>CAWUFW010002762.1:1682500-2062460 GCA_963921515.1 Calotriton arnoldi | reverse complement strand
GGGCATGATGGGCAGCCTGCTGCTGTTTGATGTCTCTGAGGAGCCCCACTACCTGGCTGAGCTCTCCGGTGCTGGACTGGTACGCATCAGCTATGCGTACCAGTTGTGGGTCTTCATGCACACCAGCAACGTCTGCAAGCAGCGACCTCTGTCTCCCACCCCTCCCACCACCCCTGCTGACATGTGCAGTGTGTGCAGTTGCACGCACAGATAACCCTGGTCCACCTCGGGGGTTGGTGGTGGTGGTGGTGTCCATGGCCCCAGGTTGGTCCAGGGTCACTGCGCTGGTGTTGTTCCTTATTCTGTCCATGTCGGCAGGGATGGTATTCGTGGTGACAGTCGTTGGAGGGGTGGGTGCAGGGGTGCAGCTGGTGGACCTGCTGGTGCTGCAGCTGGTGGTCCTGCTGGTGCAGCATGTTGACTTGCACCGGATGTGCCAGGTTGTTCTTCATCGTCCGAGGAGGACAGAGGCTGTACGACGCCAGTGAGCTCGGCATCCTCTTGAGCCTGGGACTGGGACTCCTCAGCGTCTGCTGCTGTGTCCCTATCATCACCTGTTTTTGGGAGACACAAACAATGTATGTCATGTTTCTGCAGGCATCAGTGGTTGACACACCTGACAGTTGTGACTGTGCCTCGGGGTGCGGGCCTGTACATTGTATTGTCCTAAGTCGTCACAGTCAGGGGTTGATATTGGTGTGGCACATTGTCCTGCATTATTTGGGCATTTCTATGTATTCTCTGGGGTGTGAACATGGTCTGCATTGATTGTGTTTGGTTGACAGCCAGACCTCCTTCCCACCCACCCACCCACCCAGTCAGTTATCCCACCATGGAACGTGCTTGCATTGCAGGGAGTGTAAGTTGTCTCTCAGGATGTCAGTCAGAGGTGTCCTGCTGTTTGTTGGTGCACAGTTGGCAGCAGGGCCTTGTGCTCCCCACAGCAGTAGCCAGTGTCAGCCATCTTGTGAGTCCTTCTCCACTCCCTGTGATGTGAGCATGGTTCAGGGTGGTGTTGATGGGACAGTTGTGAGGCTGAGCAATGTCTGTGACTACCACTCCCATCATGCTATTGCCTCCACCCCCTTCCCAGCATGCCCATGCTTCCTTCCTTTTGACTCTGCTTCCCTGTGGGGTGGGCTGGCTGTGCTGACAGGATGGCTGGGAGTGTTGTCCTGGCAGTTGTTTGGCTAAGAGTCCCAAGAGTGTCCCTGTGCTTCACACAACATAACCCAGGGTGGTGGTGCTTTGTGGGATCTTGTGTTAGGATGGAGGGCATTGCATTCTACCAGGTGGGTACTGTGGAGTTTGTGTTGGGGGGGTGTGAGGGGAGGTGCTGGTGACTATGGTCAGTGCTGCAAGTCCCCCTTCCCACCCAGCCAGCCGGATATCCCACCATGGAACGTGCTTGCATTGCAGGGAGTGTAAGTTGTCTCTCAGGATGTCAGTCAGTGGTGTCCTGCTGTTTGTTGGTGCACAGTTCCCAGCAGGGCCTTGTGCTCCCCGCAGCAGTAGCCAGTGTCAGCCATTTTGTGAGTCCTTCTCCACTCCCTGTGATGTGAGCATGGTTCAGGGTGGTGTTGATGGGCCAGTTGTGAGGCTGAGCAATGTCTGTGACTACCACTCCCATCATGCTATTGCCTCCACCCCCTTCCCAGCATGCCCATGCTTCCTTCCTTTTGACTCTGCTTCCCTGTGGGGTGGGCTGGCTGTGCTGACAGGATGGCTGGGAGTGTTGTCCTGGCAGTTGTTTGGCTAAGAGTCCCAAGAGTGTCCCTGTGCTTCACACAACATAACCCAGGGTGGTGGTGCTTTGTGGGATCTTGTGTTAGGATGGAGGGCATTGCATTCTACCAGGTGGGTACTGTGGAGTTTGTGTTGGGGGGTGTGAGGGGGAGGTGCTGGTGACTATGGTCAGTGCTGCAAGTCCCCCTTCCCACCCAGCCAGCCGGATATCCCACCATGGAACGTGCTTGCATTGCAGGGAGTGTAAGTTGTCTCTCAGGATGTCAGTCAGTGGTGTCCTGCTGTTTGTTGGTGCACAGTTGGCAGCAGGGCCTTGTGCTCCCCACAGCAGTAGCCAGTGTCAGCCATCTTGTGAGTCCTTCTCCACTCCCTGTGATGTGAGCATGGTTCAGGGTGGTGTTGATGGGCCAGTTGTGAGGCTGAGCAATGTCTGTGACTACGACTCCCATCATGCTATTGCCTCCACCCCCTTCCCAGCATGCCCATGCTTCCTTCCTTTTGACTCTGCTTCCCTGTGGGGTGGGCTGGCTGTGCTGACAGGATGGCTGGGAGTGTTGTCCTGGCAGTTGTTTGGCTAAGAGTCCCAAGAGTGTCCCTGTGCTTCACACAACATAACCCAGGGTGGTGGTGCTTTGTGGGATCTTGTGTTAGGATGGAGGGCATTGCATTCTACCAGGTGGGTACTGTGGAGTTTGTGTTGGGGGGTGTGAGGGGAGGTGCTGGTGACTATGGTCAGTGCTGCAAGTCCCCCTTCCCACCCAGCCAGCCAGCCAGATATCCCACCATGGAACGTGCTTGCATTGCAGGGAGTGTAAGTTGTCTCTCAGGATGTCAGTCAGTGGTGTCCTGCTGTTTGTTGGTGCACAGTTGGCAGCAGGGCCTTGTGCTCCCCACAGCAGTAGCCAGTGTCAGCCATCTTGTGAGTCCTTCTCCACTCCCTGTGATGTGAGCATGGTTCAGGGTGGTGTTGATGGGACAGTTGTGGGGGGCAATATGTGTGACTGCGACTCCCATGATGCTATTGGCTACACTGACTTGGCCAGCATACACAGAATTCCTTCCTTTGAGTGGTCTTCACTGTGTGTTGGTGTTGTTGTGGTGGCTACATGTGTGGATGTGTGTGTTAGTTCTATTTGTGCCACTGCCTAGCTGTAGTTGTGGTTGTGTTTGTACATGTGTTGGCACAGTTGGATGTGACTTTTTTGATGGCATGTGTTGTGTTTATCTGACTGACATACACATTTTGGGATGATTCTGTTCTAGTTGCTGTGTAATTGCTATGAGTGCATGGTTTGACTCTCCCCTTGACAGTGATGTGTGTGTTTTGTGGCAGTTTATTGTGTACATTTGTTGTGTACTCACCAGGCTCTGGGATGTCCTCTAGTCCATATACGCTCACTGGCGGAAGGATGGCCCGCACCTTCTCCTCCCAGGGCCTGAGGTATACTGGCTTGGCAGGAGGGCCACTGCCGGTGTATTGGCTCAGGTGGTAGTCTTTCTTGAGCAGCTCCCGGACCCTCCTGCGCACGTCATACCACCTGTTCTGGATGTCGGTCTTTGTGCGCCGACATGGTGATTGGGCGTTCACCCTGTTGATGATCCTCTCCCACATCTTGGTTTTCTGCGACATGGGGGTCTGTTGGACCAGAGTGCCAAACAGCTGTGGCTCCACCCTGAGGATCTCGTCTACCATGACTTCCAATTCACTATCTAGGAACTTGGGATTCTTCTTGGGGGGCATGGTGATGGGTGGTGATAGTGGGTGATGTGTGTGTTGGTGTGCAGGTGAGGGTGTGTGGGTGTGTGTTGTGCTGGGTGTATGTGAGGTAGGTATTTGTTGGTGTGCTGCTGGTGTGTGGCTTGTGTGAGGGATGAGCTGTGGGTGTGTGGTTGCTTTCTCTTGGGTGCTGGCAGTGGAATGGCATTTGCAAAGGCTCATGGTAGTGATTTGTGTCCTTTATATAGGTGGAGTTGTTGGTGTGTCTTTGTTCTCTGTCCCCACCCCCCAGTATTTATTGGCTTGGTAATTGCTTGTTTGGCCTTTTTTGGTTGATTTTTCCTTTGTGCTGTTTGTGTATGTTGGAAACGTTCTTGTGACCGAGTCGGACCCTGCATTGGTCTCGTACGGTGTTTTCCGTTTCGTTCACGCTGTGTTTGTGCAGTTTTGTATGCTGCGTACGCGTCGGTCGCGGTGTATTGTGTTGCTTCGGCTCGGTTTTGTATGCGTGTCGGTCGTACGGCTTGTCCTCCGTCCGACTCGGTCGTGTTTTTCGCGCCTTGCATCGTACTTTGCAGGTTGGAGTTGGCGGGTACGATTCGGTCGGATTTGTTCCGGGTGCGTGTCGGTCGGTTGGATTCGCGTGTTTTTCCGGCCGGATTGCTATTTTCCGAGCGGCTCGGTCGGTCGGCTTGGTTTCCTGACGTGTCGGTCGGATTTATCGCGGCTTGCATCGTACTTGGCGTGTCGGGCGCCACTGGTACGTGTCGGTCGGTATTTTTTCCGGATCCGAGTCGGTCGGTGCTTTTTCCGGCCCGAATCGGAATCGACCCCATAGTCTGTGTCCAATCTGTGATTATAACATACGGCATACCACCAGGCCTGAAAGGATAGGTCAGACACATTTTTCCAGTGTTTGGTGATCTGCTGAAATGCAACTCCCAAAAGCAGATCCAAAATCTGTAAGTACAAGGGACATCCCAACCAATCTTCAGAAAGAGAGCCCAGAAATACGTTAACAAATGAAAAGGGGGCTGTATGATGAAAAATTTGAGTAATTTGTTTCCAAATCTTCTTCCAGAAGTCTTGTACGAAAGGGCAAAAAAAGTAAATGTTTTAAATCAGCATTTGGGGAAGAGCAGGACCAACAAGTATCAGGGAGTTCAGCATGAATCTTGTGCAAAAGTGAAGGTGAAAAGAGTAGCCTGTTATAAATAAAAAAAGTGTTTGTGTAGTATTAGCTGACCTGGATGTTTTCCTGATTTTAAGCCAAATGTTATTCCATACTTGAACGGACCATTCAACCTGAAGGTCACGCTCCCAATCCAGTTCTACCTTAGTCTTGTCTCTAATAAAAATTTGTGTACGTAAGTAGTTGTAAATGGCTGAGGCTTTAGGACCAGTACTTAAGAAACTTTGAGAAGTGGTAGAAACGATACTCGTTTGATTTAAGTGTGTGATGGATTTCTGAATTGCCAAATCTAAAGCTTGTTGTAATAAAAGATAGTTATGAGAAAATGAAGTGGGAAAATTAAATTTAAGTTTGGCTTGAGAAAAAGGTATAGTTTTATCATTTTGAAAAAGCTGGTGAACCCAAATAAGGCCTTTTTGCCTCCAAGATTTCCAAAAAATGGGTTTATTACGAACCATTATACGATGATTATGCCAGATTGAGGATTGAAGAAGAGAGTCTTTGGAAGATCTGTCCAATAAAAGTGAATCTAGTAGTTTATGTGTGAGCTTAACAATAGGAGTAGATAACTTCTGGGGTTTCTGAGTAAAAGAAAGATATTCTAGAAAAGAGAAAGGAGCTATATACGATTGTTCAAGTGACACCCAAAGGGGGGGATCTGATGAGATGGTATTAAGCCAATGAGACGACTGACGTAGGTTGAAAGCTTTATGGTAGACAGGAAAATCAGGAAAGTTAACTCCACCTTCTGTTTTAGAGGCGACAAAGTTTTGCTAAAGATATACGTACTTTTTTCTTATTCCAAAGAAAAGAAGACAACAAAGAATTAATTTTTTTGAAGTACTTCTGGGGAATGGTAATTGGCAAATTAGAAATAGTGAATAAGACAATCGGGGATAACATCATCTTAATGGTATCTAACCTCCCCCACCAAGAGAGGTATAAACGATGCCACCTGTCAACAAGGGAAGAAAGTTTTGAACTGCATTTATCCAAGTTGATGGAAACGGATGATTGGATAGAAGAAGAAAAATATATTCCCAGGTACCTTATATAATTAGTATTCCAAGTAAAGTTGGTGATTTCAAAATCTTCTTTAAAAGTAAACTTAGTTAAAGGTAGGATTTCGCATTTGTCACTGTTTAATTTGTATCCAGAAACAGAGGAGTAGGACTGAGCCTCAAGTAAAAAAGCAGGTAGAGAAGAGGTGGGATTAGACATAAACAATAATATATCATCAGCATAGGCTGCTAATTTAATTTGCATATTACCGTACTTGAAACCCTGAAAATCAGAATTCTGACGAAGTTTACATAAAAAGGGTTCTAAAGCTAGATTAAACAAAAAGGAGATAAAGGACAACCTTGACGAACCCCTCTGCCCAAGTTAAAGTAAGAAGAAGTGAGACCATTAACAAATATAGCAGCTGTAGGGTTTGAATATAGAAGAGAAATTAAAGAATTAATTTTAGGACCAAAGCCAAACCATTTGAGTGATGAAAAAATAAAGGGCCAGTAAACTCTGTCGAAGGCTTTTTCCGCATCTAAAGCTATTGCAGCTAAAGAGTCAGAAAAATGAGAGGCTTTTGAAAGAACATCAAAGAAAAGACGTGTATTATCAGTAAGAAACGACCTTTCACAAAGCCTGACTGGTCCTGACCTAGAAGATCTGGAAGAAAGGATTCTAATCTTAGGGCCAAGGATTTTGAGAAGATTTTGTAATCAATATTTACCAAAGAGATTGGTCTATAATTTTTGCAAAAACGTGGGTCTTTATTATCTTTAGGAATGAGGCAAATTAGGGCTTCTAAAAAGGACCCAGAAGCAGTACCAATTTGTAAAAAAGAGGACATAAGTTTGTGTAATTTAGGGAGGAGAAGATGTGAAAAATGTGAGAAAAATTCGACAGTGAAACCATCAGGACCTGGGGCTCTATCCTTCTTAAGAGTGCGCAAGGCATTGTGTAATTCTTTTGTTGAAACATCCGACTCCAAGGATTGAAAATCTAAATTAAGATCAGGAGGCTTAATAATAGAAGAGAGATAGTCCATGATGGATTCTTCTGTAGGATTAGTTTCAGGCATATATAAAGAATTGTAAAATGTATGAAATTCTTGTAGAATTTCTGAATCTTTAAATTTGGGCATCTGATGAATATCAAGAATTGATTCAATATTAAATTTGTTTTTTTACTTTAAGATAATTTGCCAATAATTTGCCTGATTTGTTATTACCGCCATAGAATTTGGCACTACACTTAAGCAGATATAAGGAAGCGTTATCCGTAGATTCTTTATTGAATTTAAGTTTGGCAGCTATTAGAGTTTCTAAGCAATCTTTTTATTTAGATGTGTAATAGGCATGTTCTAGAGATTTTATTTTAGCAAAAAGATCTGTAGCTAATTTTCGAGCCTTATGACGTTTCTTAGAGACATAATTGATAATAAAATCTCGTGCTTTGAAGGCGTCCCAAACAACAGAAAAGGGAAGGGTGTCTGATTCGTTAAGAGAGAAATATTCCATAAAAAAAGAAGAAAAGGAAGAAGTAAAAACCGAATCTAGTAATAGAGTTATTGAAACGCCAACGTCTAGGTGCAGAGGATTTGTGGAGAATGTCTAAGGAAACAGAAACTGGAGCATGATCAGAGATTAGGATAGAACCAATATCTGAAGAATTTAGAGATTGAGAAAGGGCATGAGACATGAAAATGTAATCAATGCGTGATTGTGTATGATGTACTGGGGGAAAAAAAGTGTATTCCCTCAAGGAGGGATTGCATAATCTCCATGCATCAACTAAATGCCTTTGCTGAAGAGAACGTAAAAATGTTTTGTGAGGCTTGGAGGAAATAAAAGAGGACATGGAATTACGGTCGATGAAGGGATCAACAATTTGGTTACAATCACCAGCTAGAATCAAATTATCATGAGGGAGTTGCATTAATTTTTCTTCGATATGGGACCAAAAAGGCAATCACCAGAGGTCGGGGCATATATATTAAAAAAGTGAGGGAAGTTTTCCCAATCAGTAGGTTCGTAATTAACCAACGACCAATGTCATCATGTTCTTGAGAAACAAGTTTAGCTTGAAGAGACTTTTGAACAAGAGTAATAACGCCATTACGTTTACCATCACCAGGAGAAAAGAAAATTTCTCCAACCCAATCTCTCTTTAACTTCAGGGATTCAGATTCAGTGAGGTGGGTTTCCTGAATCATTGCTATATGGGCATTCAGTTTGGACAAATGTGATAATATACGCTGTCTTTTAATCGGAGAATGTAAACCTCGGACATTCCAAGTAACAACATTCAATGTCATCTAAACAGTAATTATGATAAAAATTAACCATGGATGCATATAAATGAAACATAGTACAATAACATTTGAAGAAAGAACTATATAATTGAATTGGAATGTGAAGGAAGAAGAAAAGCTGATGGTGAGATATAGATTGAGATGAAAAACAAGAGAAAAAAGGAGAGTACTGTTGGAATGGAGCTGAGAGAAGAGAAATAAGGAAAAAAGGAGAGGAAAAAGAGAAGAAAGAAATAGGGAATAAAGATAGGAAAAGAACATGAAGACATACCAGAGACTCAAACATGGGTGGAGGGTGCCTGAGGCAACAAAACGAGAGGACGGACCAGCCCAACAACTCCGGGGGAGACCACGAGGAAAGAGGTAATCTAGACAATATGAAAGAGCGAAGGATAACAACCGGAGGGAGATAACATCTAGAAGAGAGGACAAGGGAGAAAAGGGAAAAAAAGTAATTTGTACAATTTTCATAAAGACGAGAAATGTGGGATAAATACATAACTACAAGCATAACATAAGAATGATAAGAAATGTTCCCAAGAAAAAGAAAGTGAAATAAATTTTAGATTATAAAGAGGAAAGTAGTATCTGAAATGAAGGACATGGAAAAGGAGAACATTAGCTCATTTATCCTAGACAAGGAAGACATAAAATATGGAAAGAACTTGTCAATAAAAAGGTAAATAGATAGATAAAGTTCTCAGGAAGAAGAAGGTCCCGCACAGTCCATAGATTCCACTTTGCAGTTCTCAAGGAAACGTTGAAGTAAGGCTGGATCTTCATATGTGGTTGTTTTATTTTTGTAAGTTACTTTGAAGAGGCAAGGATGTATCAAACCAAATCTGGCATTTAGATCTCGTAGTGCTGGACGCATTGCAAGAAAGCTTTTCCTCTTATCTGCAGTGGTTTTGGCGTAGTCCTGCGAAAAGAATATTTGTGAACCATGCCAGGAGATACGACGTTTAATTTTGGCTGCCTGCAAAACTTTCAGTAAATCAGTGTATTCTAGGAAGTAAAGTATAACACCTCTTGGTTTCAATTGAGATGAAGAAGCCGAGGGAGGACGTCCCAGTCTGTGAGCCCTTTGTATGTTCAGGAGAGGAGAATCTGGAATATCCAGCAATTGTGGGATAAAAGACTGGAAGAAGGTTAAAGGATTGGATCCTTCCAATCCCTCGGCTAGGCCATAAATACGTAGATTATTACGTCTACTGCGATTTTCGAGGTTTTCAACCTGTTTCTGAAGTTGTAAAATGTCAGCTTTCATAGGGGAGATTTGTCGTGAGGAGGCCTGTAACGATTCAATTTGATCTTCCACAGAAGTAAGTTTACTTTGAAGTGAGAACCAATTATCTTCCAAGCTTTGTAGACGAGTATTCGTTTCTGTCATATATGGCTTAAGAGCACGTATTTCGTCCAGAAGCAGTTCGATTGAGAGAGGTGGAGGAGAGACAGTAGGTGTAGGAGGGTCCTTTTTGACTCGCTTAATGGAGGATAGAGACGATGAAGCATTTGGCTTAGGTGTAGTTTTAATATTAACTTGAGAGGAAGAAAGTGCGGAAATGGGTATAGGAGAGGGCATGGTAGATGAAGCTTCAGTGGGAAGAGGCATACTTGCTTGCGTAGGATCTTCTATGTCGTCTTGTAGAACAGAAAAGGGGTTAGAGGCGGGCAGCATGTTGTGTTTTGAGCGGGAGGTAGACAAGTTAGGTGAAATATTGCCTCGTCCCCCTCTGGTTTTCCCCATAGACATGAGAGAAGCAAGTAGGTAAATATTTGTATAGGCAAAAGATTGAATGTTCCCAATGGGAGAGCGTTGATATTTTCAAAATGATCGCAGTAGAAGCACAATACTGTTTAAGAGTTAGTGGTCAAATTTTTTAGGATAACTTCCAGCAATTGAAAAAAAACAGTTATTATAGACCCCAAGGTGGAAGAAATAACGCTGAGGTGAGTTCGTTTTTATGTATTCAGCAAATAGAAGCAAGGGACCCACTTTCAAAAAATCAAAAAATAGATAATTTCCATGAAAATGGTATTTATGTGAAGTGGAATTGCAGCAATACACGTTAGAAAGAACCACCGGATAATAGTCACTCTCTTGTAAGATATCCAAAATAAACTATGCCCAAGGAAAAGGCATGTATGTGAAGAGAAATGCAGCAGCAAAATAAGTACTGGAAAGAACCACCAGATGGCAGTCACAGATCAGCCAGAGAAAACTTATTGCATGTTAGCACAATTGTTTAAAAGCGAAAAAGAACAGTTACTGCATATTTAAAGTTGTTGTTTCATGAAGTACACATTCCTGGTTCAGTGGCACAATATGAGGAAAAAGCCATTATGAGAGGAATATTGAAGGAGATCAGTTGTGATCCATTCACAGAGTGCTTTGTACACAATAAAATGGAAAACAGAAAGAAAGTTGTTTTGACGCTTTTAAATTGAAAGGGAACCTGTGACAATTGAACGCTAGGAGAAATTGAAGCGTGTTCAGAACGATGGCATCTTCGAGAGAAAGGTGACTGCCCCTTGAGGTAAAAGTCACGGAGAGTACAAAATGGCGGTCGTTGACTCCTCACGCAGCGCGCCGCATATCGGGAAAATAGTTAAGGA
Source organism: Calotriton arnoldi (assembly GCA_963921515.1). Classification (NCBI taxonomy): domain Eukaryota; kingdom Metazoa; phylum Chordata; class Amphibia; order Caudata; family Salamandridae; genus Calotriton; species Calotriton arnoldi. Next base: position 2,051,873 of record CAWUFW010002762.1, on the reverse strand, counting down.
TAAATGCGGGCTTACCGCGGCATACCGAAGGTCTCTTTGGATGCAGTGGAGGTTCCGACATTCAAATCCTCGAATGGAATTTCTCATGGAGCTCTTCTATTGACGGGCTGTAGCGGCTTCCTCGGTATCTGTCCGGAGCTGAATTAGCCGTCCGCCATCTTCGTCGGCGCTCAAGCCACGCCCCTTCTGCTTCATCTCTGACTCGCGGATTCATCAAGAATTCTAAGTTTTTTTCAAAGTACTCAGCAATGGAGTCCTCCTCATCTTCTCAGTCATAAATTGGCGCATCTCCATCTGCGGCTTCAACGGCAACCAGTCAGATGAATCCTGTCAAGGCTAATTCCAAACGTCTCAAAAAAGATCCACCCTCTCCTGCTAAGTCACCACCTCCTGTCTCGCTAGACCTACTGTTGGAGGAAATTCGTGCTTTAAGACCCTTCATGGAAGAAACAAATACCAAACTTCAGTTTCTTACCAACAGGTGGTCCCAACTGGATGAACAGCTCCTCGCAGTGGAACAAAGTGTCTCCTCATATAACGTAACAAAGTAAAGTGGTCACTCTTCAGTCACAAGTGTCTCACTTGCAGAAACAAGTCGAAGATTTAGAAAATAGAAACAGAAGGAACAACTTAAGCATTTATGGTTTGCTGGAGAACACAGAGTGCGCAGATCCTCTCACTTTCTTCAAAAACTTTCTACCCAAAGTGCTAAATCTACCTGAAGGTACTAATTTGAACATACAACGCGCACATAGACTGGGTCGTCAACATGTCAACACTTCTGCTTCCAACCGCCCAAGGGGTGTCATTTTATATTTCCTGGAATATACGGATCTTCTTAAGTTTCTTTCAGCCTCCAAATCATCAGCACGTATTTCCTGGTTGGGTCATCCTTTGATTTTCTCGCAGGACTATGCTAAGACTACCGCAGACAGACGTAGAGAGTTTCTAAATATGAGATCTGATCTTCGTGCGCTTGGAGCTAGATATGGCCTTTTTCATCCATGTCTTTTTAAGGTCACATACAGGAATAAGACGACCTCATTTGAAGATCCTATTAGACTGAAAAGCTTCCTCAATTCTTGTAAAATTGAAACTATGGATACCTCTGGCGCTTCAAGCTCTCAGTCTGGTTGAATATGTATTCTTGATATTTTGTTAATGTTAACTCATTTTGTATGCAGTTTGATCGTCTAACGCTTTTCTTCTTAGATTTCTCCTGTTTTTGTTGCTAGGATTGTATTATGAAGATTATATTATAAGTCAATAACCTGATCCTATCCATTTTCCTTTTTAGGCTTCCCAATTTATGTCTTCTTCATTGTCCTGCACCTTGTCAAATCCAGTCGTCTCTATGTCCCGTTCTGTGAGATTCGGGCATACCAGTCTTCCATGTGGTTTCACCCCGACCCTCATCCCCCTTATTGGATTTTCATAGGTATGTGTTATTGTTTTCTTAGTTTTTTTTGTGTCATCTTATTCACCTCATCTTTTGTTGCTTTTTCTACACTGTTGTTCTTCTCTTTTCCTTCTATCCCCTTTCTCTATTTGCTCTTTCTTAATCTTTCCATTTCAGATACTTTTCTCTAATTTTTCATCTCTAATATTCTTCTTTTTCCCTCTTTCATACATTGTTACATTTTTTCTCACTTACATGATGTTGTGGTTTATCATATATCAAGTTTACATTTTATCTGGTCTAGTTCAACTTGTTCTCTCAAAAGTTATTATATGTCATTGAAAATTGTTACTTGGAATGTCCGAGGTTTGCACTCACCAATCAAAAGGCAACGCGTGTTATCGCATTTATCTAAATTGAAGGCTGATATAGCAATGATTCAGGAATCACACCTCACGGATTCCGAATCCTTAAAGTTAAAAAGAGATTGGGTTGGTGATGTTTTCTTCTCTCCAGGTGATGGTAAGCGTAATGGTGTTATTACACTATGCCACAAATCGCTCCATGTTAAGCTTGTATCTCAAGAAAAAGATGATGTGGGTTGCTGGTTATTCACGGATTTATTGATTGGGAAGGTTCCACTCTCTTTGTTTAATATTTATGCACCAACTGCAGGTGATTCCCTTTTTTGGTCCCACTTTGCAGAAAAATTGATGCAGTACTCTCATGACAGCCTAATTTTGGCAGGGGATTGTAATCAAATTATAGATCCCTTTATAGACCGCAACTCCCCAACTCCCTCTACATCTTCTAGAGCTCATAAATCATTCCTACATTCCTTCCAACATAGGCATTTAATTGACACATGGAGATTATGTAATCCCACCCTGAGAGAATATACTTACTTCTCCCCAGTCCATCAGACGCAATCACGCATTGATCACATTTTTATTTTTCATAACATCTCCAAATCCATACAATTTGCAGATTTTGGTTCTATTTTGATTTCTGATCACGCCCCGGTATCCATTTCTTTAGACATGCTTCACAAGCCTTCTGTTCCTAGACGTTGGCGATTTAACAATTCATTGTTACTTGACCCTGTTTTCACCTCATCATTCACTTCTTTTTTGAAGAATATTTCCGTTTTAACTAATCAGACACTCTCCCTTTCCACGTCATATGGGATGCTTTTAATGCGGCTGCTCGTGATTTTATCATTAATTACGTCTCCAAAAAACGTCATAATGCCCGAAAAATTGCCACAGACCTTTTTGCAAAGATCAAGAGATTGGAACACTCCTACTATGCTACTAAGTCAAAGGACTGCTTAACAGATCTTATAGCTACTAAACTTCAATTCAATAAGGAGTCTACTGAGAATGCTTCTTTGTACTTGCTCAAATCCAGTGCAAAATTTTATGGTGGCCAAAATAAATCAGGTAAATTATTGGCAAATTACTTTAAAGTTAAAAAACACAAATTTAACATCAAATCGATACTTGACGATCAGCATTTACCCAAATATAAAGATTCGGAGATTTTACAAGAATTCTATACTTTTTACAAATCCCTATATACACCAGAAGCTTCACCTACAGACGAATCTATTTCGGATTATCTTTCATCTATTGAAAAATCTTTTGACACTCACTTGGATTTTGATTTATTGGAGCTTAATGTTTCATTGAAAGAACTACGCACTGCTTTACTCACTCTTAAGAAAGATAAAGCTCCAGGCCCAGATGGCTTTACTGTCGAATTTTTTTCACATTTCTCCCAATTACTTCTTCCTAAATTACACAAACTTCTAAATTCCTTTTTGCAAACGGGAACTTCTTCGGGTTCATTTTTGGAGGCCCTAATTTGCCGTATACCCAAAGAGGATAAAGATCCACGTTTATGTAAACATTATATACCAATTTCATTAGTGAATATAGATTATAACATTTTCTCAAAATCCCTGGTTTTAAGATTAGAATCATTTCTTCCCGGTTTCTTAGGTAAGGAACAGTCAGGTTTTGTAAAAGGTCGTTCTCTAAGAGATAGTACGCAACTATTTTTTGACATACTCTCCAAATCCTCTCACTCTTCCGAATCTTTAGCGGCTATTGCTTTAGATGCGGAAAAAGCATTCAATGGAGTATATTGGCCTTTTATTTTTTCAACGCTCAAATGGTTTGGCTTTGGTCCTAAAATTGTTAATTTAATTTCTCTTCTATATTCAAATCCTAAAGCGGCAATATTTGCTAATGGCCTTACCTCTTCATATTTTAATCTGGGAAGAGGTGTTAGACAAGGTTGTCCCTTATCCCCTTTTTGTTTAATTTAGCTTTAGAACCTTTCCTATCTAAACTTCGCCAAAATCCAGAGTTTTATGGTTTTACCTCTGAGAGCACGCACATTAAGCTGGCAGCATACGCAGACGATATTTTATTATTTCTCTCGAAACCACAATCTTCCCTACCTACTTTCCTTTATGTGACAGAGGCTTACTCTTCTGTCTCTGGTTATAAACTCAATAATGACAAATGCAAAATTTTACCCTTAACTAAATTTACTTTTAAGGATGATTTTACAATAACTAATTTCAAATGGAACACTAAACATATAAAATACTTAGGTATGTACTTCTCTGCTTCAATTAAATCGTCAATCTCCATTAACTTAGATAAATGTTACTTAAAAGTATCTTCCCTAATTGACAAATGGCACCCTTTATACTTATCCTGGTGGGGAAGGTTAGACAAAATAAAGATGATGCTATCCCCAATTGTTCTTTTTACTATTTCTAACATTCCAGTTGCCATACCTCAAAAGATTTTTATAAACATTAATTCCTTATTATTTTCTTTTCTTTGGAATAAAAGAAGAGCCCGTATGTCACTAACAAAACTTATTCGACCTAAATCAGAAGGTAGAGTCAATTTTCCCGATTTTCCTACTTATCATAAAGCTTTTAATTTGCATCAATCATCCCATTGGCTGATAGGTTCCTCATCGGATTCACCTCTCTGGGTTATTCTTGAACATTCATATCTTGCTTTCTTCTCCTTTCAAGAATACCTATAATTTACTCGAAAGCCTCAGAAGCTATCTACTCCTATTGTTAAACATACAAAAAATTATTAGATACATTCATACTAGATAACTCTGCTGACATGCGATCACTTTTACAATCTTCCATATGGCATAATAACCGCATAATGATTAAAGGTAAACCCATTTATTGGAAATCATGGAGACAGAAGGGTCTTCTTTGGGTTCACCAGCTAATTCAAAATGATAAAGTTATATCCTTTCATCAAGCTAGAACTATTTTTGATTTTCCTGTCTCATTTTCCAATAAATGTCAATTGCTACACAATGCTTTGTATCTAACTTCTAACCAATCTGCTCTCATTCCGGCTTCGTCCAATAGTGTCTCCAACATCACTCATGCTTTTCTGAGCTCAGGTCCGAAAGCATAAAGTATCTATACCTGTTTACGCAAATTGACATCCCCCAGGGACAAGACTAAAGTGGAAATGGAATGGGAACGTGGTTTATATGTTGATTGGTCCACTCAAATATGGAACAAAATTTGGCTTAGATTAGGAAAACCTCTAGAGCAGCTAACACCACGCAGACGCTTTTCTTTATTTACAATAGATTACTTCTTTCCCCCATTTTTCTCCATACGATAAATAATGATATACCTAGTACTTGCTGGTCATGTTCCTTCACGGATGCAGATTTAAAACATTTACTTTTTACTTGCCCGTTTGTACATGACTTCTGGAAATGTGTTTGGAAACAAATCACCCTAATTTTTCAATCTGAGGTGAACTTTTCTTTTGCCAACATTTTTTTGGGCTCTCTCTCTGATGATTGGTCTCAATGTCCTTTAAATATGCAAGTTTTGGATTTATTTTTGGGAGTAGCATTTCAGCAGATTACCAAACATTGGAAGAATCTGTCTGATCTCCCTTTTCAGGCTTGGTGGTATGATGTTTCTCACAACCATAGATTGGACACTGTTTATGTATATACAATGTCTTTGGCTGTAAAACGTTTAAATCTTTGGTCCCCAGTTACGACATTTATCAATTGTCACGCTAAGCTCTCACATGCACGCACTACTTCGGAACAAGAGGTTTTAAAACCTCCTTGACATTCTGTTTTTCTGCTTTTAACATTGTTTATATGGATTTAATAGAAATATGCTGTTTTGTTCCTGATAAATGACCAGACCTGTTTTATATCTTTGTATTTTCCTCAACCTCCTTTTTTCATTTTTTTTTTTACTGATAATGTAAACACTCATTCATGTACAATCATATGTTTTCATATCATATTGTATATGTATCCTTATTGTATTTCCTCTTTTCTTTTTCTTTCCCTTTTACTTAAATAAACTTTACCCTTTTGAAACTTAAAAGGGATGTGGGTGCAAGTGGCCAATGGGTTATTAGCCCCAATGGCTAATCAGCCCCTGGGAAGACCACATCTGGAGGTGTAGGTCACTTTTTCTACCCAGAACCCACTATTTCTACCACTTTTAAAATGACAGAAGTCTTTCTCAGCTGTACAGACCAGGAAATCCACCCTAGAGATGTGACTAGCCTTTTGGGGGTTGTACAGCTTCTGCATATATAATTTCCCACCTGTCCTGGAGCAAATGTGCCTGTGGCAAGGGGAGGGCTGTTTCCTCCTTTGGTAGGCGGTGTAGCCTTTGAAGCTTATCCATATTTGTAAAGCGCGAACATATTACCCCTTAAGGTTTCAAGGCGCTGGGGGCCGTCGGGGAGGGTAAGTGAGCTATTGCCCAGAGTCACATGATGCTGAGCTGAGCTGCCGCTGTTGCCGGGGATCAAACCGTGAGCCCCACGCTCCAGAGTCAGCCGCTCTGGCCGCTCCACTGCACCTCTGCCTAGATGTGCCACTTCACTAGGCTTCCTAGGAGGTATGACCTCCTTCCTGCTTAGGCCTTTGTTCCTGACTCCTGGGAGTGTTCACACTGTCTGACAGGGGTCAGAATCCTGTCTTGGTGGTAGCAATCGCGGGCTGCCAGCCAGAGCACAGGGAAGCTGGGGCATCCAGGTGGAAACCTCTAAGGTAGCCCTGGGTGCGTGCCACATCGACATGAGATTTGCATCAGGGGTGGGAAGGCACGTTGTTTGATACCAAACTTGACATATTTAGGTGGTACCATAATTGAGCTAGTGACCCCGGGTCTGCCCATGAGCAAGCCCATGTTATCCTATGGAGTGCCTACCACTTATAGTGTACTTTAATGGTAAAGCCCACTATATGAACATATAAGCTTGCACTTACATGCCCACACCTTTCATATGAGGCACCCTGCCTCCTGGGGTGACTGACATATATTAAAAGCAGTGCATTGACTTTCCCACACATGTTGAGGGCAAAGTCGAAATGTAGCAGTTTACACTGTTCCTGCAGTCTGCAATGGCAGGCCTGCTGTCAGTAGTTTACTTGGGTCGCTCAGGGTGCCACTAACAGTGCTGCAAGCCCTGGAGACCCCTTTACTACCCATGCCCTGGGTACCACAAATACCATTTACCAGGGACTTATAAGGGGGGTAAAGTCCTTGCCAACTGGGATTGCTAGTTTTACACATAACAGTTTTAGGGAGAGAGCACTGGCACTGGGGCCTGGGCAGCAGGCTCCAGTGCACATTCAGAATCAAAACCATCAGCACTGGAGCAAAAAGTGTGTGGGGGGGGTTAACCATACAAAAAAGGCACTTTCATACAGTTGTGCTAAAGGCATTTGGTGTTGGTGATCTATTTTATGCTGTGTTTATTTAAAGCAGTGCTTCTTGGTGCTTACTAAAAACCTGTATCCTAACGGCTAGACACGTGACTCAGGGAAAGGGAACGTAGCCCTTCTGGATCCATGAAAAGGCTTAAGGGAAACTATGATTATAAAACAGGGTTTCGGCAATCTTTTGAGATGTCTGAAACTAGGCACAGAACATAAAGCGTGAGCCACGGCGTTTCATGGCAGCGGCCTTGTGTTTCGCTGTACAAGAGACAACTAACAATAGCACTTATGATAAACCGTGCACTTCAAAAAATCTGGGAGTTTCAACTTAGGGAGATATTTTATTTCTCTTTTTGTTAATTGTGTGTTCACTTTTGCAGTTAATTGGCTGTAGATGTCAGGAATTACCACTTTTTCATTCACATAGAAGTGATTAATTGCATAAGTCACTGATCGCTGTGTTTGAAGACCTCAATTTATTTTTATTTTTTTGCATTTTGTGTGTTACTTTTTACATTAACTTATTTTTCAGACACAGTTCGCATCTTCATCTCATAGTGTAAACACAGAAACACCATTGCTTTTAATTTGGGTTTCACTGAAAGTCTAACTTAAAAAACAGAAGCAAAAATGGGAAACTGTAAAAACAAATCTGTGAACAAACTATTTGCGGAAGGTGGCATACTTATTCTAGAACTTATGTCGAAAAGGGGAGCTGTCATGGCCTGCGCTGATTACGGTAACAACTTTACTTCCTCCCCAGTCCAAGGTTTTCCCACTTCTTCGTAAAATATTAACAGATTATGAAGAGAATCGCTTCATTTTTTTCACAATTCCACTGTTCTCTTTTATATTCATTAAATACCTTGGCAGTACAAACCATTGGACTGAGTGCCTGCGGCAGGCATCTGTCCATAACTCGGAGGTACTACATTGGATTTAACAGAGGCTATATTTCAGGAGTGCAGGTAGAATTTTCCAAAGGGCGAGGGGGTTTAAATTATATAAAATGTCCACGTGCGTCTGGGTTTCTAGGTGGTCGAGATGATGGGCGTATAGCACAAGAGGAGATTGGTCAAATGTAGTGACAAACCTTGTGTGTGTACTAGACACTGGCCAAAACAGTGCAGAAGTAAATGCCATTCCATTTACAGAGGGTCGTGTACATCAACCACCTGTGCCATAGGATAAAAATATCACTTAGCCTTGGATCCAAGCTCACCTAAAGTATTTTGTAATAATATAGTGTACATGGGAGCAAACTACTTAAAATGTCTCTCACAGGAAATAGCGCTTCCTTCAAAAACTCCTTCCTTGCTACAATGAATCCTGTGTTAGGTCCTCAACTACATAAGTCTCACCAAAGGCAGACAAGTGTGCAGTGCTCTTCAATGCTCTGTGATGCATACAACTTCTCAAACTACCACCACAGTACAATTTGAAGAAGCCGCCACCTTCAGATAGCCCTGCTGGTCCTTAAACATACCAGTCAGCTCTCGGAGTTCCTGAGCTTGCTGTCAGACATCTGTAGCTGGCCCATAGAAACCATCAACCTACCACCAGCTACCCACAGCTGCACTTCTGACAACCCAGGCATTCTCAGAGATCCACGGCCTGCCTTCAGATAGCCACAGCTATCTATCATAAACCAGCATCTCATCCTCCAACAGTCTTCAGATTGCCGCAGCTGGTCAGTAAATACCCCAAGTCTGCATTCAAGGACTTCTGTCTCTTCTTCGCACACAACCGGTTGGCACTCAGAAACCCTCAGCCAGCCTTCAGACCTGGTCCATCAGAAGAGTGTGGGGCATACACTCACAAATGGGCTGCTGCTGTCCTTTGCATTTTGGCAGTTGAATAGATAGGAACAATCAACCATTGATGATACTATCTGATCGGTCCACCACATGGCCAGTTTGTGCCTTCGAAAGCTTGTTGGCTTTGTGGCAGTATCGGTCATAGTCCAGGTCTGTGCCACACTTAGAGTAGGGTTTCTCATAGAGACAGGAAGCTTTAAATAGAGCACACTGTTATCTGGTGTCCCACATCCCCTCTGCATTTCTAGTTCTCACATAACTACTATACCTTTATATAGTTGACAACCTGCCCAATGTCTTGACTGTACTTTTCAGTGAATTCCGGTTTTCAACTAACACATCTGGGCTCCACCCTGCAGTTTCATGTTTCTTATTATGGATTTGGACTTTCAAGTCCCGGCATGCTTAGTGCTTTAGGCTGAAAAAACGTGTCTGCCTGAGTGTCACAATCCTATGTCATGCTGAATCATCGGAGAACCTTTTCCGGAAAAGATTAAAAGCCTGGCTTTTCCAGCTTTGAGGTTTTCTGCCCACTTTTCTTCCCTTGCTCTCCATGTCCCGGCTCCTTATCCCTTTCTGAAGAGTGGTCTTAGCGCGGAGACACACCAGTTGGTGTAACCAGGCGCTTTATAAGTGATATATTATTATTATTATTATTATTATGGGGCAAACTGACTGTGTTCTTTCGCTAATAGTGCAAAAGCATCACTGCTCATGTATGATTGGACTTTGCAAAGAAGCCAAGGATTGAATGGGCCCAGAGCTTTCACTATGAGAAAATCAAGCAATCTGGTGCACTTTCTTTCTCAGTATGAATGAAGAGCATTTACTTCTGGGGCGAAATAATTCAGTGATAGTCTTATACCTGTTACTTATAGGACCACTGAATTCATACAGGCACTTAATTTGGGGTCGTTTTTATGTTTGGAATGTGTATCTTTGGATTAACATTTGCTCTCTTGAATGAGTGAATCCTAACATTTATTCTAAACCTCTAAATGTTATAAAGGAAAAACAGGTTTAAACAATAGGCATGTTAAAGCAAGACGTAACTAATTGCAGAGAAACAACAGATTTTGGACTTTGCAAATGGTAACATTTTGAATAGCAACAAGCATCCCCTTGTCTTGTGTGATGGCAACCAGACCAGGCTCTGCAGCCAACCGCACATGCATTCTGTGACATTTATTTGCTCTTATTGTGACCTAAAAATCCTAGTTTGACAAGCCCTCTATCAATTACAAAACTGAGAATTGTTTGAAGGTGTCACCTGGGATGTGGGCTTGTTCCCCAAATATTTTGTGCGTGTGTGGTTTTTGAGTGGTCCAAAAGATGCGGAATTCAAATCGTAAAAAAGTAAGTAATGCTCTAAAACACATGGTATCGTTTGGGAAGATATATGTGGGTGTGGGGGGTGATTTAGAGAATGAAATGGGGGAGGTTTATTTTCCTCGTTAACATGGAGTTGAGAAAGACTCAAAATGAAGAAAGTTTAAACAACCATTTTTAGGTTAAAAAATGGCAGTCTTTCCTAAACTATTTGTGTTAGTATGAATGGGCCATATCAAACTGAGTACTAGAAGATGCAACAAAAACACAATGTTATTTCATTAGATTATAACATTCAGCAAAGAAGGGTGCACTGTAAGACACAAACAAATCCAAATTGAAACACATTACTGACATGCACTCACTTTGACCTCACTGAAAGACTCCTCTACTAAAAACAAAATGGCATTAGGTACAATTATCAGACAAACTTAGGGAATGCTGAACATGTTGGGAAATCGCAAACAATCCTCAGAGGCCTTACTGTGCAGCTTTCTGCCTCACAGGAAAGTGAGTGGAGAGTTGTTAGATTTGGGGGTCTCTAGTTGGCAGAGGTAGGTACCTTTGACCAAATAGGGACCCTTGCGTCTAGTCAGGGTAAGGGGGTACACTGCTAAAATAACCCCTGCTCACCCCCTTGGTAGCTTGGCATGAGCAGACAGGCTTATCTCAGAGGCAGGGTGTAAAGCATTTGTGAACACATACAGTAATCAAGTGACAACACTACAGATGGACACCACACCAGATGTATATTAAAAATAAATATCTTTTATACAGATTTAACACAAGACCACAAACGACAAAAATCCACAATACTGTACTTCAAAAATGGTAGAATTTGCTCAGTTCTCTTAAGATGGTAAATGCGACACTTTGAGTTCAATGTACCTTTGGATGCATAACGCTATACAACGAAAGTGTTGCAGGGAAGGTGATGCGTCGGTTCCTTACACGCAAGAACGGTGATGCGTCGGGTCCCTACTGATGCGTAGGGGATGCGTCGGTTCTTCTCTGCGAGGGGAGGTGATGCGTCGGTTTCTTACTGCGCTTTCGTGGCGATGCGACCAGCAACGCCGTGATGCGATGAAGATCCGGTGCAATGAACAAAGATGGCGTCTTCTTCTTGATGCGACACGATGCGTGCACGCCAGACGGCCCTGTGGCGACTCAACGATTCTTCGGAGCCGTGACAGGCCCTGCGACACTCTTCCCGGTGATGCGGCGGCATCTGATGCGACGTCGGTCCTCTTCTCCGGCGATGCGGGGCGCTTCGGCAACGATGCTTCTGAGCCACGACAGGCCCTGCGACACGCTTCCCGGTGATGCGGTGGCGTCTGATGCGACGTCGGTCCTCTTCTCCGGCGATGCGAGGCGCTTCGGCAATGATGCGACAGCCATGCGGCGACTCAACGATTCTTCTGAGCCGCGACAGGCCCTGCGACACGCTTCCCGGTGATGCGGCGGCGTCTGATGCAACGTCGGTCCTCTTCTCCAGCGATGCGAGGCGCTTCGGCAACGATGCGACAGCGGCAGCGGCGGCGACACTCTTCTCCGTCGAGGCCGCGGCATCTGATGCAACGTCGGTCCTCTTCTCCGGCGATGCGAGGCGCTTCGGCAACGATGCGACAGCGGCAGCGGCGGCGACACTCTTCTCCGTCGAGGCGGCGGCGTCTGATGCGACGTCGATCCTCTTCTTCGGCGATGCGAGGCGCTTCGGCTGCGGCGGCGACGCTTCTTCTTCGTGAGTCGCGCTTCCCGCTCCTTGCGACACGCAGTCCCTCAGAAAGTCCAGCTCAGCAGCAGGCACTTTACAGAAAGACTCTTGGGGAGCTGGTTGGTGAAGTCTGTTGTCCCTGAGACTTCAGCAGGAGGCAAGCTCTTCTCTCAAGCCCTTGGAGATCTTTTACAAGTTGATGAAAGTACACACAAAGTTCCTTTCTCCTTTCTTTGGCAGTCAGGCAACCACTGCAGGCCAATCCCCCAAACAGCACTCAGCTTAGGGATAGTCTCTTCCTCAGTTTCTCTGGTTCCTCTCCTCAGCAAAGGTTTCTTCTTGTTTCCCAAAGTGATCTGATCTCTCTATTCAGCCCTGTGCTGACTCACCCTGTCTCCTGGAGTCCCCCAGCCCCTGTCACTCACAAACCCAGACAAGGAATACACAACCTAGCAGAGGCAGGCTTGGATAGTTAGGCAAGAAAATACCTACTTTCTAAAAGTAGTATTTTCAAACACAGAATGTTAAAACCAACTTCACTAAAAGATGTATTTTATCATTCTGAGTTCAGGCATACTAAATTCGTTTTTCTACCATGTTCCCTGGGTCAGTTAGGATTATAAGCTGTAATAATCAAACTGCCCATTCTGGCCTATGGAGAACAGGTAGCCTTGCAATAGTGAAAAACGAAAATGGCTGTAATTCACTATTAGGACATGCCACGCACATCAGGGCATGTCCTACCTTATACTTACAATGCACCCTGCCCTTGGGCCTACCATAGGGGTGTCTGATATGAAGAAAAGGGAAGGTTTAGGGACTGGCAAGTGGGTGCACTTGCCCAGTCAACATGGCAGTACCAGACTGCACACAGGCTCTGCAATGGCAGACCTGAGACACACTTTTACAGGCTGCTTCTGTGGGTGGCACTACCAGTGCTGCAAGCCCACCAGCAGCATTTGGTTTACAAGCCCTGGGCACACTCAGTGCACTGTACTAGGGTCTGACAAGTAAACCAAACCAACCAATCATGGAATCACTAATCCATACATCAATTTACCATAGGGAGCACTTGCATCTATAACCAGCAAAAATACATGAGGCAACAGCAAAAAATGGAAGGGAGACCCACGCCAACAGTGCCAGGTCTAACACGTGTCCCCTCCAGCTGAAATGTGGGGAGAACTACCCTACCTCCTGGGAGTTCTCTTCACTAAGGCGGAAAAATCTGGACAGACCATCAGCATTGGCGTGTTCTGTACCAGGGCGGTGTTCCACCGTGAAGTCCATCCCCTGTAGGGAAATGGACCACCTCAACAGCTTTGGATTCTCACCCCTCATCTGCATCAACCATCTGAGGGGCCTGTGGTTTGTCTGAACCCGGAAGTGAGTCCCAAACAGGTATGGTCTCAGCTTCTTCAGCGCCCAGACCACAGCAAATGCCTCACGCTCAATAGCACTCCACCTCTGTTCCCGTGGAAGTAACCTCCTACTGATGAAGGCTACGGGTTGATCTAGGCCCTCCTCATTTATCTGTGACAAAACAGCCCCCACACCATGCTCTGAAGCGTCTGTTTGAACGATAAACTCTCTTGAGAAGTTGGGTGCCAGGAGCACGGGCACCGTGCACATGGCAGTTTTCAGGGCCTCAAAAGCTTTCTGACAGGTGTCAGTCCAAATCACTTTCTTGGGCTGCTTCCTGGAAGTCAGCTCGGTCAAGGGTGCAACAATGCTGCCATACCCCTTGACAAACCTCCTGTAATACCCAGTGAGTCCTAAAAAGCTCTCACCTCTGTCTGGGTCTTGGGGGGTCCCCAAGCCAGGATGGTCTCAATCTTGGGCTGTAGGGGTGCCACCTGGTCGCTCCCAACTTGGTGTCCCAAGTACACCACGGAACCCTGCCCGATCTGGCACTTACTCGCCTTGATCGTGAGGCCTGCCCTCCGCAGCGCCATCAACACTTCCCAGAGGTGGCGCAGATGTTCTTCCCAACTGGCGCTGAACACTGCAATGTCATCCAGGTAGGCGGCACTGAACTCTTCCAGTCCAGCCAACACCTGGTTGACCAACCTCTGAAAGGTGGCAGGGGCATTCTTCATCCCAAAGGGCATAACCCGGCACTGGTAGTGCCCATCTGGTGTGGAGAATGCTGACCTCTCTTTTGCCCCATCAGTCACGGCGATCTGCCAGTACCCAGACGTTAGATCAAACGTGCTGAGGTACCGGGAAGCCCCTAACCGATCGATGAGCTCATCAGCTCTTGGGATGGGGTGTGCGTCAGTCCTCGTGACTGAATTGAGCCCTCGGTAGTCCACACAGAACCGGAGTTCTGGCGTGGCACCCGGTGCGGCAGCCTTTGGGACCAAGACCACTGGGCTGGCCCAAGGACTGTTAGAGGACTCAATCACCCCTAACGCAAGCATCTTGATGCAAGCTCTCACCCTGTCAGTTACCCTGTAAGTTTTGTGCTTAACAGGAGGACTGTCTCCAGTGTCCACATCATGGATGCACCAATCAGTGACACTGGGAATCAGGGAGAACAAATCAGAAAACTGTCCCAGCAATTGGTGACAGTCATTCTGTTGCTCAGGGGTCAGGGTGGAAGAGAGGTTCACACCATCCACTGACCCATCTCGCTCTGTCGCCGACAGGAGGTCAGGAAGAGGCTCAGTCTCCTCCTCCATTCCAGCATCTGTCGCTAAGAGCATGCCCATGCCCACTTCAGACCTCTCCAAGTGGGGCTTCAGGCGGTTGACATGCAGGACCCGCAAGGGTTCCTGGGAGACCACAAGTCCAAGTAGGTAACAGGACTCTTGTGCTCCACCACCTCAAATGGTCCGGTCCACTTATCCTGGAGCGCACAAGGCTCCACTGGGGCCATGACCCACTCTTTCTGACCAGGCTGAAGCTCTACCAGAGTGGCATTCTGGTCGTACCACCGCTTCATCTCCTACTGGCTGGCTTCCAGATTCGCCTCAGCGAGCTGCCTCAAATGCCTAGTCTGGTTCCTGAAAGCCAGCATGTAGCTATATACATCCTGGGGAGGTTTCCTGGGAGATTGCTCCCAGCCTTCCTTGACCAAACTCAGAGGTCCTCTCACTGGGTGACCATAGAGAAGCTCAAAGGGACTGAACCCTAGAGATTTCTGTGGCACCTCACGGTATGCAAAGAGCAGGCATGGTAAGAGGACGTCCCACTTACGCCTCATAGGTTCCTCAAGACCCATAATCATGCCTTTTAGGGTTCGGTTGAACCTCTCAACCAACCCATTTCCTTGGGGGTGGTAAGGAGTGGTGAACTTGTAAGTTACCCCACACTCCTGCCACAGGGACTTCATATACTTGGAAATGAAGTTTGTACCTTGGTCAGACACTACCTCTCTAGGGAATCCCACTCGGGAGAAAATTCCCATCAGTGCCCGTCCCACCACGGGGGCCGTCACTGTCCTCAGAGGTATGGCTTTGGGGTACCGGGTGGCATGGTCCACCAAGACCAGGATGAACCTGTTGCCCACGGCTGTCTTGGGGTCCAGTGGCCCCACAATGTTAATACCCACCCGTTCAAAGGGGGTGCTGACCACAGTGAATGGCTGGAGAGGAGCCTTCTGCTCCCTCCCACTCTTTCCACTTGCCTGGCAAGTCTGACAGGTCCTGCAATGAGTGTCTGAACTCTTGCGCATTTGGGGCCAATAAAAGTGGGTGACAAGCCTCTCAAAGGTCTTGTCCTGCCCCAAATGTCCTGCTAACGGCACATCATGAGCCACTCCCAGTAGGAAGGCTCTGAAGCGCTGGGGTACCACCAGCACACGGGCTGACCCAGGCTCAGCAACCTTAGGCTCAGTATACAGGAGGTCATTCTCCCAGTAGATCCAAAGTGATCCAGACTGATCACCTGCTGCCTGGTCTGCAGCCTGCTGCCGCAAACCCACAAGAGAAGGGCATTCCTTCTGCTCCGCGCAGAACTCTTCCCTGGAGGGTCCTCCTTCCTGCTGCCAATGGGTCAGCTCAGAAAGGTCCCCCAGTTCAGCGAAAGCCGGGGACTCGGACCAAGTAGGTGCGCAGGCGGGATAGGACCCTTGAAGAAAGTCTGACTACAGGGCTATTCCATCACGCCTAGCGGTCCCCTGAGACACAGTTTTTCTCCGCAAATTGGAGATGAAGGACTGCGTATAACATATTAAATATCTGTTATCTTTACAAAAGGACCAGCTACTCTGCCCTTTTTCATTCACAGGATAGGGACTCCCCTTTCACTGTTGTTTCCAGGGAGGACGACCTCTGCCCTGAAGAAAATCCAGGACCTTTACGGCCAACCCAGGACTGAAACATGTTCGCAATAGGGTCATAGGACCATAATTACTCCCATTGACCCGATCTTTTAATCATTTTTAATATCCCTGACAGACCCAATAATAAAGGGAAACCGGGGCCTGTCTGAGGGTTTTTATCTTTAATCCCCTTGGTCTTCACTTTCCCAAGAGCTCCCAACACTGTGGTCGAGCCCACCCCGACTTATAGGCGTCGGGGTGACCCGATGATGAAGCATGACACCACTAGGGTGTGTGAGGGTAACTAAACAAAAAGGAATTGCTTCCTTACGCACCCTTGGGGGTCTGCACATCTAGATCTTCACATAGACACCTCCCTTATCGTAATTAGGTAACGTAGTTTTTCGTTTACCACTTGTTGGTCTATTGGAGTATTTTTTGTGGTGTATTGTCTTGACATGGGAGGTTATACTCCAACGTAGAATCCTCTCAACCCTCTGGGCATTAGGGATCACTTCCCCATAGCCCCATGTCTATACGCCCCCAGTTCAGCTACCTGTTCCCCTGTAGGCTCTAGGGCACCCCCCTCAGGGTCTACTTCCTCCTGGACCGTGGGAACTTCGGGGGCCAGTTTCCCGCGCCCCCTGCCTCTTCTCTTTAAGGCAGGCACCTGGGCCACCCTCTCAGGCTCCAGGTCCTCTTGAACACCCTTACTGGCTGCCATGGACCGTGTGGTCACACACGCCCAGTCAGGCAGACCCAACATCTCCAAATGAGCACTTCGCTCCACCTTCGCCCAAGGTTAGCTCTCCAAATCGTTCCTCAACAAACAGTCAACAGGCATGGCTGGCCTCACAGCTACTTGAAGAGTACCAGAGACCCCCCCACCCACTCAAAGGGAACCTGAGCCACCTTGCAGTGGCTCTCTGTGTTGTCAGCAGCAACAACTGGGTAAAATGCATTGGGGACAACCTGCTCTTCAGACACCAGGTGACACTTAACAGCTGTCACACTGGCTCCTGTGTCTCGAAGAGCCTCCACTCTATGGCCATTGATGGTCACCCACTGCCTATACTTTTTAGTGTTATCAGGCAGTTGAGTCCTGGGGACCACCTCACAGTCTCCTAAAGAGACAAGGGACATTTCTGCGGGACCCCACCCACCTTGGACACCCCTCTCCTCCCCCAGGGCTACACTCACCATCTGCCGGGGTGGAGCACCAATGGGTGCTGTCTTTCCAAACTGTGGGCACTGGGGATCATTAGACTTATGACCCACTTCACCACACTTGTAGCACCTCAGGGGTCCCCTGGGAACAGGCCTACCTGTCGGGGCCCGTGCTTCTTCTCAGGGGGAGGCTGGGAACCCTTCCCTTGGGTCCCTTGGGGATTACTTTGGGGCCCTTTCTGGAACTCCCTCTGTTTACCCTTGTCCCCCCCACTCTTCTGCTGGGGACCCTGCCCACTCTTGGTGGAGTCTCCCACGTGACCCTTGTGTACCCGGGTGCTCACCCAGCGGTCCGCCTCCTCAGCAAGCTTCCTAGGGTTAGTCAGCCTGCTATCAATCAGGTGCTGGCATAGCTCTGGAAAACAATTACTTGACAAGTGCTCCCATGCAATTAAATCAAAGAGCCCTTCAAAATCATTAACTATTCTACCCTTCACCCAACCATTCAATGCTCTGCAGAAAAAAGTGACATATTCTACCCAGGTACCTGACTCTACCTTCTTGCAATTTCTAAACCTCTGTCTATACAATTCAGGAGTCAACCCATACCTGGACATCAATGCATCTTTCATGTGGCTATAAGAATTATGGACTTCAGAAGGCAAGTCTAACAGTGTGTCCCGCCCCTCACTAAGGAACCGCCCCCACAACCCTGCTCCCCAATCCTTCTCAGGGACCAGGTGGGAAGACATGGCTACCTCATAGGCTTTGAACCACTGCCCAATATCATCATTCTTATAAAACTCTCTCACCACATCCTTAGGAATATACACCCTAGCTTCAACAGGCATTGACGGTGTGCTGCCACCAGAGGGAGTAATCTCTAAGCTTCTAGCTTTCAACTCCAACTCCCTCAAACTTTTCTCATGCTCCAACTGCATTCTCTTTTCTTCCAGGGCCAATCTCCTATTTTCTAACTCCAGTTGCCCACCCAACTTGAGCTTGGCAAGCTCCAATTCGTGCATCCTGTTTTCCTTCCTGTCCGCCAACTCCTCTGGGGACAGGCTTTTGGCAGAGACACTGCTACCTACTGGGGAAGTTGCTCTCCTCCCCTGTGGACCCAATGGCCCCTCCAGCTGCTCATCTGCATTCTCAGCCCCTTCCTCATTCTCAGGGGTATTCCTTGCTTCAACCCAGGCCCTCAGCGCCTTTTGGAGCTCATCCTTCTTGGTGAGACCGGTCATAGCAACTTTAAATTTCCTGCAGAAGTGCTTTAGCTGTTTCACATTGTAGCATTCTAGTCTCGCCTCTTCCCAATAATAATCAACAGATGCTATGGATGCTGCTTTATCCATGGTGGTTAAACTTGGCAGTTCTTGGCAAAAATAGAAAATCCCAGAAAAAACAATCTACCAAAAGTATGTGGTCGCGTTTTGGTCTGCACTCACTAGTAGTGCTCACCAATCACTGTACATGAGTCACAAATGCAAGTCCAGAATCCTCACCGCTGACCACCAATGTTAGATTTGGGGGTCTCTAGTTGGCAGAGGTAGGTACCTTTGTCCAAATAGGGACCCTTGCGTCTAGTCAGGGTAAGGGGGTACACTCCTAAAATAACCCCTGCTCACCCCCTTGGTAGCTTGGCACGGGCAGACAGGCTTATCTCAGAGGCAGGGTGTAAAGCATTTGTGAACACATACAGTAATCAAGTACCAACACTACAGATGGACACCACACCAGATGTATATTAAAAATAAGTATCTTTTATATAGATTTAACACAAGACCACAAACGACAAAAATCCACAATACTGTACTTCAAAAATGGTAGAATTAGCTCAGTTCTCTTAAGATGGTAAATGCGACACTTTGAGTTCAATGTACCTTTGGATGCATAACGCTATACAACGAAAGTGTTGCAGGGAAGGTGATGCGTCGGTTCCTTACACGCAAGAACGGTGATGCGTCGGGTCCCTACTGATGGGTAGGGGATGCGTCGGTTCTTCTCTGCGAGGGGAGGTGGTGCGTCGGTTTCTTACTGCGCTTTCGTGGCGATGCGACCAGCAACGCCGTGATGCGATGAAGATCCGGTGCAATGAACAAAGATGGCGTCTTCTTCTTGATGCGACACGATGTGTGCACGCCCGACGGCCGTGCGGCGACTCAACGATTCTTCGGAGTTGCGACAGGCCCTGCGACACGCTTCCCGGTGATGCGGCAGCGTCTGATGCGACGTCAGTCCTCTTCTCCGGCGATGCGGTGCGCTTCGGCAACGATGCTTCTGAGCCGCGACAGGCCCTGCGACACGCTTCCCGGTGATGCGGCAGCGTCTGATGCAACGTCGGTCCTCTTCTCCGGCGATGCGAGGCGCTTCGGCAATGATGCAACAGCCGTGCGGCGACTCAACGATTCTTCTGAGCCGCGACAGGCCCTGCGACATGCTTCCTGGTGATGCGGCACGTCTGATGCGACGTCGGTCCTCTTCTCCAGTGATGCGAGGCGCTTCGGCAACGATGCGGCAGCGGCGGCGACACTCTTCTCCGTCGAGGCAGCGGCGTCTGATGCGACGTCGATCCTCTTCTTCGGCGATGCGAGGCGCTTCAGCTGCTGCGGCGACGGTTCTCCTTCGTGAGTCGCGCTTCCAGCTCCTTGCGAAACGCAGACCCTCAGAAAGTCCAGCTCAGCAGCAGGCACTTTACAGAAAGACTCTTGGGGAGCTGGTTGGTGAAGTCTGTTGTCCCTGAGACTTCAGCAGGAGGCAAGCTCTTCTCTCAAGCCCTTGGAGATCTTTTACAAGTTGATGAAAGTACACACAAAGTTCCTTTCTCCTTTCTTTGGCAGTCAGGAAACCACTGCAGGCCAATCCCCCAAACAGCACTCAGTTTAGGGATAGTCTCTTCCTCAGTTTCTCTGGTTCCTCTCCTCAGCAAAGGTTTCTTCTTGTTTCCCAAAGTGATCTGATCTCTCTATTCAGCCCTGTGCTGACTCACCCTGTCTCCTGGAGTCCCCCAGCCCCTGTCACTCACAAACCCAGACAAGGAATACACAACCTAGCAGAGGCAGGCTTGGATAGTTAGGCAAGAAAATACCGACTTTCTAAAAGTGGTATTTTCAAACACAGAATGTTAAAACCAACTTCACTAAAAGATGTATTTTATCATTCTGAGTTCAGGCATACTAAATTCGTTTTTCTACCATGTTCCCTGGGTCAGTTAGGATTATAAGCTGTAATAATCAAACTGCCCTTTCTGGCCTATGGAGAACAGGTAGCCTTGCAATAGTGAAAAACGAAAATGGCTGTAATTCACTATTAGGACATGCCACACACATCAGGGCATGTCCTACCTTATACTTACAATGCACCCTGCCCTTGGGCCTACCATAGGGGTGTCTGATATGAAGAAAAGGGAAGGTTTAGGGACTGGCAAGGGGTGCACTTGCCCAGTCAACATGGCAGTACCAGACTGCACACAGGCTCTGCAATGGCAGACCTGAGACACACTTTTACAGGCTGCTTCTGTGGGTGGCACAACCAGTGCTGCAAGCCCACCAGCAGCATTTGGTTTACAAGCCCTGGGCACACTCAGTGCACTGTACTAGGGTCTGACAAGTAAACCAAACCAACCAATCATGGAATCACTAGTCCATACATCAATTTACCATAGGGAGCACTTGCACTGTGGCACTGAATAGCAGTGGCACAGTGCCCAAAACATCTATAACCAGCAAAAATACATGAGGCAACAGCAAAAAATGGAAGGGAGACCCACGCCAACAGTGCCAGGTCTAACACGAGTGAAACGGAAAGAGCCCAGCATTCAGCTTAGTCCAGCTCAGGTATACATTTTAAGCAACATTTGTTATTGTATGACACACTTCTTGCCAGGAAGGGTTGGTGCAGCCCCTACCAATACTCAGTTCTCTTACCTGGAGTACCTTAGTTAATACTTAAAATCTTTTCTGATTCACAGGTGCAGGAGTGCTCTGGCACACGGCACTCTTCAAAAACGCAGCAACATGATTTGGCGTTTCCTTTCAAGATTCTGCTCGGCATTCACTGTTGCTGTTGGCTCATTCAAAAACAAGCATTTGCAATGCAATCGGTCTCGCCTTAGGGACCTTATATGTATTTAGCGATGCAGCACATTAGCCTGGGTGCTGAAACATCTACTGTTCTTTAACATGGAGGGAAAGTAAGCACCAAACTGCGTGACACGCCAGGTATGGGAACACATGGAGAGAAATATTGCCTTTCAGCTGGAAATGGTATAGTCCAAAGCTCTCTTTTTAATATAAAATCAGGGCCTTCGGTGGTCATATCACTGAAAATACAAGATTTGAAAAAAATATTATTGTCTACGGGTGCTCGTGGAAGACAATTTTTATGGACTGAAATCTAGAGAATGCTACAGTGATTCTGGTATTTTACTGACCTCTGCTGGTCTATTTCTCTCAAGAAAGTTAAATAGAGGCAGTTGCCAGAAAAATTAAAAAAAGAAAGTCCCTCAGCAGAAAGCAATTCTGGTATTTTACTGACCTCTACTGGTCGTTTTCTATCAAGACATTTAAATAGAGGCAGTTGAACAAACAGAAAGCAATTCTGGTAATTTACTGACCTCTACTGGTCGTGTTCTTTCAAGACAGTTAAATAGAGGCAGTTGAACAGAAAAAAAGTCCCTACGCGGAAGCAGACAAGTCCCAGGGCTGATCTCCAGAGCCCACAAAGTTCATACACATGTATATACTAAAGTATATACAAGAGGTCTCAAATGCTCGACCTAATTAATTCTTTGTACCAGAAGTGCCGACAACATCATGTATAAAAAAACACACAACACCTCTGGCTCACGTGGTTTATGGGACTCACTCGACCTGTATCTCCAAAAAGAGGAATCTCCATAGCTCACATATACCAGGGCTAATATTACAAACACACATCCTATGCCTTGCAGACCTACTTCCACCTAACTCCATGGCCACCCACTACGCACCAGGGGACCATACCCCCTCAACCCCTCTACCCCTCTTCTCCTCACTTCTGTCCTCTCTTGCTCTCTCTCTCCAAAACTTTCTCTCTTTTTCACACTCTGGCATCTCATTCACCCACCTACTAGTGTACGT
This sequence comes from Calotriton arnoldi, assembly GCA_963921515.1. NCBI lineage: Eukaryota > Metazoa > Chordata > Amphibia > Caudata > Salamandridae > Calotriton > Calotriton arnoldi. The sequence continues at coordinate 2,029,291 of CAWUFW010002762.1, read as the reverse complement.
CTGGCTACCTCACCTTATCCACCCAGCTCTTGCTCACAGACCATCTATACTGGTTGTTATCTCATCATTACCTACAGTAAGCCTAACACATCCTACTTTTGCTAAGACCGGCTGAGAGTCCGCATTTTGCGTATTTTAACGCTGTTCTCCTACGAAATGGATGCCGCTCTATCATTTACCTTGTAGTGTGCAAATATCATTCACTATGTATCAGCTCATTGTTTTTTCAGTTTTTTCTTTGTTTATGTATATTTCGAAATTAAAACGTTTGAACACAAAAAATTAATTCTTGGTAGATTGACACTTTATGGTTTTTTGAATTAGTGGTGCTACTTTGGATATTCAATGAGTATAAGGCATTAAGGATTTTCTTGAAATGTTCTCGAAGTTCTTCTTCAAGAGATATTTGCTGTTCTCCCAAACAGTGAGAGCAGATGTTTTCTGACCACAGTAATGTGGTCTATCGTTCCTAAGGTCATATGCTTATCTACAGAAGGAGTGGAACCAGGGGCTGTCCTATTGGTCAGGTTCAAATGGCAATCACACCCAAGGGGTGTCTATGTATGATGCCTCTCTGTGGTACAGCCAGGGTGCGATATATTCTAGCACTGTTCTTGATCCTTGCATGGAGATTTAACATCATCATGTCCCCTTGGGATGGAGGTATATTGGCTTAATTGGATAAAAACTCTGGTCTCCTCAGGGAGATTGTGGCAGAATTTAGACTTCCGAATCGGGTAACGTGCAGACTCCTTGCTAGGGAAGATCCAGGGTTTACATGCTTTGGCCCTGGACTGATGAAACGTTCCTATCTGAATTACATATTTGTTTCCAAGGGTTTGCAGGGGTGGGCTTGTACCATACAACCTGGGCCACTGTCTATATTAATGGGGCAAGGGCTTTGGATAAGGGGTCTGAACATTGAATGCATGTCTCTTAGACAATGCCATGATTATGGGGGAGTTTGAGAGGCCATGTGAGGCATGGAGATCCCTGCAGTGGTTCTTTAACTCCACAACAGAGTGGTGGTTCTTTAGAGCTGCGTTAAGACCTTCTCTGATGTAGGAAGGCGGAGGGCAAGCACTATAGCTCACAGACAACAGGCCCCCCCCAGGGCAGTCTCCAAAGGTATCATGCTCTTTTTTCACTTAAAATGCATGCGGAATCTGAGCTCCATAAATGTTTTAAAGAGATGACTGACTCTATGGTATTTAGAAGCAGAGTGGGCCGGGTTGACAGCAATGAGAAGTGCATCAGATTTTTCTTTAAGAGAGTGCTGTACCCCCATAAAAGAGGTGGACGAGAGGTGGGACAAGGATGGGTAATCAATCACCAGAGGGATAGGTGTGAACTGGCAGCCCAGCACTTCCAAGAGCTGTTTTTGGATTGTGAAGTGCCTGAAGATAAGTTGAAGGTGGCTTTGGGTGGCTTGCAGAAGTGGTTTTCATCGAGCCAGAAAGAAGCTTTAATAGTTGTCTTCTCAGTGACCAAACTTGGTTCTGTCCTGTGAACGTTCTAGAAAGGCACAGCTCTGGGACTGATGGCCTAACAAGAGTTTTGCCTTTTGGTCCTTGCTAATAGAACACTTCCTGGGTCCTGGGGATGTTGAGAGAATAACGTGTTTTGGAGAATTGTCCAGCCTCATTTGTAGAAGGAATAATCATGCTTCTGTTCAAAAAGGAGGACCCAGACTATTTATGGAACTGGTGCCCAATCACACAGCTAAACAAGGAATATAAGACCTACATCAAATTGCTAGCAGTGCTGATGGAGTCTGTGGCTGATATATTTATCTTCCTGACCAGGGGCTGTATTAAGTATATGGTACACTTTCCCTGCTTAAGCTATGACACACCTTTAAAAAAAGGTGCACCGGGCACCTAACAGGGGCTGACTGCACTGCCCTCAGGGCAGCTTCAAATTCGCACTGCCCTGGGCACAGCGCATTCAAGTGAAATACGGAGCAGCTGCTTCAAGGCCACTCCATGTTTCACATTGCAGTTTGCATCCCGCACGCACTTTCAAGAGGGGAGTGAGATCCCCTTGCAGGCGGGTGCAGTAAGTGACTGCACCTGCCTGTAGGGGAATTACTGGGTGGTCCATGGGAACCCCTTTCTCCACCCAGAGGGCTCTCTTTAATAGGCGCACTGAAGTGTGCCACCTTTTTGTGGCGCACTTTCAGTGCGCCTCCTGAAAGCTTGTTTGCCTCTGCGCCCATGTCGGTAATACGACCCGGGTGCAGAGGCAAAGTGCTTCCCAAGTATGCATGGGGCCACACCCCTATGCAAATGAGGGAACACCCTCTCATGTTAGGGCTGGTGCTACATGTGCCCCATCACAATCAGAATTACAGAAGCGTCTTCGGTCACTTTTCACGAGCGTCTGCGGTCCCTTCACAAACGTCTGCGGTCCCTTCTGTAATACCATTGTGCCCTGAGGCACACAAAGCAGCCACACATGCCCGTTGCGCCCCCGGGGTACAATGTATAATATGCCCCCAGGTGTATGCTGTCCCACAGAGGAGGATGCTGGACAGCCTCATCTTTTGTCCAGGATGTCATTGGATAAATGGCTGACAGTGGTTTGCCTCTTGGAGTCCTCAGTCTTGAATTAAAGATGGGATACAATCACCTCTCTGACTGGTTACTGTTAATTGTCCCTTTTTCTCTTGGCTTTCCAGGGAACGTTGTATACTGAGAGGCAGAGATTTATCTGCAGGTGGCCAAAAGGTGCAGGGTATTACAGACCTTACATTTGAAGGTTGGGTCACTGTCATTTGTATTTTAATACTACAAATCCTTTTTCATCTATGGGTTATTTTCCCTCCTCCCTGAAGGATAACTCTAATTCTTTCCAGACATCTCTGCAGGGTTTTCTGGAAGGGGCATCTGGAAAAGCTGACAAAGAACATTGTCTGTATTAATACAAAGCGCGGGAGCAAAAGGATGCTGGCTAGCATTCATTTTTGTTGTCTCACATTTGAATTTGTGTTTACATTCACAAACAAAAGCTTATTTTTTGTTAGCTATTATTTGGGAGGATGTTGAGGGCAGTAAAGACGTAGGTGGCCCTTAAACAGTTTCCTTGTGTGATCATTTTGCCTTTGTTTGCTCCCTCTTTCATTTATCATGATTTGACTAATTTGGATTCTATTCTTTGGCTCGCTTTTAAAAAAAGTTATGCTTGTGTCAGTTCTTTATGAAGTTATGCTCATGGAAAGCCTGCCTGTGGAGTGGTTGTGTTATACTTGGACTGTCGTGGCCAAGCTGGCACTTCTTGATTACCAGTGGGAGTTACACTTGTATGTTACCAACTCACTGTAAGGTCTTAGGGTGTTCCTTGGGGTAACACCATTATTGTCTCCAAGAGACTTACGTGAGAATGGAAGAATCATCTGCCCATTTGTTATGGCAATGCTCTTTTGCAGTGGAGGTGTGGTGAAGAAGCAGGCACCAGCAAATATCCTTTGGCCAATGCTACAACCCTCCCAGGTGATATGTGGATGGACCTGGTGCCATTGAAGGCCATGGTGAGTTCTTTTCATCGTGGCATGTGAGATGTCCTGTCCTCTGCATCAGTGTTTTTCCTAACCATGACATCGATATGGAACTACTTCCTACGTGACATCTGGCAGCTAAAAGAGACAAAGGCTCAACGGCTTTCAGTTTTTAACACAATACGAGGCATCACAAATGTAGCAAACAACACTGTTGTGTCTGCTGAAACCCCTGGCAGTGCTGTCAAAGTGGTAAAAATGAATCTCCTGCTAGTTTATTGGTTCATTGTTCGATGGTTATAACTTCTGTGGTGGGGACTTGCAGGAGGACTCTGAACATCTCCCTGAACATCATTTCACAGGTACATCCATGTGCACAACTACAGAAAAGTTTACCTCCTGCTGAAATATGAAAACTGTGCCCCAGGAGTCATTTGGGTTGTAACATCAACAAGGGCTCTGAACTTCTCTGGACTTTAAAGACTGCTCTCATGGAGTGTTTGTCTTCTTTTTTCTATTGATTTTGGATATTTAGTTTCTCTCCCTTCTCGTTGAGCTACCTGCCACATCTGAAAAGCTTATAGGGGTACTTCCCACAAGGTTTTGTGTAGCCTTGGAGCAGGAGAGGGATCAATTAATATTTGTCTTTATTTTCTTTTCGGTGTATTTAAGAATTGCTAGACATTCAGCTGTGCAGACTGGTACTTGGCAAATGAATTATAAATGCATGGTAATACACCACCTGGTGATGCCTTTTTAAATAATAGAATGTCTGGCATATGCTTGGAAGTTTTTTGTTGTGTTTTTTGTTATTTCTTACACCTCTGTTGTTTACCACTACTAATTTATCAAAAGAAAAAGGGAGGAGGTCCAGCGCTAACATTTTAGCCTGCTTCCCGTTGTACAAACGTACCATTGGGTGGTTGTGTTCATAGGGCCCCTCCTGCCTAAACATGTCCGTAATAGTAGCTTGGATTGTTTTCTTTTGTGGTGCCACTGACAAAGGCGACTTCCGGAGAGTACCAGAAGGTGGTAGACTCAATGTGGGTCTTGGGGAAATCACTGTATGTGGTGGTGTCTCAGTCTGAGTTTTGTGCCATTTGGAAGTTTACCCCAGTGGAGCCTCCTGACCACTACCCCACCGCAGATAAATGTTCACAATGCGTATGGATAATCTAACTCTTTGACAATGATAGATGCTTTCCTCAAGTGAGAGACGAGTCTGCAGTTAAGCACACATGGTTGCTGATCTGGATGAGAGAGTTATAACAATGGGGCGACCCAAAGGCCACTGGGCCTGGGTAGATAATGGTACAAAAAGATTATGTCCCAGTGGAGATCAAATGGAAAACAGAAAAATCAATAGAGCGTACTGATCATTAGTATCTAATCAAAGTCAGACACCACCATATGTTCCTTCCAACAATGGATATGCTTTAATTGCATCATAGTACTTGAATTAATCAATTTATACAATACAAAACAAATCCTAAATGGATATATTCTTTAAGAAACAGGTGCACAGAGGAGTGAGGTGGTAGGTGTGTGGAAGGATTGTGGAAAAGACAGTGGTGCATACATATATACATCAATAAGATAATTGCAAACTATCCCGACAGTGTTACTGTCCAATTATTAAATGTCAGGTCATAACATAATTACAGATAAACATTCTCTGTCGTATATGTCTGACATAAAAATACAGAAGTGTCGACGTTTCGACCCCTAAACGGAACAGTCAATTTCACGCATTGTGGGCAGGGTCTTCATCAGGACAAAGGTGAGGGTAGGGGGGTGAGCACCAGTAGAGACAGCTCTATTGCTTCGGGCTGTATTTGAGAAAACTGGGCTCGTAGGCTCTCAGACTTCTTAGAGCTGATCGAGGTATTCAAAAAAGGAAAAAGGCCCAGGTTGGTGAGTAACCTGTGGCTCCTGGCAAGAAAGGTTAGCTGTTCACCATTCTTGCCAGCAGCCAGGAGCCACAGGTTACTCACCAACCCGGGCCTTTTTCCTTTTTTGAATACCTCGATCATCTCTAAGAAGTCTGAGAGCCTACAAGCCCAGTTTTTCTCAAATACAGCCCGAAGCAATAGAGCTGTCTCTACTGGTGCCCACCCCCCTACCCTCAACTTTGTCCTGATGAAGACTCCGCCCACAATGCGTGAAATTGGCTGTTCCGTTTAGGGGTCGAAACGTCGACACTTCTGTATTTTTATGTCAGACATATATGACAGAGAATGTTTATCTGTAATTATGTTATGACCTGACATTTAATGATTGGATAGTAACACTGTCGGGATAGTTTGCAATTATCTTATTTGATGTATATATGTATGCACCACTGTCTTTTTCCACAATCCTTTCCACACACCTACCACCTCACTCTCTGTGCACCTGTTTCTTAAAGAATATATCCATTTAGGATTTGTTTTGTATTGTATAAATTGATTAATTCAAGTACTATGATGCAATTAAAGCATATCCATTGTTGGAAGGAATATATGGTGGTGTCTGACTTTAATTAGATACTAATGATCTGGATGAGAGAGCATAAATACAACAGTGATCAATAAGAGCACACTCTGTGAATGCAAGCTTTTGGCTGACTAATGTATACAGTGATCAATATGTAGCAAACTACGATGACCATAATGTTTAGATCTTGTGGGCTTTTAGCTCTTGACTGTGTGATTGCTATTATTATTGAGAGAGCAACATCAGAGGCCATTAATATCTTGCGCAAACTTATGTTATCACAAGAAAATATCTGAGCGCCATCTGCCCAAGTGTGAGAAGGTATGGTTCATTGGGTGAATTGCATGTTCAGGAGGTGCCAAATCCCATTAGCGGACCAGTAGCATGCTATACCGCCAGAGAGTGCTTGGTTGGAAGAGTGCTGAATGACTCTATGGGTCCGATTACGAGTTTAGCAGTGTGGGAGCGGACGCCACGCTCACCAGATTACGAGTTTCCTCGTGTCAGGTGGGCTGTTTTTGGCAGTCCTACGGCAGTGCCTCTGAAAATGGGCACCACAATGGGAACGCCAAATACAGTTCCTGCAAGGCAAGGACTGTAACAACCATGAAGGAACTGGGGTGCATACACACAGGGGGGCACATGTTGTGCTCCCCCCGCATGCATCCCCATGGACATGGGCAACAGGGGGCCCTGTAGGGCCCCCTTTGTTTCAGAACCGCCAGCCTTTTCATGGAGGAAAGACCTCCATGACACAGCTAGCGGTCCTGAAACTCATAATATGCATGTCGGTGCCGCAGTGGCACCACCAGCATATTACTGAGGCCCTCAGTGCCGCGCCGCCGCCAGGGAACGGCGGTTTCCTGGTGGCTGCAGCAGTCCAATGGCGGTCCGACTGCCCAACTTGTAATGAGGCGGTCGGACCACCGGTGAGGTGGTGGTTGGACCGCCACGCCCTCCCACCCCCAAGTCTGGCGGTCCTCGGACCACCAGACTCATAATTAGGCCCTATGCTGGAAGAGTTTTTGGGGCCTTGAGTGAATGTCCACAGGAGGGTTCTCAAAGTGTCATGTGCCTAGTCTTGTGATAAAGGGGAAAGAAGTGGGAAGTGCATGCAATTGAATTCACTGTTGTGCCTAATTGAGCAGGTGTCTATGGATTCCACCCACAACCATCAGAGAACCAGCCAACTGCATGACCTGGTGAAGGTGCAATGCTAGGAGATTTAGAGACATTTTAGTAGTGGATCTATAGGGTGGATTAGTAGACATATGGCGACAATGGCATTCAGACACAACAGAGGGTACCTGTGTTACAGCACAGCACTCAGCCTGGTCACGCATTGACTTCTGGCTTCTATCCAGGGATGCAGCTTCATGGACCACAGACATTAAACACCTTCCTAGAACCCTTTCAGATCACGCATCCTGCCTGCTTCGCTTACTAATCACAACCACACCTGCCCGGGCATTCCAATGGAAACTCCCGCCCAGAGCACTCATGGATGCTGCGTTTAAAGAGGAAATAGGAAGCGATATCCTTGAATACTTCTCACATAACGAGGGATCAGTATCATCCCCGTCGTCTCTGTGGGAGGCCTTCAAGGTGGTCATCCGCGGTAGATGCATAGCTAGGCAAGCTGGAGTACTCAAAGCATTTAGGCAAACGCTGCAAAGCCTAGAAATGCAAATCAGTGCACTTGAAACAGAATACTATCAATCTACTAATCTTGAGCTCTTGCCCCAAATCAGAAGTAAATTAGATGAGTACGCAGACGAGGCGCAGAGAGAGGTTCACTATTTGGGCAAACATACCCAGGCTAGGAGATACGGTGAGGGCGACAGGCCTGGGAAAACACTAGCATCACTACTCAAACCCCCCGCACCACAGACTATATTACAGAACTGAAGGACGAGACGCAGCTGGCCATCAGAGGCCCATAGGAGATAATGAACCATCTCGCAAAGTTCTACTCAGATCTGTATACATCACAGCACACTGGCCTGCCCGAACACGTCAATCATATTTCCAGTCAATTGAGCTGTTGTGGTTGGACAGAGCGCACAGAATGTATTTGGATGAACCCTACACTGAGGAAGATATAATCCAGGTTATTAACAGTCTACCACCTGACAAGGCCCCCGGGCTGGATGGGCTTCCAGCCTCTTTTTATAAATGCTACGCATCGATCATGGCACCCCACCTAATGGCCGTATATCAGGAATCCCTTGAAAATGGCATATTACCCCCCACACTTCGAGAAGCAAGTATTTTGCTAATACTTAAGCCAGACAAGGGTCCAACATCCTGCGACTCACATCATCCACTTTTCCTAATAAACACGGATAATAAAATATACGCGAAGCTACTGGCCAACAGGGTCTAGCCGCTATTGCCGCTCATAGCCAGACCGGACCAGACGGGCTTCATCCCGGGGAGGTCGACTGCACATAACTTGCGCACATTCTTCACGATACTACACTACCTAGACCCTCAATATCCCACGGTGGCAACACTACTGGACGTCACTAAGGCATTCGACTCCTTGGAGTGGCCATTTATGTTTGCGGTGTTGGCTAGACTGGGATTTAGCCCGCTATTCATACAACAAATTAAACTGCTATATACTGACCCCACCGTGCGTCTGTGTGTAAACGGTCAAATATCTAATGTATTCGCTATTACCCGTGGAACCCGTCAGGGTTGCCCCATATCCCCCTTACTCTTCGCGATTGAGATGGAACCACTTGCGGCGCGGCTGAGACAGCATCACGCGGCCAGGGGTTTGGGGTTCTCTACCCGAGGGATAATAATATCACAGTACGTGGACGATATCACCTTATACATTAACAACCCCCAGGTAAACGTGCTCCCAACACTGCGTGAAATGACACACTTTGGCGGTATGTCAGGCATCCGAATCAACTGGAAGAAATCTACACTGTTTCCGCTGACAGACAGCGCCACCCCCTTTGAACTTGACTATCCGCTTCACTGGGTGGATGGCCCTGTCAAATACCTGGGGATCTGGCTGAGTAGGGATACCCAAGAACTCTGGAACATGAACTTGGGTCGCGGCATAACTTGTACTACAGTCCACACTGCCACTGTCTCTAGCGGGACGAATAGCAATCGCTAAAATGATGGTCCTCCCCAAGTTCCTGTATATCTTTGTGAACGTCCATCTCATACTCACCCGGACATTCTTCAGTACTATGCGCTCGCTGATGATTTCTCTAGTGTGGGCTGGAGGACAGGCCAGAATTGCCTGGGAAACGCTCACACTTCCACAAGCTCAGGGAGGACTGGGCACGCCGGACTTCCCTCTTTACTCTTACTGCGCACAAGCGCAATTCCTCAATTATTGGATACTTCCGATCCCTTTCCAGCCCCATGTGGCGGTCAAACTAGACATAGCTGCACCCACACCTCTAGACGTAGCACTGTACCGGCCGCACAAACGCCCTTGTCATACTATTGACACCACAGAAACGCTGAGATGGGCCTGGAATGGTCTGCGAGAGAGAGCCCACACAAAAATACTATATGACCCCTCCATACCCTTGGCTAAAAATCCACAAATGCCTCCACTAGACGACAAAGGCGCAATCGACAGAGCACGAAGACTAGGTATCACCAGCTACGAAGATCTAAATCAGGAAGACGGGTTTATAGGACCCCCGGCGCCCACTGACACACCCCCACCCAATTTCTCGGACATTCTGTTGTATCACCGAATACGTGCCACTTGCCGCCAACTACGTAGCACGTTCCCCAACCCCCCCCCCCAGTTTTGCAAGCTTTGGAACACATACTTACCACTCCCTCGGCACGCAAGCTCATTACAAGGATTTATACATCCATGCAAACGTATAGCCCAGCACACACGCCACAACGTAGAGAACAGTGGAACACCGAAATACATCCACCGATAACAGAGGAGCAATGGCGCTTCTGCTGTGCGCAGCTCGAGCAACTATCCCTAAATTATAAACTTAGATTAATTCACTTCAAATTTTTAAATCAATACTACAGAACACCTGCACAGCTGTTTCGCATGGGCGCTAGACCCACTGTGGAATGTTGGAGATGCCACAAAGGCCAAGCAACCTTCTTACACTTGGCTGGGGTCTTCCAAACAACCAGTGAAATACTCATGACACACATAGAGCCCAGGGCTATAGTAGGGCTTCTGGGGTACGTCAAGGATGCCCCAGTGGAGATTCATAGACTACTGGATATGCTGCTGCTGCTAGCCAAGTGCAGACTCGCTATGAAATGGGGTAGGCCGAATCTCCCTTGCTTAAAGACTGGATCCTTGATGTCACATTCTGTCAGGAACAACTCACAGCTTTCTGGGAGATGATGCCTGTCGCGTCCAGACCCAAAGACATATGGGGCCCTTTCCTCACATGGTTGCGGGCGTTCAAGCAAAACACTCAAAACCCTCCCACATCACCCACTACTGCTTAATATATCCTGCAGGTTGCACAACTGTCCTTCATGTACTTGTATAGAAAATGGCTAATACGAATGTAACTTAAGGTTATGTTGATGTATATGCTACATGGAATACGGAATGCTGTAAATTTGGTGTTTAATTATCCCACAAAATATAATGTGTACCGCAAATTATAACAACGACCAATACCATCAATATGTACTTGTGCCAATTGTGTGATTAACGAAATGCCAATAAAATAAAATAAATAATAGTAGTGGATCTATGGTGTAGAACCCAGAAGCAATGGAGGTGCAGCCCCACAGACACCTTAGGAAAGCATCATTGGAATCTACCCAGAAGCGGGAATGATACAATCCACAGAATTAAAAAGACACGGCGTTAGTGGAAATGCATGGGGTTCACCCAGGTGCAGAAATACTACAACATATGGAAATCGAAAGACACCAGAGCAGTGAGTCTATGAATTACCTGAGTATGCACAGAAGTAGTGAAGAGTGACCCACAGGACCATGTGCTACTAGAGAGCAGGCAAGAGAAGGCAATGGTGGTAGGGCATGATGTGAGACAGGACAAGTAGGGGAGGAATGGATAAGGTATAAAAGAACAGAGTTTCTGACTTCAGCCTATAACAGGCACAAGTAGGAGAGATCTCATATGATGAAACCCTTAGCCTCCACACTCTGGAAGAAGAAGGCTAAAGGTTGAATGGTTGAGGGAGGGTGCAGGAGGGCCTATGGTCACATGATCTCTTGAGAGTGCATACTACTGGCCCTTATACAGGGAAGCCCTATGCATCAGAAAGGGAAATCTTGCATGAAAACATGGTTAGTATGCCAGGTATAGATTTAGGGGCTTATTTACAAGCCCCTTGCACCTCCGGTGCGGCCTGCTGCCCCATATTTACACGGACACGTAAAGCCACCCTGCGTGGCTTTTCGTGTCCTTGTAAATATGGCCCTTTGCGTGAAAGGGCCGTGCCATGGGTGTTGCTGTGGGTGTTCCCACGCAACACCCATGGCTTCTGCCACATTTCTAGATTTACGAGAAATCGCAAACCTGGAAATGCGTCAAAATGCTACGCCTCCCCAGGGGAGGTGTAGGGAGGCACAACGAGGCAAAATGTTTTCATTTCTCCTAGTTTTTTCACTCTTTCTGTGCGTGCTGCATTCTGCAGCACACATAGAATGAGCAAATCACCTCTTGTGATTGTTAATGTGCAGGAAGGGACACCTTCCTGCACATAAACAATCATTGAAAATAATGCAGTTTTTCAACTTCTATGTGTGATGCATTAAGAAGCAAGCATAGAAGTTTAAAAACGCCATTTCAGATTGTTTATGTGCAGGAAGGTACACCTTCCTGCACATAATCAATCATTCTCCTCAACGCAGGCACCGTTGCACTATGGTGCACGGGTGCCTGCATCAGCGCATGGCAGCAAATTATGTGCCAGCGCAGGGGAGACCAAATGGATCCGTCATATCGTTGTAGATATGGCGCATCCCTGTGCTTCGGAATTAATGCAGCGCAGCCAAATTGCTTGCGGCACCGCGCTGCATTAATTCCTTGTAAAGGAGGCCCTTAGAATCTGAACTGAGAGGGAAAGTGTGATCCTTTTTAATTTTTATTTCATGAACTGAAGTGTGATCCTTTTTTCTATTATTTATTTCATGAGCTGAAAAAATATTCATAGCTTTTTCTATTATGGTTGATTTGATTTGCGGTTTGGGATTCGCTGTGTTTTTTGGCAATGCCGAAAAGCATCCTGGAGTGATTCTTCTTCTGAAGACAGCAGATTTGGCATCAAAGATATCTTTTTAGTTTTCTTTGTGGTTATCTTGCAGGGATTTATAATTATGAACTGAGGGATGTTGAAGTCCTCTTCATGCAGTGGCTCTGAGTGCTCCCAGTTCTTCACATAAGTCACTGGAAACCATTGGTTAGGCTTTTTATTGTTGATCCTTTAGAATTTTAGTTGGAAAATAAAATGAGTTACTTCAGTCATGGTGTGTTGTACTTATTGAAGATATCAACTGTGTTTAATTCTGTTCTGATAGCTGAAAGCTTGGAGGAGATTGTGAACTCTAAGATGGTCAAATTAGCATCATAGAAGTATCTGAACCATATCTTGTTTGCTCGCCCCCAAGCATTGGATTTGTTGCACAGAAGAGTGAAAGGGACCAGGAAGTGGTCCGGTCAGTCTATCGAGATAAGAGTTGAGCAATCAATGGAGTACTTCTTTGAGATAATGAGGTCCAGCATGGATACCTTTTTATGATTAGCAGTGAGGCCGAATTGGTCAAGTTTGGTACTTTGTAGAAAGAGGGCTAGCAGTGTCATTCAGGTTCCCTTACTGTAGATTGAAGTCTTTCAAAAAGTTGTTCCTTGCTGATGAGCTGGTTCTTTTGGTGCTGTGTTTCATCAGGTGCTTCACAAAGGACAGATTATCTCCAGGAGTGTGATAGATAATATGGCCTAGAGTGGGCTTTGTTTCTGAGTCTACCTCGATAGACAAGCACTGGAAGAAGAGAAAATCTTCTGTTTTTAGTAGTTTGCCTTGTAGGTTTTATGTATAGATTAACACCACTTCTTTGCCTATTTTCCCCATCGTGTAAAGTCAAGTGATCAAGAATCCATAGCGGACAAAAAGGTCCAGAATAGGTTGGAAACAGTCTGTAAGCCATAAAAAGGAAATTAAAACGCAGATTTAAATTGTGGATTTTAATTACAGCTGCAATATATGCAATATAAGTATTTCAATTTAGCCACAATACACAGTTGTGAAGTAGCTAATTAAATGAAAAAGGTTCTGTCATTGTGATCTGCTAGAAGGTTACATGGACTTGTAAAAATGTTCAATGGATTGACTTTGTTTATATTCTATTATGTTGCTTGTCTTCTGTTACAGTTGATAACAACATTATTTGAAGAAGTGAAGGCCATGTAAGAGTCTTCATTGTTGCTGTACTGTAATATTGGGATGTTGATGTCCTCCATTGAAAGTGATTGAGATGATCTGTTAGAGTGGGGCTTCTGTTGTTATGAGGCAAGGTCCTGAACTGCTGTACTTTGAACTGGTGGCGGATAGGACGTATGAGAGCAAGTTCTTGTCTTGGGCATGAAGTGTGGCATTTATGATGTCACCAGAGGTAGATATGTTTTTCAATTCTGTGAGAAGGGAGTCTGTTTTTTTCTGCCAATGGGTTTGTGTTGGCTTTTTAAGGCTTCTTTATTTATGCAGGGGATTCAGCAAGGTACGTTTAAGAGTTTCAGATAGTCCCTGTTTGTGGCCAAAATGTTCCGTGTGAAGAGCAGTCTGAGTTGCTGGAGAGGTGGTGTTGCAGGTGAGGTTGAACTGTTCTGCAAGGAAGAGGTAGCTTTGGAGTGAGTTGGCTCATCAAGGTCCCTTCAGTGGGGATCTTTGGGAGATGAAGAATGGGGGTTAGGGTGCATGAAGGAGATTGGGCTGGGGTGGTTATCAGAAGAGGAAGACTGATCTGGGGAAGTGGCCCCTGAGCTACAAGGTCTGGTGGTAGGGGAGTTATTTTTTCTGATATAGCGGGGATCTGGGAGATGATGTGGTAGTGAAGAGAACTGAGCCAGGAAGGCTGGGCAGAGGGTCTTAATAGTAGTGAGGACAGTGGGTTGATGGAGGCTAATGGGGGGTATAGCCCTTGGGAATGGAGAAGGGATGAGAATTTTCAGTTGAATTCTTCTTGAATGTTGTCTGTTGAATGGATCATGACATCAACAGCTTCGCTTTGAAGGAAGATACGAGTAATGGCGTTAGTTTCTTCCCTTGAGGGATTTTTTCTGAACCAACAATATTCAACTTTTCATTGAACGTTTGTTTACAGGCTGATGGGTGATGCGAGAAAAAGAGTAGATCGGTCTTGAGAGTGCCCCTTCAGCCATAATGATATTTATCCACAATGAGGGCTTCTTGGAATCTCTTAGGATCTTATGTTTAAGGTTCTTGGCATTGATCTTGGAAAAGTTAGGAAGGAATAGGAGTTTGTATAAATTAATGTTGGATTTAGCTAGGTTGTTGGAGAAAATGCCCCATCTTGAACGAGATGTTTGGGCAAGGATTGTGAGTTCATAACGAGCGGCAGCAGGTCTTTGGGTTGGAAGTTGTGCATGGGTTCCTGTCCCTGAGTTGAAACTTCCTTAGGCAAAATTATTCCAGGGATAGAGTTTCCTTAATTGTGGGTGTAGCGGAGATTAGAATTAAACATGGAACCTGATTAAAGAGGGAGCACTTAATGTATTTTGTATCAGTGTTGTTCCAACAATTTAGAGCAATTCAAAAGTTCATAATACAATTATCTTCTTTTAATCCATATAGGAGGAGGGAGCCATAACGTGATTTTCAAAAAAGATCTTCTTTAAAATCAAAATACATTCCGTGCTCCCTCTTTAGTTTCCGAGCAGTGGGACTGCAGGAGGTTGAGCACTACTGCTGAATATTGTCTACACTATTACTAGTGCGGTCATTCTAAATAAATTATAATAATAAATCTAGTGCCAACACTGCTCTATTGTGTGTGATTTAGAATTGAACATGTATTTTGTCACACGAATGGAGGAGATCACACATATGCCTAACATGCTGTCAGATCACGCATCAGTGTGATTGAGGCTTTTAATCCCCACCATGGCGCCTGCTCCATTTACGTTGAGGCTCCAGGCGACCACCCTGCTGGACACTGCATTCCGGGATGGGCTCAGGTCAGCGATCATTGAATATTTCGTAACCAATTACGGCTCAGTAGAAGAGAAAGGAACCCTGCGGTAGGCGTTTAAGGTCACGATTCAGGGCATCAGCACACAGGTGGGGGTCCTAAAGTCAATAAGCACTCAGCTACAAAAACTGAAGACACCCTGTGCACACTTGAACGAGAGTACGAGAGCAACCCAAGACACACCACCCTGGCTGCCATCAGGGGGCACTTAACCAACTTTCAAGACCTAGCTGTGCAAGAGTTGCAGTTTTTGTCTGAGTGCCACATTGCACGTTCCTACAGGGAAGGTGGCCTCCAGGGACGTAGTCGGGCCAAAAAATTGAGAAAGCCGAGAGGGACAGACCACATAGTACAAATAAATACCCCGAAAGCGGGTGAACCCTATGATACACCCTCCATACTAGCCGCTTTTAAACACTTCTATACCGACCTCTATAGCACTCATACAACTGCGACAGCAGATGAGATTGGGGCATATCTTGACGATGTGACACTAGCACGGCTGCCCCCCAGACAGCGTGAATATTTGGTACAATCCATTACGGTGGAAGAGATCAAGGAAACTATGAGAACTCTTCCCAATAGTAAAGCCCCGGGGTTAGATGGTCTGAGTGGTGAGTTCTATAAGGAGTTTGCTCAACTCTTGGCCCCACACCTGCAGGTATGTACCAAGAGGCATATCACAAGCAACAGTTACCCCCCCTCGCTGCGCGAAGCCTTAATAGTGATCTTGTTAAAACCTGACAAAGCGTCTCAACACTGCGAGTTGTACATCCTCCTGTCCCTCATCAACATAGACACTAAAATATTAGCTAAAAATTTAGCCACCTGGCTGCAGCCCCTACTTCCTAAACTGGTGTTGCCCGATCAGTCCGGGTTTGTACCGTCCAGACCCACCGCACACAATTTACGCACTCTTTTTGAGCTGCTGCATCAGTTGAATCCCTCTTTGCCAGCTGTGGCGATCCTACTGGACGTTGCAAAGGCATTTGATTCTATTGAATGGGGATACATGTTTACGGTTATGACCTGTATGGGGATGCATTTGATACATCTCCTCTACACTGACCCAGTGACCTGCATATGTATTAATGGACACACATCAGAGGAACTCCCCATCTGCAGAGGTACAAGACAGGGTGCCCTTTGTCGTCCCTGTTATTTGCATTGACGTTGGAGCCACTGGCTTGTGTCATTTTCCAGAGGCATGCTGCCTCAGCACTAAATTTCTGACTGCACCTTCTCAGTATTTCCTTATATGCCGATGACATGATGTTGTGTATTAGAAACCCACCAATGCACCTGTCACTTGTAACTGAAGAATACAT
The DNA here is from genome assembly GCA_963921515.1 of Calotriton arnoldi. Taxonomy (NCBI): domain Eukaryota; kingdom Metazoa; phylum Chordata; class Amphibia; order Caudata; family Salamandridae; genus Calotriton; species Calotriton arnoldi. The sequence goes on along the minus strand of CAWUFW010002762.1, from coordinate 2,012,782 downwards.
CTGGTTTGAGCATTACTCCGGTTTGAGCATCAACTGGGCGAAGTCAGTCATATTCTCTCTAATGTCTAGCACCTCAGAGAGCCCCCTTGAGTTCCCACTGGTGTGGAGCAGGGGCCCTGTTAAATACTTGGGGATATGGATTCATTGGGATGCTGACTTGGTGATCAGGTCTAATTATGGTAGGGCGGTCTCGACCCTGGAAGACCAAGTCACCAGGTGGACGAGGCTCCCCCTGTCGTTGGTAGATAGGATTACAATCTTAAAAATGTTGGTCTTGCCCAAATTTGTGTACCTATTTGTTAACATACCCATCCATTGTATTACTAATGTACTTTTTCAGAAAGTGTACGGCACATCTGCAAACTTTGGTTTGAGCTGGGAAACAATCAAGAATCAGTTGGGATACATTCACACTGCCATACACGAGTGGACGGTTCAACGCCCCAGATTTCCACCTATAGTATCTATGTGCAAAGGCCCATTTTGCACATTACTGGTATGCACCGCAGGAATATATATCACATGTAGCAGTGGAACATAATGATGCTTTTCCTGTACCACTCCGGTCCATACTTCCCATAGGACGGAAGGAATGACACGCACAGAAATCAAAACAGTCCATTCTACGACGGCAGCCTGGATAGGACTGGGAGCTTGTGCACCTGTGCTACCATTGCGCTGCAACCTTGCCATATCGGTATCTAGGGAAGACTCCACGCTGCAACTGCTTGCCCGCACGGGCCTCCATACTATGGGGGATGCATATAACAATGGTTTGTTCGCGTCCCCTGAGGACATCTCGCACACCCAATGCCATACCCCATTATTGACCTTTACATATTATCGTTTACGGGCTGCCCTGCGTGAATTCTACCCACAATTTCCAGGGAAACCACCGACACTCACTGTATTAAAGACACTACTCCCTAGTGACATGGTTAGGCACCTAATCACTAAACTATACAATTTGACGCAGATAGATAAACCGCAGACGCAGGATAAAGCACCGGAAGACTGGAATGCAGTGCTGGACAAACCTATGAACATAGCAGAATGGAGGCTTTGTTGTACACAGCTGCATATCCTCACATCTAATTGTAATTCTATGGCAGGACCGGAGGCGAGGATTATGCTCTACTTTCTTTATTTTACATAACCAGCAGTATTCAACTTTAATAGAAAAAAACTATCTTTGCCATGGATCCTAGGGAAAGGTCAACCACAGAGGTGAACCAATAGGCAGATACAGACGTCCTGAAAGGCGCAGGGCTGCTGGGATACGTCCTCTTTCTTTTCCTGCTGCACCAGCAGTTAAGTCAACTTCTCTGTTTCCTTGCTTTTATTGCTTATTGTGCTGTAAAGTGCTTATTGGCTTAAATGTTTATGCTGTTAGCTTATTTCTTATTGTGCTGTAAGGGCTTATTGGCTTAAATGTTTATGCTGTTAGCTTGTTTCTTTACGCTGCTATCTCGCCGCAACATCTGAGCCAGCGGGAGCGTCCCTCATCGCTCCATTCGTGGCCTTTTCATAGCGGGCTATGCGGTAGCGGCAGACGACCGCTAGAGGGCATGCGTGCAGCGCGAACCGCGTCTCGCTGCTCTAAGGGGAACGGGCGCACTTTCCTATCAGGTTTTTTCTTCCGGTCAGTAGTGCGTTCCCTGCCGAGCAGTAGCCCGCGCTGCCTGCAAGCCTTACGCCCGTGTTCACACGGGTCTGTGCTGATTAATTAGCAGCCTGACGCCCGTTTTTTTAACCGGGTCTGTATAATTTGATGATTATAACCCCTATCAAGGCTGTCATTGTGGGGTCTGGCCCAGGCATACTTATACCCCTTTACTAGTGGGTGAGTTAGCCCCAGGGGTCCTCGCTACCCGCATTCCGGCGCTTGCGCAGCCCAAATTCCTGGGTTTCCAGACCCACCAAAAGCCTTAGAACCCCAGGTTCGCCAAAACAGTGTGAGAGAGAGAGACCAGCATTTAGTGCATAGTCTAACATGGAGGGGGATTATATTGAAGAACAATCCTTGCAGGTCCTGCCCCTGGATGACGAGTTTTGTGATACAGCGGATACCTCCATCCACCAGGCGGTTGCGGCGGCCATGGGCCCCTTTGAGAGATGCCTTATGCAGACCGCTTATTCCTACGCAGGGGGTCCGCCCTCAAGAGAACACCCTCCCCCATCCCTCGTCCCCCTAAGCGCAAACAGGAGTCAGCTGTGGACCTGGGTGCCTTCGAACGCCTTAAGAAGGCCTTTCTCGCATGCCCGACTCTTGAGCCCCCAGGGGGGCTTGATGAGGTGGCTCCCTTGTCCCCGCAGGGCGGGAGGGACGATGAAGGTGATGACTCCCCCACCGAATCTACTGAGGAAGCGGGCCCCTCCAGGCCCTGGCGCCCAGCCACGGGTGGTGCGGAGCCTCCATCGGACATGCTGGTCCCGGAGGATCTCCTTCACCCTCGTTCCACGGAGTGGATTCCGGGGGATCAGGTTGCTCAGTTTCTGGCGAGCCGCCTTAGAAATCCTCTGGAGAAGGAGGTCAGGGCCTGCCTGAGGGCGGAATGCCCGCGTCCCGCCCTCGTGGGTAAGGTGGCGGTCACGTCTGAGATAGATACCAGGATGGCCACATTCCTTCAGAAATATATCCGCGACCCTAAAAAAGGGATAGATAGGTCCTGGAAGGCTTGCCAGGACAAGCTCCTCGATGCTTGCGGGCCCCTCACTAAGATCTTGGACCTTGCGGAAGAAGCCAAGGCATCCGGTTCCTCGCTCTCTCCCGAATCCGTGTCCGGCTGGGCCCAGCATGCCATTGTGTTTCTGGGCAACACCAACTGCTCCCTCTCGGCCGAGAGGAGGCGCTCTTTATTGTTGAAGGTGGACCTCAAGCTTGGGGATCTTGCTTCCTCTGAGGCAGGTGCTGTGGCTGACGGGGGACTCTTCGGGGAACCTTTCGTCAAGGAACTCACCAAATTCGTGTCAACCTTCACCACCTAAGACAAAGCGCAGGCTTCCATAAAGAAGGTGTTTCCCCCAAAGGTTTTCATCGGGGCAGGCTGTGGCAGGGGGCGCTCGGCCGGCCGCTTCTACACCCAAGCCCCTTCCAGAGGCTTCAGGAAGACGCAAGAGCAGCCCAAACAGGAGTGCTTCCAGTCAAGGAGAAACAACAGGGGCAGAGGCTCCAGAGGCGCAGCCAGAGGTCATTTCCAGACCCAATCAGGTGAGACTCTCCCTTTACCCCCAGTTACAGGTAGGGGGCAGGTTGGCTTTATTCGCTCGCAATTGGGAGGCTATCATCTCCGATTCATGGGTTCTACAGACCATCAGGGTCCCGGTGCAAGAATTCCGCCCTGTGCCCTAGTATTTACCAAAGCCCAGAACGCCCTGGTAGACAAGGAAGTCCAGAGTCTGCTACGCAAAGGGGTGATCACTTACTCTTCCCTCCATCCAAGTGGTATTCTAAGCAACATTTTTTTGGTGTACAAAACAGATGGGGGTCAACGCCCGGTTATCAACCTAAAGGAGTTCAACAGCTGGTTGGTGTACCGCCATTTCAAAATGGAGGGGATCCACCTGCTTCGCGACCTTCTTACGACCAGACGACTGGATGGTGCGTCTAGATTTAAAGGACGCCTACCTGGCTGTCCCTATTTTTTCACCGCACCACTGGTTCCTTCGATTTCAGTGGAAAGGGCAGGTTTACAAGTTCACCACCCTTCCTTTCGGTCTGTCTTCCGCACCTTGGGCTTCACCAAGGTCCTCAAACCCGCGATAGAGTACCTCAGGGCTCGGGGCTTCCGCCTCATCATATATCTCGACGATCTCCTTCTTTTGGCTCAATCCCCAACACTGCTAACAAACCAGCTGCAAACGACTATAGCTCTATTGCAGGGTCTCGGCTTCGTTATCAAGAAAAGAAGTCCCTCCTCACACCGGAAAGACAAACTACATTCCTGCGTTTTGTCATAGACTCAGTCAGCAAGACGTTGAGTCTACCTTCCAGGAAGGTATCGAAGATTCGTCGGGAGCTCAGGAGAACCGTGGCCAGAACTACTATTTCTCTCTGGCAGGTCGCCAGGATTGTGGGCCTCATGTCGTCCTCAATACAGGCCATCTTTCCAGGCCCCCTCCACTACAGAGCCCTCCAGAGGCTCAAAGCTACCCACCTGAGGAAGGGCCTGCAGTATGCAGAACAGGTTCCTCTCACGGACAAGGTAAGGTTAGAGATGCGGTGGTGGTTGGACCATATGAAGGCCTGGAACGGGTGAGCCATCTTCGGCTACGCACCGGACATGGTCATAGAATCAGACGCCAGCAGATCAGGCTGGGGAGCACGCTGCAGGGATTCCTCTACAGGAGAGACGAACAGCGGCTTCACATCAATTGCCTGGAATTGTTGGCGAGCTCCTTCACCATCAAGTGATGGACGAAATACACGGTCAGCTGCAGTGTCCTCCTCAAGATGGACAATGTCTCTGCTGACCGCTACATAAACCACCTGGGTGGCACGAAATCCAAGGTGCTAGCGGACATGGCCAAGGAGTTCTGGACCTTTTGCCTCGAACACAACGTCTCTGTGACAGCGGAGTATCTTCCCGGAGCGTCCAATGTGGTAGCAGACTGGTACTCCCGGATATGGTTGGATGTGAGTCTCTGGCAGCTGGAACCCAGAGTTTTCCAGAGGTTGGACGCCCTCTGGGGCCCGTTCTCGGCAGATCTTTTTGCCTCTCACCTGGAACATCAACTTCCCAGGTTCTTCAGCTGGAAGCCGGACCCTCTGGCGGCAGCCACGGACGCCTTCCTCAAGGATTGGTCGAAGGAGGTGGGTTATGCCTTTCCTCCGTTCGCCATGATAATGCGCCTCTCAGCTCAAGTTCGCAGACAGCAAGCGAAGGTGGTGCTGATCACGCCTTATTGGAGATTCCAAGTATGGTTTCCAGTTCTTCTGGAACTTTCCTGGGATTCTCCGATCCTTCGCCCCGAGATCGGATGATTCTCCGGGATCCCCAGGGAGAGCCTCATCCCCTGATCCTGCAGAATCGGATGCCCCTCATGGCCTGGTGGATTTCTGGCAACGCTGGAGACTCCGGGGCTTATCAGAAGAAGATTAAAGCATCCTGGCAGCAGCGTGGGCAGAAGGCATCAACAAGCGATACATATCAGCCTGGTCCAGATGGGTGGGTTGGTGCCTTGGGAGGAATCAGGATCCCGTGGGGTGCGAAGTGGTCCACATCTTGAATTTCCTGGCCTCCCTGGCCACAGAAGGCTTGGCATACCGCACGATTAACTCTTACAGATCTACGATTTTGGCGGGCCATGTCCCGGTTCAAGGAAACGTGGTGGGCGAGCACCCGTTTGTCTGCAAGCTAATGAGAGGCATTCGCTTGTCGCTGCCTCCTCTGCCTAGATATTCTAAGTTGTGGGATGTCAACAAAGTGTTGACTCTTTTTAAGGCCTGGCAACCGAGTAAATACCTATCTCGAAAAGCGTTATCGGCGAAGCTGGCCATGCTTCTGTGCTTGGTCTCTTGCCAGAGAGTGTCTGACGTGAGTGCCCTGGACCTCCACGGTCGTATCTTTACTCCCCAAGGAGTTACCTTCCATATTTCCCAGCGCACAAAGTCGGGCTCCAGGCTGATCTCGTACCCGGCTTTTGATAGGCACCCCAAGCTGTGCGTAGTACATTGTCTGAAGGCTTACGAGAGTATGACGGACAAACATCGCCCCCACGGAGAGAACCAGTTACTGATATCTCTCAGGAAACCCTTCAAGGTTGTTTCTTCTCCCACCATAGCAAGATGGATCAGATGGGTAAGGCAAGAGGCAGGCATTGATATCTCGCACTTTGGTGCCCACTCGGTCAGAGGAGCAATGGCCTCCAAAGCCTTTTCCCTCGGGCCCGAATCGAGGATATAATTAATGCCGCAGACTGGTCTTCAGATTCCATGTTCAAAAGATTCTATTTCAAACCAGTCGTGAAAATGGCCTCCCTGGTGGTTGACAAGCTTTGAACGAGCATAATCCTCGCCTCCGGTCCTGCCATAGAATGAAAAATGTCCTAGTAAGTATGAAGGAAAGTTTCAATTCTATTAAGGACACGGAGGCGAGGATTATTCCCGCCCGGAGTTTCCTGAGGATACCAGTCATCCTCCCCACCCAATGGAACGGATAGGTAAAACGGGAGGGAATCTGGCACTCCGTATGGGATAAGTATGAGCCAGTGTTGTTTTTTCTTCTCCTAGTAAATGTTGTGTTTAATCGGACAGTATATTCACATTTGAACTTGATAGCGGCCAAGACCTGGAACGAGCTCCCGATCAACATCAGACGCGCCCCCTCCCTGAACATCTTCAAGAAGACACTCAAGACCTGGCTCTTCGACTGAACGGAGCTGCAAAACTGAACGGAGCTGCAACCCCCCCCGCCCCCCCCCAGCGCCTTGAGACCCTCAAGGGTAAGTAGCGTGCTTCACAATCCCCTGATTGATTGACATATAAATGTATCCTAATGTTATACTCTTCCTTTACATAATATGTTCCTTCTGCAAACTCCAATGTTTAAAGTTCAGGTTCATCTCTGTATTCTCTGGCTTCTTGTAGGACCCGAGCCTGCTAAAACGGACTAGTGGAATTCGACGAAGGCCGGACGGTCGCAGTCAAGAAAGAGGACGTATCCCAGCAGCCCTGCGCCTTTCAGGACGTCTGTAGCTGCCTATTGGTTCACCTCTGTGGTTGACCTTTCCCTGGGAAAGATAGTTTTTTCTATTAAAGTTTAATACTGCTGGTTATGGAAAATAAAGAAAGTAGAGCTTAATCCTCGCCTCCGTGTCCTTAATAGAATTGAAACTTTCCTTCATGCTTAATAGGAAATTTTTAATTTGTGAATAATACATTTTAAATATCTGCACCAAATGTATTATACACAGACTAAATTATAAAATTTTTTGTTTTAGAAGGATACATGTTGTGTCTGATGTGGGGCAGCAGAGGTGGATTTTAGGCATGTGGCCTTGCACTTCAACTCAATTAGGTGCTATTGGACTCAAATTACGGGTGCACTCACCAACAAGGTGTTAGAGCAGGTGCAAAGTGACCCTAAGGTTTGCTTGCTCAGACTGACTAAGAGCCTACAACCTGCCAATCGCAAATTGGTGTCTGTGGCTCAGCTGCTGGCAAAGAGGAGGGTGGCGCTGCACTGGGGCAAATGTGGAATACCCACCAAAAAAAACTGGCTACTGGACATGACTTACTGTAAGTCTCAATTGGAACTTTACGAGGAAGAACTACCAAGGGCCTAGAGACCTATATACATCTGGGGACCTCTAACGGCATTCCTGCTCTCTGCCCCAAAGGAGCCATAGAGGGCGATGCACATGATGATCTGAGAAACGTTATATATGAGATGTCAATCATTACCTATGTCATTACGACTCGAAAGGGTAAATGTACTGATTTTTTTTTTTTTAAAGGGGACACTGGTGACCGTACTGGTAAAGTATTGTTTGTATGTATTTCTGTTTATAAGTACTAAAAACTTAATTTTAAAAAAGTATTATGTGACTTTTATTAGGTTCTAAGTTTGAATGAATGTAAAGCTAGATGAATTTGTTTTATTTCAGGTTTCTGGGTGTGGCTAGTAGCTGAAGCTACTTCCTTTGAAGTCTTTCTACGGTTCTGCTGAGGGTCCTGGTAAACAAATCAATTTTTGTGGTGAAAGATTTTACTGAATCACTGTGGTTCTAGGGATATTCCAAAAGTAATATGCAAATTCTGGTAGTCTCTGTTACTGTTAGAGAGAGGGTTACCTACTTACCTACTGATGTTTGGGGCTTCTTCCAATGCTGTTCTCTTTAATCATATCAATATTTCCTGTCTCACCAGAGCGATAACACAGGCTTTTAATTTCTGCACTCTCACTAGAAGGGCAAAGGTAGACTGCAACAGAAGCCCTGGTTCGCAAAAACATTGTGTACACTCAAACTTTGAGCAGGCGGTAAATAGGAATGGGGTGATTGCTCCAGGTAGGGGAGGGGAGGGCCTCAAAAGTCAGGGAAGGCTGTTGAGTGGTGGTGGGGGGGATCCAATGCTCCCCCATGCCATAGGAGGGGTTCAGGCAAGACCGAGCTGTTCTTTTGCTCAAACCCCATGTCCCAACTTAAACTCAATTTTACTGGGTGCATTTCTGCCGGGTAGCATTAGTTATCACCATTAATAATACTGCAGCAGGAGCACCAGAGACGTGTGATTGGGTGGCACTGTATCCAACTGAGGATACTGCACAGTCCAACTTGTAACCGGGCCTTAAGTAAAAGAGGCCAGTCTAAGCGTAGACTGCATGAGACAATGGGCTAAGGTTCATATCATGAACACCTAAGCATCATCAGCGTCAGAAACCTTAACAAGTTACCCTGGAGTGGCGCAGGAGCAACAACACAAAAGAAAAAAAGAAGAGTTCACCTTAAGACCCTCCTGAGGCAAAGTCATTCAAATGAACGCCAGTGTCAAACGCTGCAAACAAGCAATGCTACGTAATTAACTGGCAATCTATCAAATTGCTCCTTTGCAGGATGTTTCAAAATGTGATTAAAACTTCAAACAACCCCTTTATGTACAAAGTCTGCTTTTTAGGTCGAGCCTGGGAAGCAAATGCGCTGCTCTGCGAGCCATGCTGTATTGGAGTATTACTTGAAGCCCCGCCCACTCTCCGCACATATTAGTCATTGGCCTGTGTCATTGTCCTTGTAAATGCTGACTTCTGATTTGTTCTCCAGTATTGTATCTTTTATAGATTCACATGCTTGAATCTTCCCCGTCGTCATGGTGGGAGTCCCACGGTAACAGTAAAATAGCAGTATAACAGCTTAAAGGATAATCTCTCTTGAAAATCAATAGCATTTAGTAACCAGTTAACCTCATTAAAAAACATCCAAACTCCAGCCAATCACATCACAGACCCAGAGTATCCATCCCCTGCAGGGCCACCATACCTCAGATTTCTTACCGCACGTCGTGTGTTAGGGAGTCTCCCTGAGCTCTGCTCAGTCACAGTGTTTCTACCTTGAACTTTTCAACTGTGAGCTAGCAGTTCCTTTTCCTCAACCTTCTCTTCAACTGAGGTGCTGCTAGAAAGTGAGTTTATCCTTTTCTTTCTGTATTTGCTGCAGAATGTCAGAGTCTAAAAAGGGTTGTTTAGGCCCTGCAAGACATGTGGAAAGTCCAGGCTCTTCTCTGAAGATCCTCATAAAGAGTGCTTATACTGCCTTTATCCAGATCACAAGCCTAGAGACTGTAAGCCCTGCCGGACTTTTTCTTCAAAAACCCTCAAGGATCGTGAGGGAAGACTTCTCCTCTGGCTTCAAAAGAGATAATCTGTAAAAGATTCTGACTCCAAGCGTGAGGAGAGGCCTCATACCTCCTCTAAGAAAAAGAAGGAAGAAGATCCTCCTTCTATCCAGAGAGATACAAAAAAGTCAAGATCACGGAGCAAGGAGTCTTCTGTGGAAAAAAGGGCGAAAAAGGAGCAATCTGGCTCATCTCAGGCCCAAAAAAGATCTGGTTCTGCTCCCCCTTCTGCGCCACATACTCCCTCTCCGAAAATCCGCCCGTCGACGGGCTCGTCGACGAGGCATTCTCTGCCTACGAATATTGCAGCGAGGGCTCCGTCAATGGTTTCTTCAGCGACATCTACGACGTCGGCGATCAAGACGACGACGGCTGTGGTGTCGACGAAAACTGAAGGCGTGATGTCGTCGTCGGCTTCTGTGAGGAGTTCAACGTCGTCGAGAGCTTCGCAGTCAACAGTTCAGTTGGGAGCTGCATCATCGACGAGTGTCTCCGCCCCGTCGACGGACATTTTCACACCATTGACGCAGTCTCTAATGACGATCCCATCGACGAGGAAAGTGGACATGCCAGTCTCTAAAACAATTCCTTCATTGTTGCAGGACTTTTCTAAGATTTCTCCTCTGCCTCCTTCTCGCCTCCTGGATTTCCAGGAATTGGAGGATGAAGGTCCTTTTGGCCCTGCTTACAGCCCCTCTCAACTTAGATTAAAGTGCTAGGAATCAGAGGAAGAAGACCAACCAGATGCGTACCTGGAAGGTGAATATTCCTTCTCAGACAGACGCTCAGGCATGCAGCGCATGGACACTTTTCAAGAGCATTACCCGTATTATGAGCAGGAAGAGAAGGACCGTCAACAGGAACCCCCCATTAATGTTCCGATGTCACTGGTCACGGACTTACGTAAGATGCTTAGTGACTACTATAAATGTTTCCCTGATGCTAATGTAGCTCAAAAGCCAGTTCCTCGACAGGAGGATCCTGTCGTTATACCAGATCAAGAAACTCCACCTGCTCCACGAAAACAGAAGTCCTTACTTCCCCTGCAGATTCCTGCCCGAGCATCAGACAGTGGTGACCAACAATTGGAAGAAGGGGAGCTACAAGTGGATTTTGATGTCCATGATGAATGGATGGACTATGTGGCACACACAACGCCTTCTCCCATGCTGCCAGTGGCTGATTCTCCTCCAGCAGATATCGGTGGCTTCTATGACCTTCTCAAAAGAGCGTTGAAACGCTTTGACCTCCCCATGCCGGTCAAGCAAGAGGAATTCTTCTTCAAGGCTGCCACGCAGCGTTCTGTTAGGGCAATCCCTATTGTTGACTTCTTGTGACAAGAAGGCAATAAGTTGATGAAAAATCCAGCTTCTGTGCCGGCAATTATTCCAAAACTAGACAAGAAGTACCGGGCACCTGAGGACTCTCCTGCATGTCTCATTGGCCATCCAAAGCCGGATTCTGTAATAATGCAGGCTGCTCAAAGGCGGTCTAAGAGCCCTGCTTCACCATGTACCGCTCCACCAGACAAGGAAGGGCGCAGGTTAGACAATATTGGGAAGAGATTTTCCGCGCTGGCGGCAACGGCCATCAGAGCCTCCAATGCCATGGCCATCCTTGGGAGGTACGATAGGCAGATGTGGTCAGACATTGCTCCTTTTCTGGAATTTCTGCCTGAGGACAAGAGAAAGGAGGCGAGAGAGAGCCTCATCGGAAGTCATCGATGTGGCGCTGGACATCTCTTCTACCGCCTTTAGGCAGATGGCAGGCGCTGCCGTGTTGCGCAGACAGGTCTGGCTGAAAGCAATGACATTTCACCCAGAAGTCCAAGCTAAGGTGCTTGACATGCTATTTGATGGGGAGTACCTTTTCGGTAAACATGTAGATGAGGCGCTTCAAGCTATCAAATCTGACAGGATACAGCTAAATCTTTTGCCAATCTGCAACAGAAGAAGTTCTCTTCTTTTCAAGGAAGGGGAAGGGGCCAATTTACATCTCGGCCCCAGCTCCAGCAGCGTTTTCAACCCTACAACCAACAGAGTTTCCGGCCTCATTATTCTGCACAGTCCTTTCGTCAGACGCCCACACCAGCTTACACAAGGGCTCCGGCACGAAGGCGCCCCGCATCTGGAGGAAAATCCCATGATACAGGCAGAAGGCACTGAAAATTTTCAGGCACCCGTCACCCCAGCCCCACTTCCATTGGCTCAAAAGTGCTCCAAATTCTTCATTCAATGGAACTCCATTTCGTCCGACAGATGAGTGTTAGACGTCTTCAACCATGGTCACGCCCTGGAATTTATTCAACAACCTCCAAATTTCCCTCCAGGAAAGACTGCTCACCGTCATCTGGCACTTCTCAAAAGGAAGATAAAGCTCCTTCTTGACAAACAGGCAATCAAAGTACTGCCACGCAGTCAGCGCAACATAGGCTTTTACTCTAACTTTTTTCTGATAAAGAAAAAGACTGGAAAATGGAGGCAGGTTATGGACCTCAGGTTGTTGAACAAGTTCATCAAAGGTCAGCCGTACAGGATGTTGTCGCTCCAGGAGATTCTCCTTCTCTTGGATACAGGAGATTACATGACCTCCCTGGATCTTCTGGACACGTACTTTCATATTCCCATTCATCCAAAACACCGTCGTTTCCTCAGGTTCCAGGTGGCAGGGTGCCACTACCAATTCAAGGTGCTACCTTTCGGGCTAAAGTCAGCGCCCAGGGTTTTCACCAAGTGATTGGCGCCAGTGGCGGCCTATCTCTGGCATTCCGGCCACCAGATTTTTCCCTACCTGGACAACTGGTTGGTCAAGGCCCCAACTTTTCAGGGTGCAAGGGAGTCCACGAGCGCCTGTCTTCGCCTTTTTTACTCTCTGGGTCTCAATCTCAACAGAGAAAAGTCTTCGCTCCTCCCCTCCAAGTCTCTGGTGTTTCTGGGAGTAATGTTAGATACCAGCCGCTCAATGGCTTTTCCCACAGAGGAAAGAATTTCTTGTCTTCAAAGGATGGTTCAGTCCCTTTCCTCAAGAAGGTGCGTTTCTGTGAGGATTTACAAATCAATGTTGGGGAGGATGTCATCTTGCATCCCGTTGATTCCTCACTGTCGATTGCGGATGAGACCTCTTCAGGAGCAGCTCAACTTCCAATGGATCCAAGTTCGAGGCTCCTTCGACAACACCGTGTCAATCATGCCAGAGATGATCAGGGCGATGTCCTGGTGGACATTAAGAAGCAATCTCACAAGGCCTATCCTTCCTCCCAGCGAAACCTTTGATGATAATGACAACAGATGATTTCATGGAAGGATGGGGAGCTCACCTGCAGGAACTTCAGGTCCAAGGGAGGTGGTCGGATCAGGAGTCTCTATGCCACATAAACCTGTTGGAGCTGAAAGCAGTCTTCCTAGGGCTCCGTTCCTTCTTACCAAGCATAAAGGGTTTGTTGATTCTCGTCCGCACGGACAACACAACCACCATGTTCTATCTACAGAAACAAGGGGGGACGAGATCTCCGGCTCTCTCAAGTCTGGCGCCGCGAATTTGGAATTGGCTGATTCACCACAATATTTCATTGCAAGTCCAACACGTTCCAGGGGTGTTAAACGACTGGGCCGATGCGCTCAGCAGAGACACCAAGCAGTATCACAAATGGGAGATGGATGCCGTTCAGCTGGGAAAAATATTTCAGTGTTGGGGATTTCCAACCCTGGATCTGTTCCCTACATCACTCCAAAAAAAAAAGCGAATTCTACGCCAGCAGATTTCCTCAGCCAGGTTCTCTGGGGAACGCCGTCCACTTTTCCTGGGAAGGGGTGTTTGCTTATGCATTCCCTCCATTCCCACTAATACCAAAAGTTCTACAAAGATGAAACGGGAGCCTTGCCGCATCATTCTCATTGCCCCGGCGTGGGCCTGGCAATTCTAGTTCACAGAGCTGTTTCGCCTATCAGAGGCTTCTCCAATACATCTTCATCCTTTGGAACGCCTGCTTTCCATGAACCAAGTGTAGGAAGGTGGAATCTGACTGCATGGTTGCCCCCACTTTTTTCACAATGTTTTGCTGGTTTTCGACTTAGTTTGGCTGGGATCCTGCTATTCAGGACCCCAGCCTATCTGCTTTCCCCTTAAATTGATTGTGTGTACTTTAAGTACACTCCAGATTGGATTCTGGGGTACCCTTGTGAGTCCCTAGTATATGGTATACTATGTACCCAGGGCATAGGTACCCCAGAGGCCTACCAGGGGCTGCAGCATGTATTATGCCACCCCTGGGAAGCCTTTTAAAAATGACACAACAGGTCTGCTACAGCAGCCTGTGTAAGGTGGTGTATCCACCCCTTACTGAGAGATAGGTTCCCTATATCTCTCCATATCACTGCACATGTAAACCTATCAGTCACCCCTATGGCAGGCCTTAACAATACTGAAGGCAGGGTGCTGGGTTTCATGTGAGAGGGTGCCCATGCATGAGCAGAGCCCCTCTGCAGCTTTCGGAATCTTCATTCCGGGGTTGTTTGTGATGCAGCCAAACCATATACTCTTAAGTGCATTATAACCAAACGGTAAATGCTAACTTTGGAATGGCTGCATGGAAAACTGTTGTGTTTGGTGTCAAACACCTTGGAATCACACCCCCACACCAGTAACTGGTGTGGGAGTATGATCCCACCCTTCTAGAGGGAAAGACATGGCAGCACCGGTATACCCGGTACCAGCTAACAGAGCCCTGGCATCACAAAATGGAGCTGCAGCCACAGACACGAGTCTGCCCTCCTGATGCTGGACGAAACTCCGGCAGGGGAGGCCTGGACAATAGGTTTCCTGTCACAGGGAGGTGTGACCACCTCCCAGACAGGCTTTAGTGTATTGGGGCTGGGTGGGTGCACTCTCAGAGTGCTTTGAAGTCTGCACTGGGGGCACATTTGGTGTCCCTGTGCATAGTCCAGCTCAAACCGGTTGCAGGGGCACACAGCCCCTGCTCTGGCGCGAAACTGGACAAAGGAAATGGGTGTAGCCACCCCTCTTTCCTGACCCTCCCATAGGTGGGTCCCCAGGGTTTGTCCAACCCCTTCCTTGGGTATAAAGTAGGAAACCCTGACTACAGGACTTTAGATTACACCTGGACTAAACTCTGATACCAGAAACCAAGTACTTCGACGATCTGCACGACGCTGGACGACTGAAGAATCTCCCTTGGAGTAAAGGAGTTACTCCCCTGCAAGGCAGGCACCTTTAACGCAACTGACCAGTTGGCATCTCCGAGCTCCGACGGACTCCGAAGATTATTGCCACACAGGAGGTGGGTTTTCCTAGGTCTCTGAGGTCGATCTGTGCCCACAGCAAGTCTGAGGCCCGTATCCCTCGTGGAAGACCGTGCAACCCGAACCCCTGGACACCGCGACCATTTGCAGAAGCATCAGCTTTCCGGCAACCCCTGAGGCTGAGCTTTGGGTTACTTGTAGCCCTGACCCCGAGCAGTAATTGCACTGAAGATTGCAGGCCTACACTCAACGAGTGTTCCGTGGGCCGCCATTTTGTGATTCCTCTTGAGGTCCCTTCGCGATCCCTGGTCCGTTGACCTGTGGGTCCCCAAGAAGGCAACTCTAACTTCTATTGGGCTTCCCTGGTTGCTCCAGACGTGCCCTGACTCTCCATCGCTTGGGGAGTCCCCAGGACCTTGCTGGTCCGCACAGAAGCATCTTTTCTCTTCCTGCGTGGGTTGCTGTTGCCAAGGTTTGTTGTGGTCAATCCGATCACCGACACCCCAGCACTCGACATCTTCATGGGACAGCTCGAATCCGGCTCCTGGTCGTCGTCGACGTCTCCGGGACCCCGTGGCTGCAGAGTCAAGCTTCACCTCTTCGCACCTGAAGCACCCGACATCGGTGGGCATTCGATTGCTCCGCTCCTGGTCACTGGCTAGTGACCCAGACTCTGTCCCCTCTGCTTTCAGGTTCTTCACATCTTCGATCCAGGCTTGGATCACCCCGGACACTTTTCTCCTTCACGGCAGCAGCACTTTGCAGCAGTTCGCCATTGAAAACGACGACGATTCCCGACACCTTTTGGCACCTATGCACCCGGCTTCCCTGGGTGAGGTAACTCGAGTACTCCGGTGCTCCCGTGGGTGTTGGCCCTAGAAACCCTTAAGTCTAAAGGGGTTTGCTCAAAGTCCTCTCCTAAGTGTCCTTTAACTTTAAAATTCCAACTGCGAATTTCCGCATTGAATCCTACGGCGCTCGCGGCTGTGTTCTCACACTGCACACGCCCCCCGTGGGTCTCCTGTGTCACTACCTTGGGTGGTTCCTTGGGGTCCCAGCGATTCTACGTGCTCTAGGCACTGTGTCTAGTCAAGTCATGGTTCGTATACCACTTTCTTAGTATATGGTTTGGTCTCCCCCTGGAGCCCACTGTGTATTGTGCTATTTACTGTTGTTTTAATACTGTGATACTGTGTATCTTGAACTCTAATCTCATAAAGGGATTAGTAGTTAGTGTTTAGAAATAAATACATATATTTTATATATATCTTTTGTGGTTCTCCTTTCATTTAGTTATTCAAGAGGTTATAATCTGGTAAACCAAGCTGCTTTACACTCCTTCAAGACTTAGCCTGAAGGCTGCTCTCCATAGCTACCACTAGGATAGCTTTCAATAAAGGTTGTCTTTAAACCTATCATCAATAAAGGTCGTTTGGACTGGTGCAAGTTGCCCACTATAACTAGTGGACAGCATATGCCAGGCCAACTTCTCACATTGGTGTGCAGCGGTTGGATTCAAGCTTGCTATTGCTTTACCAGATAATCTCTTTGAAGTGACTAACTGAAAACCACTATAGGTACATAGGTACATATAAATCAAGTTTAGAATACAGTAAGTTCTACTGAACTTAGAGTTGTGTGTCAAGGGTTTAGCACACCCTTTCTCCAACTCAAGAGAGTTTCAGTACCCACTAGAGTAGGTAGGTGCATACACCACACCACACTAGAATGTCTGCAAGGCCTGAAGTAAGTGACTCCTTGCCCACTAGGTATGACAATCTCTCATTCCAGGAATTGAGAAACATGTGTACCTCTAGGAGACTGAAAACAGGGAGACATGCAAGCACTCAACGCCTCATAGAGGCTTTGCTGTTAGATGACCTCAGAAAGACACCAGGGTCTGATGAGGCAGGCAAGTTGGGTGGGGCAGTAGAAGAGGAAAGGCCAGGTAGTGAAAACTACTATGACCCAGACTCTGATGCTGGCCAGGGGGATCAACATGATTCCCCCCTGGAAAATCTAATTCTTCCTGAAGGAGAGGAAGGCCTCAGTGGCCCCCTCTTCGCTCCCCCAGGAAGGGTTAATAGTCTACCAAGAAGATCAAGATCTCCTTCTCAGGAGTCTAATCATTCTGGTACTTCTATAGGGGCCTCTGCTTCTCATAAAAGGGCATCCTCTTATGAGGAGAAGTGCCAACTGCTTGAGTTTGAGAGAGCTAAGCTCAGAATCAAGAGAGAGCAATTGGCCTTAGACAGGGCATCCCTGGAGCTTCAGAAAGCTTCACAAAAGTTGGGGCTAGAGCCCCATGGTGGCAGCAACAGTGTCCCTAGGAGTAGAGAAGAGACTCATCCCCATAGGAACTTGAACAAGATTGTCCCTCCCTACCAGAGTGGGGATGACATCCACAAATGGATAACTGCACTGGAGAGGGCCTGTAAAGTACAGAGGGTCCCTCAGGAGCAGTGGGCAGCAATCTTGTGGCTCTCCTTTGCAGACAAAGGTAGAGACAAGCTCCTCACTGTAAGAGAAGAGGATGCTGATAATTATAAAGTCCTGAAGAGTGCTCTGATTGATGGGTTTGGCCTAACCACTGACCAATACAGGTTAAAGTTCAGAGACACCCAAAAGGCACAGACTCAGGACTGGGTTGACTTTGTAGCTACTAAGGCTCTGGAAGGTTGGATACATGGCAGCAAGGTGCATGACTTTTTAGGATTGTACAATTTGATTATGAGGGAGCAGATCCTTAATAATTGTCAAAACCAGCTTTTACACCAGTACATGGTGGACTCTGGTCTGACCTCTCCCCAAGAATTGGGAAAGAAGGCAGACAAATGGGTCAGAACCAGAGTAAAGCCAAAGAATCAGGGTGGTGACCAGAAGAAAGATTCTACCAAGTCCCAAGAGAAAGGTGGGGATAAATCCAAGGATAAATCCACTACAGGGCCCCAAAAGTCCTCTCCTGGGGGTGGGTCCCAAACTCCTTCCTCCCTTGAAAAGAAACCTTATTGCCATAACTGTAAGAAGCCTGGCCACTGGAAAAATTACCCCAGTTGCTCACAGGCTGGCAATAAGGAAAATGTTCCTCCCAGCAATACTATCACTCCTCCTGGTACTACAAGTAGTAATCCCCCAGGTGGTAGTAATGCACCCAAAAAGTTAGGTGCATTTTCATGGGGAACTGAGGTGGACCCCAGTTTATCAAGGTCCTCCTCACAGGCCTCCTTAGTCTGTGATGGTGGCATGGGATTTGCCACTTTTACTATGAGTCCCAATACTTTGGGCAAGTACAGACAGGAGCCCCTAATCAATGGTCAGAAGGGGTTGGCATTCAGGGACACAGGGGCTAGTGTCACCATGGTGACAGGGAAACTAGTCCCCCCTCAACAGCTTTTACCTGAGTTCAAGTACCAGGTGACCAACATTGATGGTATCAGAACAGATCATCCCATGGCCATAGTCAATCTCAGCTGGGGAGGGGTCACTGGCCCAAAGAGAGTGGCAGTGTCCCCAAACGTGCCTGTAGATTGCCTGTTGGGCAATGATCTGGAGGTTTCAGCCTGGGCTGAAGTTGAATACCAGGCCCATTTAAAAATGTTGGGCCTCTCTGAGAAGGTTGGTGGGGCTGTTAGGGCCTCAGCCCCATCCCAGGGAAATTTTGGAGAAGTGGAGCCTGAAAGAATGGCCTACTCTACTCCACAAGAGAGCAGAAGGGTTGAAGAACAGTCTTCTTCCCCCCAGACAATAGGTAAGGGTCAGTCACATCAGGGAACTGATCCTACCCCTAGTGAAGGAACTGCCCCAGAGGTGGTCAGGCCTGGCCTGGCAACCCCTCTGATGGCAGGGGACCCTTTCAAGGTGGTACCCAGTCTGGAGCAGGTAACCTGCCCCTCTCTACCCTCCCTCTGTCAGCCCAGGGCTGCAGAGGTCAGGGAGGTCAGTGGACCCCTAAGGGCTCCCTGTCCAGAGGAACCCCCTCATCCACAGATTAGGGGCACCCAGTCTAGTAGCCCTAGCAAGGTGAAAATTCCTCAGCACACCGAGGGAACCCTCTTACCATTGGATAGGGACCTCCCCCAGATGGAGTCTGTTGGGCAAAGGCAAACCTGGGACCAAGTGGTTCCAAACCTACCATGTCCCTCCAGTGTTCTAGCCAAAGGGACCCAGCCCCCAGCTGTAGGCAGCCAGAGGTTGACCCTTAGGGGCAGATACAACTCAGTCATGGAAAGAAAGGCCTCCATGGTGACCAGTGATCTGAGGAAGCTGAGGCCTACTTTATTAGGGCCTCACTTCTATACTCAGACACCCCACCAGCCTTTTACTTTGCCAAAACACACCACAGGTAGTAATTCCAAATGGTGGAGATCATCCAATACCCTTGGGGTTAGGAATTGCTTAGTGGACCATAAGACAGGGGGTAACCATGCTAGTGCAGGTTCTTCCTTATATGGCAACTTAGTCAATAAAGGCTCAACTGGACAAGGTTAGCCTTATCTCCTTTCGTTTGTGGGGGGGTGGGGTCATGTAGGAAGGTGGAATCTGACTGCATGGTTGCCCCCACTTTTTTCCTGGTGTTTTGCTGGTTTTCGACTTAGTTTGGCTGGGATCCTGCTATTCAGGACCCCAGCCTATCTGCTTTCCCCTTAAATTGATTGTGTGTACTTTAAGTACACTCCAGATTGGATTCTGGGGTACCCTTGTGAGTCCCTAGTATATGGTATACTATGTACCCAGGGCATAGGTACCCCAGAGGCCTACCAGGGGCTGCAGCATGTATTATGCCACCCCTGGGAAGCCTTTTAAAAATGACACAACAGGTCTGCTACAGCAGCCTGTGTAAGGTGGTGTATCCACCCCTTACTGAGATATAGGTTCCCTATATCTCTCCATATCACTGCACATGTAAACCTATCAGTCACCACTATGGCAGGCCTTAACAATGCTGAAGGCAGGGTGCTGGGTTTCATGTGAGAGGGTGCCCATGCATGAGCAGAGCCCCTCTGCAGCTTTCGGAATCTTCATTCCGGGGTTGTTTGTGATGCAGCTAAACCATATACTCTTAAGTGCATTATAACCAAACGGTAAATGCTAACTTTGGAATGGCTGCATGGAAAACTGTTGTGTTTGGTGTCAAACACCTTGGAATCATACCCCCACACCAGTAACTGGTGTGGGAGTATGATCCCACCCTTCTAGAGGGAGAGACATGGCAGCACCGGTATACCCGGTACCAGCTAACAGAGCCCTGGCATCACAAAATGGATGCTGCAGCCACAGACACGAGTCTGCCCTCCTGCTGCTGGACGAAACTCCGGCAGAGGAGGCCTGGACAATAGGTTTCCTGTCACAGGGAGGTGTGACCACCTCCCAGACAGGCTTTAGTGTATTGGGGCTGGGTGGGTGCACTCTCAGAGTGTTTTGAAGTCTGCACTGGGGGCACATTTGGTGTCCCTGTGCATAGTCCAGTTCAAACCGGTTGCAGGGGCACACAGCCCCTGCTCTGGCGCAAA
This sequence comes from Calotriton arnoldi, assembly GCA_963921515.1. NCBI lineage: Eukaryota > Metazoa > Chordata > Amphibia > Caudata > Salamandridae > Calotriton > Calotriton arnoldi. The sequence goes on along the minus strand of CAWUFW010002762.1, from coordinate 1,992,683 downwards.
ACTGGACAAAGGAAATGGATGTAGCCACCCCTCTTTCCTGACCCTCCCATAGGTGGGTCCCCAGAGTTTGTTCAACCCCTTCCTTGGGTATAAAGTAGGAAACCCTGACTACAGGACTTTAGATTACACCTGGACTAAACTCTGATACCAGAAATCAAGTACTTCGACGATCTGCACGACGCTGGACGACTGAAGAATCTCCCTTGGAGTAAAGGAGTTACTCCCCTGCAAGGCAGGCACCTTTAACGCAACTGACCGGTTGGCATCTCCGAGCTCCGACGGACTCCGAAGATTATTGCCACACAGGAGGTGGGTTTTCCTAGGTCTCTGAGGTCGATCTGTGCCCACAGCAAGTCTGAGGCCCGTATCCCTCGTGGAAGACCGTGCAACCCAAACCCCTGAACACCGCGACCATTTGCAGAAGCATCAGCTTTCCGGTGACCCCTGAGGCTGAGCTTTGGGTTTCTTGTAGCCCTGACCCCGAGCAGTAATTGCACCGAAGATTGCAGGCCTACACTCAACGAGTGTTCCGTGTGCCGCCATGTTGTGATCCCTCTCGAGGTCCCCTTGCGATCCCTGGTCCGTTGACCTGTGGGTCCCCAAGAAGGCAACTCTAACTTTTATTGGGCTTCCCTGATTGCTCCAGACGTGCCCTGACTCTCCATCGCTTGGGGAGTCCCCAGGACCTTGCTGGTCTGCACAGAAGCATCTTTTCTCTTCCTGCGTGGGTTGCTGTTGCCAAGGTTTGTTGTGGTCAATCCGATCACCGACACCCCAGCACTCGACATCCTTCGTGGGATAGCTCTAATCCGGCTCCTGGTTGTCGTCGACATCTCCGGGACCCCATGGCTGCAGAGTCAAGCTTCACCTCTTCGCACCTGAAGCACCCGACATCGGTGGGCATTCGATTGCTCCGCTCCTGGTCACTGGCTAGTGACCCAGACTCTGTCCCCTCTGCTTTCAGGTTCTTCACATCTTCTATCCAGGCTTGGATCACCCCGGACACTTTTCTCCTTCACGGCAGCAGCACTTTGCAGCAGTTCGCCATTGAAAAACGACGACGATTCCCGACACCTTTTGGCACCTATGCACCCGGCTTCCCTGGAGGTAACTCGAGTACTCCGGTGCTCCCGTGGGTGTTGGCCCTAGAAACCCTTAAGTCTAAAGGGGTTTGCTCAAAGTCCTCTCCTAAGTGTCCTTTAACTTTAAAATTCCAACTGCGAATTTCCGCATTGAATCCTACGGCGCTCGCGGCTGTGTTCGCACACTGCACAAGTCCCCCGTGGGTCTCCTGTGTCACTACCTTGGGTGGTTCCTTGGGGTCCCAGCGATTCTACGTGCTCTAGGCACTGTGTCTAGTCAAGTCGTGGTTCGTATACCACTTTCTTAGTATATGGTTTGGTCTCCCCCTGGAGCCCACTGTGTATTGTGCTATTTACTGTCGTTTTAATACTGTGATACTGTGTATCTTGAACTCTAATCACATAAAGGGATTAGTAGTTAGTGTTTAGAAATAAATACATATATTTTATATATATCTTGTGTGGTTCTCCTTTCATTTAGTTATTCAAGAGGTTATAATCTGGTAAACCAAGCTGCTTTACACTCCTTCAAGACTTAGCCTGAAGGCTGCTCTCCATAGCTACCACTAGGATAGCTTTCAATAAAGGTTGTCTTTAAACCTATCATCAATAAAGGTCGTTTGGACTTGTGCAAGGTGTCCACTATAACTAGTGGACAGCATATGCCAGGCCAACTTCTCACACCAAGGATAAGTGGTTCATCCACAGATTCACTCTCTTCACTTGTCAACCTGGCTCCTCACCACGCAGAGTTTAGTGACTTAGCTATCTCTGAGGAGTGTCGTTCCATACTTAACAAGGCCCGTGCTCCCTCCACTGTCAAGTGTTACTCGGCCAAATGGAAAAGATTCTGTTCCTGGTGTGCAAAATACTCTTGCCATCCACTCTCTTCACCTCCGGAGGACATTTTGCCGTATCTCTTATCTCTGGCCAAGGATGGCCTTTCCCACTCTTCGATTAAAGTTCACTTGGCTGCAATTTCGAGGTATAGGAGACATTCAAATCAGTTGTCCCTGTGATCCTACAGTCTAGTGAAAGAATTTATGAAAGGTCTTTTTAGAGCCTACCCGCCAGTTCGACCTCCTCCAGTGCTCTGGCAATTGAACATTGTTTTGTCTCATCTCATGAAATCACCTTTTGAACCAATTCACAAGTGTGATTTGAAATACCTCTCTTAGAAAGTGGCTTTTCTCCTTGCTGGGTGGGAGGGAGGGTGGGAGTTAGGCTCTGGCCTTTTGAATTGTTTGTACGAGCTTTTACAGCAATAAGAATAGTAAGAGAACACCAATGTAATTTCTACATGTATGCACAAATCCTGCTATTGTACTACTGGAAATGCGTATAACTCAAATGCCAGTAAACTCTGTTTTAAAAAAATAGAAAGTGGCTTTTCTCTTAGCCATCACATCTGCTAGACGTATTAGCGAAATTCAGGCTTTTACAGCAACGGAGCCTTACCTACAATTTCAGAAGGACAGAGTGGTGCTACGCACTAATCCTTCGTTCATCCCTAAGGTAGCTACCACATTCCACCTGAATTAACCTGTAGTCCTGCCTTCATTTTTTCCTGCTCCGTCCACACCGGCAGAGAGAGCTCTCCATTCTTTGGACATCAAACGATGCTTGAAGTTTTACCTTCAAAGGACAAGACCTTTTCGTAAATCTACCCAACTCCTCATCGCCTTCTCTGCCACTAGGAAGATCAGGCTTCGACTAGAGCTTCTATTGCACGTTGGGTTTCTTCTGCTATAGTGTATTGTGATGAAAGAGCGGGACGCCCGCTAGCATCTAACTGCCCATTCCACTAGGAAGATGGCAACGTCCTCAGCCCTGTTTGCCGGAGTGTCTCTACCCGACATCTGCAGAGCAGCAACATGGACGAACATCCGTACCTTCAGAAGGCACTACTGCCTGGATACCTTGCGGAAGACGGATATTGCTGTTGGTCAAGCAGCCCTACGTTGTCTGTTCCCTTAAGGTAGGCCTCATTTTATTGAGGTTTATTAAGAGTTTGTTATTATCTTTATTAATATATTTATTACTTTTTGCCTATACCACTATTCTGAGTTTGATCTTCTCTTGAGGTTTCAACAGATGTTATATATATATATATATATATATATATATATATATATATATATATATCATGTACTACATCTAAAATAACTTCCAAAATGCACTATGGGAAATGTATTTTTTATTGAGTCATGTGACGGAATGGTTTTAAAGCACGCACGAACGCACTTTGCATTTGAACTGTTTTCACCTGTGATCAAGGCTGTATTGGACGCTGAAACGCGTAAGGACATGAAAACATAATGTGTTGCTGTTTCTTGGAATAAATACCGTGTTTCTGGAACTCGGCTTCAGCTCTTCTGCTGTGTTTATGACTGATGGGTCGCTCCGTACCCATTGTACTGAGGCCGCCCTGCAGGGCCGGGGGCTCCTTTGACTCTGAGGTTTTGTTTTGGCTTGAATTCAGGAGCATGACCCACTTGCCCTCACATGCCAAGAGGAGGATTAAGCTACTTTAGCAAATATGTGACGGTGAGCAAGGGATTCAGAGAGGACAACCTCCTTCTCTGATCTTTCCAGAATACCGGTGTTTTCCAGGATAATCGTAGTATCATAGCACTACACAAACATGTTATTTCACGTGACTGTTACAAAAAAGGATTTCACACCAACATCAGTGCATTTAATAAGAATGAAATGACAAAAACGATACCAACAAGGATTTCATGTACTACATCTAAAATGACTTCTAAAATGCACTATGGGAAATGTACTTTTTATTGAGTCATGTGACTGAATGGTTTTAAAGCACGCATCAAAGCACTTTGCATTTGAACTGTTTTCACCTGTGATCAAGGCTGTATTGGATGCCGAAACGCGTAAGGACATGAAAACATAATGTGTTGCTGTTTCTTGGAATAAATACTGTGTTTCTGGAGTATACTGTCATGGTTGTCTCGCGCCTTGGCCGCTTCCCTGCACCACACGCCCCTGTCATCACATATTATAGTAAGCGGCATGGGGAGAGGGTGTGTATGGAGAGCGGATGAATGTGGGTAATCAAGACTACAAGTCCCAAGAGGCTTCACTGTGGTTTCCGAATTTATCCAGCCTTGGGAGGAGCTACGGGTATTTCTATCTCGACAAGCGTACAGGCCGGTGCTTGTCAATCGACTACGCCCCCTGCCTGTAGTGTTCTTTGATTTCCGGATTGTTCTTCGTACAGCGGGAGAGGTGCTGTTGGATCCGCTCGCACTTCTCACCCGCTTCCTTCATTTCTGATTCTTCCTTCACCGAGTGGGGCTAGGAGTTCCTTGCCTTTTCCATTGAGCTGCAGTTTTGGATTCTCCCGAAGTGGGCCCATCCTCTAGGCAAGTGTTTATACGGACTCTGGACGGATCCGTTATTCTCTAAACATTTTTCTTTTTGACCGCCTTCGCTCACACGCACGGAGAGCTGCGGTGAGGCGTCCTCAATCATTTTGTTTCCTGGCTTCTTTTTGCCCTGATACATTGTTGCGCACAAGGAGTGCGATTTCCCTGTCTATTACATTCACTTTCACTCACGCATGGAGAGCTGTGGTAGAGTGCTTTATTTTGGTTCTTTCCATTGCTATTCCTGCACGAGAAGTGCAACATTTAATTTGTAATTTGACATTGAGTAACACACTCAGGTTTTGTGTGACCTCCTGATTCTCTTCACCTGCCGTGGAGACAGTACTTTCACAGTCTTCTTTTCTGGCATAACAGTAAACTGAGTCCAGTTTTTCTATCCCTCCAAGGCTAGAGGGACAGCATAGAAGATCTTCTGTTGTGGTGCATGCCCCTTCAGGACAGGTGGGCAGGAGAGGTCCTCTAGTACTTCCCACGAGAGTTTGTTATTTTATCCATATCCCTTTTCCCCTGTGGGCAGGCTTGCAGGGGATTGTGCTATCCGTCCCACTGGGTGTCTGTGTACGGGAGAGTTGGGTGTCTAGCATCGCCCCTGCTGGGTTGTTTTGGAAGGTTAGTGGCTTGTGGTACCTACTAACCCGACAGATTGACAAGCCCACGTATCAGTCCCAGCCCGGGCGATGGATGTTAATACGGTACTTGCCTCCTTGCCGGAGACAATGACCATACTACAGATGGAGGTTAACGCATGCCGTGCAGAGAACCAAGGGGCTAGAAAAGAGATGGGTACCTTAAGGAGAGATGTGGCTGGGTTGTCCCGTAAGGGTGGTGGAGAATCATACATCAAAGAGTGGACACTACCGCCGCCTGCTCAATCAACGGGAGGAGGATCTCCGAGTACAGGGTTTTTTACGTCTTCCTCTCAACCCTCCCAGGTTGATACGGGTACAACTCCCATACAGGTCGTGCAGGCCCCGCAAATCCCATTAGCCACTCCCGAACGCTTTCCAGGGGACCCAAAAAAGTTTGGGATATTTCTAAGTCAATGTAAGCTGCATTTTTTGTGCAAACCCACAGTATTTCATAATGACCAATCCAAGACAGCCTTTGTTATGTCTTACTTGGGTGGAAATGCAGCCAGTTGGTCGATCCCGTTAATCGACAAGGATGACCCCATACTGTACGATTTCGCTGGTTTCTACACGGAGATGCGCAAGCTGTTCGATAGAAAATCTCACTTACTCACTTCAGATAGAGAACTCATTACTCTTAGACAAGGCTCACAGGATCTCCTGTTGTACATCACCACATTTAACCATCTTCTAGTGGAAACTGATTGGCCACCAGCTAAAAGAACCACCCTATTCTATCAGGGTCTTAGAGCGGAATTAAAAGATGTCCTTGCTCAGGTGATTCATCTCCCTCAAACATGTGAGGAACTAATTGAGTTAACAGTGCAGTTGGATCACCGTTTGCAGGAACGCAAAAATGACAGGAGTCGCAGTGAGCCACGATTTTTTGTATCACGTCCTAAACCAACCACAGAGGAACCGACGAGACATCCAGATGGGGTCGAACCCATGCAGATAAACGGAATACGTGGCCCCCTGTCTGCAGAAGAGCGAAATAAAAGGCGAAAAGAACGTTTGTGCTTGTACTGTGGAAAAGGGGGGCATTTTATTAAGGAGTGCCGAGCACGAACCAAAACCCCTGATAGAACATCATTCACGAAGACTCAAGCGGTTGTCTCCAAGCCAAGGACCTGTAGTGAGGAAACGGAAAACTAGCAACCCCGAGTCAGTCTGAGATCCCTTACTCGAGGGTGGATGAAGCAGAGATCTCCTCCATCGTTGCTAATACTTTACAATCCTCTGTTCCACATCTTAACGTCTTCGTCACACTATGGATGCAAGAGGGGCTCAAGACCCAAGTGCCAGCTCTACTGGATTCAGGGGCCACTGGAAACTTTATTGACAGGTTCTACGCTAAAGACTTGGGCATACCATGTGAGAGAAAAGAGACACCAGAACCAGTTGAGGCTGTGGATGGGATGGCCCTTACATCTGGACCTGTACGTTTTCATACCGTCCTGATTGTTATGCAGTTCGGCAAGGAACATTACGAATGGATCCAATTTGACTTAATCGACACCCCTCATTTCCATTTGATCCTTGGCATGCCATGGCTCACCTTCCATGATCACACGATGCGGTGGGCTTCCCGATCGGTGGTGATGGATTCCTTGTTTTGTGTGGAACATTGCACCCAGGAAAATACGTTTCTTCAATGCCCCACGGGGTCACCAGCACGTCTCCTCTCTCATGGTTGTACGCAACAGCAGGTGTGCTGTATCACCACTGTACCTACGGATTACGATCAGTTCACGTCTGTGTTCAGTAAGCAAGAAGCAAGTCATCTTCCCCCGCACCGCGAGTATGACTGTCGGATAGAGTTGCTTCCAGGGGCAGCCCTTCCCTGTAGTCGCAAATATGCGTTAACCGAACCTGAGACGCAACACTTACGCCAGTATCTGGATGAGAACCTTGCAACAGGATTCATACGTCCCTCCTCTTCACCTGCCAGTTCTCCTCTTTTCTTTATTCCAAAGAAGGAGGGTGATTTACGGACTTATATAGACTACAGAGCGATTAACTGAGTCACCGTCAAGAACCGATACCCTTTGCCGCTCATACTTGTGTTATTAGACCAATTGAAGGGTGCCAACATCTTCACGAAACTGGATCTCCGAGGTGCATACCATCTTGTGAGAGTCAAACAGGGAGATGAGTGGAAGACTGCCTTTCGCACCAAATATGGCTTATTCGAAAATCAGGTCATGCCATTCGGTCTTTGTAATGCCCTGCAGCTTTTTCAGTACTTTATGGACGAGGTGCTTCGGGGATTCCTGGACGTCTTTTGCATCGTATATATAGACTACATACTCATTTATTCTTCCTCTTACTCTGAACATGTGGGGCATGTAAGAGCGGTGCTCCAGAGGCTACATGAACATTCATTATACGCTAAGCTGGAGAAATGCTTATTCCATGTTTCCGAAATAGAGTTCTTGGGCTACATTATCAACGCAGGAGGATAAAGATGGACACCAGAAAAGTCAGTGCGATTACCGAATGGAAACCCCCTACTACAGTCAAGGCACTCCAGAGCTTTCTAAGCTTTGTGAATTTCTATCGGCACTTCATCAAAGACTTCTCTAAAATCACACAACCGATAACCCGCCTGTTACGTAAAGGGGTAGCCTAAGCATGAAACGAACAAGCAGAGACGGCCTTTCAAGAGTTAAAGAAACAGTTCACTCAGGCTCCTGTATTGCGGCATACTGACCCCGACTTGCCATTTGTGATGGAAACAGATGCCTCACATCATGCCCTCGTGGAGTGTTGTGTCAACGACATCCAGAGACAGGTCAACTGCATCCTGTGGCGTTCTACTCAAAGAAGCTCAGTCCATGCGAGATCAACTACAACATAACAGATAAAGAACTGCTAGCCATAAAGAGAGGGTGTGAAGAATGGAGGCAATATCTTCTTGGAGCAAAGCATACAGTGGAGATCTATACTGATCATCGTAATTTGTTGTTCCTGAAAACCGCTAGAGCCTTCACCCCCAGACAGTTGTGTTGGTCTCTGTTCTTCTCTGATTATGATTTTATCATCAAATATAGGCTAGGACAACAAAATGGCAAGGCCGATGCCCTGTCCCGACAAGGACCCCTAGGAACAACGGAAGTAAACTCAAACAATGAGCCCCCCACTATCCTACAGAGGGCCTCGTTTCAGGACAAAGAAATAGCCTTAGTAACTATTGAAGATTTTATAGAAGATCTGAGAATAAGCTTAGAATCCCTGGACAAACAGGCTTGGATACACGAAGAACCAGAAGACAGAAGTGAACAGGACGATCTGTTATACCATCGGCAAGTCCTGTACGTTCCTAATATAGAGTTACAAAACCGTGTATTGCAGTGGGCTCATGACTCTCTGTTGGGGGGACACATGGGTATCTACAAAACCATAGCCAATATCGAGAGGTACTTCTGGTAGCCTACGCTGCGACAAATGACAAAGAGTTACATAAAGGAGTGTGCCGTCTGTGCTCAAGGAAAGGCTAACCATACCAAACCGACAGGACTACTTCGACTTCTTCCTGTTCCACCCAGTCCTTGGCACACTGTCTCAATGGACTTTATAGTGGAGACGCCACCTAGCAATGGACATACTGTTATACTAGTGGTAGTGGACCATTTGACCAAGATGGGCCATTTCATTCCCATGAAGAGAATCCCAACATCTCCCGAACTGGCTATCACGTTTTTGCAACATATAGTAAAAGCACATGGCATACCAGCAGTGATCATTACAGATAGGGGTAGTCAGTTCACCTCTAGGTTTTGGCAAGAACTATGTAAAGTAATGAAAGTGGATGCTAGACTGTCCACTAGTTACCACCCACAAACAGATGGCAAGACCGAGCGGTTGAACCAAACCCTAGAACAGTATTTAAGGTGTTTCACTATACAGCATGCCACAGATTGGTGCATCCTGCTATGGACAGCTGAGTTCGCATACAATAATTCAGAGCACTCATCACTAGGATGTTCCCCATTCTATTGTTTATATGGGTATCACCCAAACCTACTGCCCTTTGAATGGCCCATAGCCGCTAAACACCCCTCTATACAGGAGCATCATGCGCATCTCCGTGCGGTTCTAATAGATGTAAAGAACCATTTGACTAAGGCACAAGAGTCATACAAGCGGTTTGCAGATAAGAAACGTTCCCCAGAACCAGCCTACTAAGTGGGGGATAAGGTTTGGCTGGCCACCAGAAATCTACATCTAAGAGGGGTAGACAAGTTGAAACCAAAATGTGTAGGACCCTATGCCATAATAAAGGACATCAATCCCGTAGCCATGAAGTTGTCCCTTCCAACGGATTGGCATAGCCACCCCGTGTTTCATGTGTCATAATTGCGTCCCTGCTCACCTCATGTTAGATTGTCTGAGAAACCACCACCACTGGTCGTGGAAGGTGAGGTTGAATAGGAGGTACACAGGATCCTGGATTCTAGACTGAGACGGGGGAGGGTCTTCTATCTGGTGGACTGGAAAGGTTAGGGCCCGGAGGATCGGACATGGGAACCAGTGAGCAATTTGAACTGTCCGGTCCTTTTACGCCGTTTTCATGCTGCTCACCTCTCGAAGCCTGGTCGGCCTCTGTTAGAAATGGGATTTTTGGTAGGCTTGGGCGTGGGCCAAAGCCAGGCAAAAACCACCACTCTAGTCAGGATAAGGGAGTTACACGTCTAAAATAACCCCTGCTCACCCCCTTGGTAGCTTCGCACGAGCAGCCAGGCTTATCTTAGAGGCAGTGTGTAAAGCATTTGCACATGACTGACAGTAATACAGTGTTCGCACCACAAAAGGACACCACACCAGTTTAGAAAAATATCCAATATTTTTATATAATTAAGACAAGACCAAAAACGATAAGAATCCACAATACTATACTTAAAAGTTCACAGTTCCAAAAATACGCTGATTAAAAAGAGTTCCTTGTGTGGATAGCTCCGTCCGGGCTACCACGGCGTCGTGAGCAAACAAATCCAAACAGTTCTGGCTGACCGCGGCATCGCGGGCCAGCTACGGTGTCGGGAAGACCCGCAAACAGTACGTTTTAGAAATGCAGGGCGTCGATGACCTCTCGTTGAGCTTCCGAAAACACGGCGTCCGGAGGCGCCGGTTCCGGAGGTCGGTGCAGGAGTCGTCGGGGCCCTCGAAGTCACACGCGTTGCAGGTCGATCTCCTCTCTGATGGAGTCAGGAGCACTGGCGTCGGCAGGCGTCGGGTGCTGCGGTGCGAAGTGCAGCGGTGCGGCGTGCGGTGCCCTCAGGTCGCGGTGCGAGCAGCGGCTCGGTGGCGGCATCAGATGGCGTCGTCGGTGAGACCAGGGTCGCGGTGCGAGATGAAGGCAGTGCTCGTCACGGTGCTGGCAGGTCACGGTGCAAGCAGCGGCGGCGTCGTTGCTGAAGGGCTGTCGTCGGCTGACGAACTGGAGTCGATGGCGCCGGCGTCGGTAGGCCAAGGCTGCGGTGTGGGATGAGGGCGGTGCGTCGTGTAACTTACGAGCGGTGCCCCCGAACCACGGTGCAAGCAGCAGCGTCGATCTCGGCGGGAAGTGGTGGCGTCAGGCAGGCCAAGGCGTCCTCGTGAAGCAAGGCGGTGCGGAGTGCGGTGCCCACAGGTCGCGGTGCGAGCAGCGGCTCGGTGGCGGCATCAACAGGCGTCGTCGGTGAGACCAGGGTCGTGGTGCGGCATTGCGGCGGTGCCCTCTGCGGTGCCAAAGCGAGGCGTGAAGCGAGGCGGTGCGGAGTGCGGTGCCCACAGGTCGCGGTGCAAGCAGCGGCTCGGTGGTGGCGTCAACAGGCGTCGTCGGTGAGACAAGGGTTGCAGTGCGGCATTGCGGCGGTGCCCTCTGCGGTGCCAAAGCTTCAGCGTGAAGCGAGGCGGTGCGTAGTGCGGTGCCCACAGGTCGCGGTGCAAGCAGCGGCTCGGTGGCGGCGTCGCCGGTGAGACCAGGCTTGCGGTGCGGCATTGCAGCGGTGCCCTCTGCAGTGCCTTCAGGACACGGAGTCGGCAGTGGCGTCGTAGACGTCGTCGAGTTGGTGTTCTTCGGGTGGCAGCACAAAACACACAGTCCCCAGTGCTGCGGGTCGAAGAACTTGAAGTCTTTGCTGTTCCTGAGACTTCGTGAACAGGGGGCAAGCTCTACCTCAAGCCCTTGGAGAGACTCACAAATTAGGTTGCAGAAAGTCCAATCCAGGCCTTTCACTGCCCAAGACAGAAGCAGCCACTGCAGGTCAGCCCAGCAAAGCACCCAGCAAAGCAGTCGTTCCTTTTCGCAGCTTCTCCGGCTCTTCTTCTTGGCAGTCTTCTTGTTCCAGATGAGTTCTGAAGTTCAGGGGTCTGGGACCCAGTATTTGTATCTAAAAATCCTTTGATCTTTCAGGCAGAGGGTGTCTGTGCCCGGCCAGAACCAGTTCTGGCTTCTCTGGTGTGATTTCCTGGCAGGAGGTGGAGACGGCATTGTCAGAGGCAGACCAGGCACTTTGAGGTGCAAGGAAATCTCCTCCCCCTTCCCCCATCGCAGCCCAGGTCTATTCAGCCCTTTCCTGACCTACCTAGACTATCTGGAGCCCCTCCGGCCCCCCAGCCTTCTGTCATCCAAAACCCAGACAGGCAATCCACATTCCAGCAGAGGCACACGGGATGACTGAGCAAGAAAATACCCACTTTCTAAAAGTGGTATTTTCAAACGCAGAATGTAAAAATCACCTTCACTAAAAGATGCATCTTTAGATTCTGAGTTCAGACATACTAAATTTTATTTTCTTACCGAATTCCCTGGGCCAGTTGTGTTTATAAGATGTTATAAACAAACCTCCCATTCTGTCCTATGGGGAACTGGTAGCCTTGCAATAGTGAAAGACGAAATTGGCTGCAATTCACTATTAGGACATGCCACACACACCAGGGCATGTCCTACCTTTCACATACATTGCACCCTGCTCACAGGGGTACCTTGGGCCTACCTGAGGGATGTCTGACATGTAAGAAAAGGGAAGGTTAGGGACCGGCCAGTGTGTGCACTGGCCAAGTCGACATGGCAGTTACAAGCTGCGCGCAGACTCTGCAATGGCAGGTCTGAGTTACCGTTTTCAGGGCTACTCACGGGGGTGGCACAACCAGTGCTGCAGGCCCCCAGGTAGCATTTGATTCACCGGCCCTGGCACACGCAGTGCACTTTACTAGGGGCTAACAAGTAAATCAAGCATCCAACTACGGAAACACCAATTCATAACACAATTTACACAGAGAGCATATGCACTTCAGCACTGATTAGCAGTGGTAACGTGCCCAGAGTCCTAGAACCAACACAAACAGGTCAGGGAAAAATAGGAGGAAAAAGCAAAAAGTTTGGGGATAACCCTGCAAAAAGGGCCATTTCCAACACAACCCCCTTCTAGCCTAAAGCCAGGGGAGACCAATCCATACCTCAATGAGCTTCCCTGCTTGGGGCGATAGAACACGGAACCTGGCCCGCAACAGCAGGGTTCCCTTCCCGTTTTACGCCTTCCTGCACCTAGTTGGATTCCTCTATCCATACTCTCAGGGCCCACTAAGCTGACCCATGGGGGACCCTTCTCCTCACCTGTGGACCCCATCTGTGCAGCACCTAAACTTACTTGGCTCACAGATGTGTCCCAACAGGCAGACCCCCATGGCCAACACAATCGTGTGGCCCAGTCCACCTCCGGGGTGTGACTCCTGTCCCCCTCCCAGGGGCAACTCTGTCCACCAGGACAGCCAGCCACAGTGGCCACTGACAAATGTCAGTGATGAGAGCCAGGCCTTAGGCCTTTCAGGCCACTCCAACCGCTGTGGCGTCAGAGAGGGGGGGGCGGTAGCCCCAGGTGCCTGGCACCCTTTTTCCACTCTCCCCTCTGCCAAGTCAGGTATGGCATCCTCCTGACACTGGCCCACTAGCCCAGGGCCTCTACCCTGCGGCTGGACAGGAGACTGGGGTGGGCTCTCCCACACCCTCTCCTTCTCCCTGGGGCTCTATACCCTCCCACCTGGAGCGGTACCCCCCTCCAGAATTGTCAGGGCACCTGTGGCAGGTATCCTGCTCAATTCGCCCACCAGTTCAGGGGTGCTATCCTGCAACTGGTACACCAGCCCACGGTCTGTACCCTGAGGCTGAACAAGGGACTGGGGTGGGCTCCCCCACACCCGGTCCTCCTCCCTGGGGCTCTGTACCCTCCCAGCTGGAGCGGCACCCCCAGAAGACAACCTGGTAGGGGCACTGTTAGCAGTCGCCCCTTCCCCCAGGTCAGGGGGGACACCCTGAACCTGGTCCTCCAACCCAGGGTCTGTACCCTCAGGCTGACCAGAGGTCACGGGTGAGGCTCTCCTCCCCTCACCCCTCCTTCTGGGGTCCTGCACTCTCCTCCCAGGAGAAGCACCCCCAGAACCAAAAACTGTCAGGACGCTGGAACCGGATCTCCTACACAGTTCTTCCACCAGTTCAGGGCCTTGACCCTGCAACTGATCCACCACCCTCGGATCTAAACCCTCAGGTTGAACCGGGGTCAGAGGCGAGGACTCCCTCCCTCTGCACCCCCTTCCAGAGTTCTGTACCCTCCCACCCAGAGTGGTACCCCTAGAAGACAAACCGGTCAGGACACTGCTTACAGTCGTCCTTCCCTCCAGGTCAGGCAGGACCTGAACCTGGCCTCCCAACCCAGGGACTAAACCCTGCGGCTGAGCACCTGCCCGGCGCACCAGGACTTCCTTGGGAGCACGCATGCCCCCCCTGAGGGTAACACATGACTCATGTGTTGTGTGACAGTCTGCCTGGCACAGATCTCCCGACCCCTGTCCATCTGACAGTGCGCGAAGATCCCCCAGGACAGAAGTGGTGTCACCATGGTCACTCCTAGGAGGCTCAGCCCTCCTGGCTGGCCCCTGACCCACTGGTCCTCCCACTGGGGAATGCATCCCCCTCTCACCCCTCCATCCGGACTTCTGCACCCTCCACTTAGGAGCGGCACCGCCAGACACCAGAACCGCTGGAGCTCTGTTTACAGACACTCCACGTTCTCCTGACAGTACGAGATCCCCCTGAACGGACGGCCTACCAGTACAGCCTAGGCTCCCCATCTGGTGCTCCCTCCTGGAACCACCCAGGCTCTGGGACCGGGTTTTGGGCACCTTGGGCCGCAGCCCATTCCCACTCCTTCTCCGCGGAGACAGGACGTGAGTCCCTACACCCTTCCCACGACACCGGGACCAATCGGGGCTACCACAAACCTTTCCCACCACCCTTGGTTGGGAAATACCTAAGTCACTTCCTTCCGGGTCACCCCCAGATGCTTCTCCAGACCCTCTGGAATCCACCAAAAGGTCTGCCTCCAGTGCAAGCTCCCTGGGGTCAGAGAACTCACACTCCACTGGGTGTTGGCATAGCTCTGGAAAACAGGGACTTAAAAGATGCTCTCCAACAATTGAATCACACAGCCCCACACAGGTGTTAACCAAACTACCCTTCACCCAACCATCCAGTGCCTCAGAAAAGTGACCCACATCATTCTCACAAGACTGGTGAGACAGTGTCTGACTGTTGCTGTCTCTTAACCCATACTCTTCTGGCTGGTCTCCATACTCACTTACTAGGGCTTCTATCATGGGGGAAACCCTCTCCCTGCACCTCTCATCTAGAGTCAGTAGAGTGTCCCTCCCACTACTAGGAAAATGATCCCCTGTGCCAGTTCCCCAATCCACCTCAGTGACACTGCGCACCACTGGAGTAACCTCACAATCCTGAACCCCCTGGTGTATGTCAACCCCCTCCTTGAAGTAGGGCCCCAAATCTGTGTGTGTGTGTACCTCATCCTCAGTACTGGACATAACACTTTTGCTGCCACCATCTGGGCTGGGCCTAGCCCTACTGGCTTCCCAGTCCAGCTCTCTCATTTTAATGTCATGGTCTAACATCATCCTTTTCTCCTTCAAGGCTAACTTAAGCTTCTCCAGTTCCACAGCAATTCTCCTTGCTTCCCGCCTGTCCTCCAGCTCCTCTGGGGACAAACTGCTGCTGCCTGGTTTAGAGGGTGCGCCCCTTCCCAAAAGCACCCCCACCCTTGGAATAGGCTCCTCTGCCTCCATGCCGAGATCCCCAGACAGCTCACTCGCATGTCTGGCTGCTACCCAGGCCCTCAGCGCCTTTTGTAGCTCCTCTCTTCTGGTGAGGCCCCTGATTTGGATTTTGAGGTTTTTGCAGATCGCCTTCAATTCCCTCACATTGTAGGTTTCTAACTTCTCCTCCTCAAAGGCCACTTCTAAGGATGTAACAGATGATGCAATGGATTCAGGCATGTTGTACTGGAAAGTTCAAGTTCAAAACCACTGGAAAGGCAAAAATAGACCCAAAAAAACAGTATGTGGTACGTAATGGTCTGCGATATGGTAGTAGTGCACACCAATCACTGTAAGTCAAGTGCAAACGCAAGTCCTATCCTCACCGCTGACAACCAATGTTAGAAATGGGATTTTTGGTAGGCTTGGGCGTGGGCCAAAGCCAGGCAAAAACCACCACTCTAGTCAGGATAAGGGAGTTACACGTCTAAAATAACCCCTGCTCACCCCGTTAGTAGCTTGGCACGAGCAGCCAGGCTTATCTTAGAGGCAGTCTGTAAAGCATTTGCACATGACCGACAGTAATACAGTGTTCGCACCACAAAAGGACACCACACCAGTTTAGAAAAATATCCAATATTTTTATATAATTAAGACAAGACCAAAAACGATAAGAATCCACAATACTATACTTAAAAGTTCACAGTTCCAAAAATACGCTGATTAAAAAGAGTTCATTGTGTGGATAGCTCCGTCCGGGCTACCACGGCGTAGTGAGCAAACAAATCCAAACAGTTCTGGCTGACCGCGGCGTCGCGGGCCAGCTACGGTGTCGGGGAGACCCGCAAACAGTACCTTTTAGAAATGCAGGGTGTCGATGACCTCTCGTTGAGCTTCCGAAAACACGGCGTCCGCAGGCGCCGGTTCCGGAGGTCGGTGCAGGAGTCGTCGGGGCCCTCGAAATCACACGCGTTGCAGGTCGATCTCCTCTCTGATGGAGTCAGGAGCGCTGGCGTCGGCAGGCGTCGGGTGCTGCGGTGCGAAGTGCAGCGGTGCGGCGTGCGGTGCCCTCAGGTCGCGGTGCGAGCAGCGGCGGCATCAGATGGCGTTGTCGGTGAGACCAGGGTCGCGGTGCGAGATGAAGGCAGTGCTCGTCACGGTGCTGGCAGGTCACGGTGCAAGCAGCGGCGGCGTCGTTGCTGAAGCGCTGTCGTCGGCTGACGAACTGGAGTCGATGGTGCCGGCGTCGGTAGGCCAAGGCTGCGGTGTGGGATGAGGGCGGTGCGTCGTGTAACTTACGAGCAGTGCCCCCGAACCACGGTGCAAGCAGCGGCATCGATCTCGGCGGGAAGTGGTGGCGGCAGGCAGGCCAAGGCGTCCTCGTGAAGCAAGGTGGTGCGGAGTGCGGTGCCCACAGGTCGCGGTGCGAGCAGCGACTCGGTGGCGGCATCAACAGGCGTCGTCGGTGAGACCAGGGTCGCGGTGCGGCATAGCGGCGGTGCCCTCTGCGGTGCCAAAGCTTCGGCGTGAAGCGAGGCGGTGCGGAGTGTGGTGCCCACAGGTCGCGGTGCAAGCAGCGGCTCGGTGGTGGCGTCAACAGGCGTCGTCGGTGAGACAAGGGTTGCGGTGCGGCGTTGCGGCGGTGCCCTCTGCGGTGCCAAAGCTTCAGCGTGAAGCGAGGCGGTGCGTAGTGCGGTGCCCACAGGTCGCGGTGCAAGCAGCGGCTCGGTGGCGGCATCAACAGGCGTCGCCGGTGAGACCAGGGTTGCGGTGCGGCATTGCGGCGGTGCCCTCTGCAGTGCCTTCAGGACACGGAGTCGGCAGTGGCGTCGTAGACATCGTCGAGTTGGTGTTCTTCGGGTGGCAGCACAAAACACACAGTCCCCAGTGCTGCGGGTCGAAGAACTTGAAGTCTTTGCTGTTCCTGAGACTTCGTGAACAGGGGGCAAGCTCTACCTCAAGCCCTTGGAGAGACTCACAAATTAGGTTGCAGAAAGTCCAGTCCAGGCCTTTCACTGCCCAAGACAGAAGCAGCCACTGCAGGTCAGCCCAGCAAAGCACCCAGCAAAGCAGTCGTTCCTTTTCGCAGCTTCTCCGGCTCTTCTTCTTGGCAGTCTTCTTGTTCCAGATGAGTTCTGAAGTTCAGGGATCTGGGACCCAGTATTTGTATCTAAAAATCCTTTGATCTTTCAGGCAGAGGGTGTCTGTGCCCGGCCAGAACCAGTTCTGGCTTCTCTGGTGTGATTTCCTGGCAGGAGGTGGAGACGGCATTGTCAGAGGCAGACCAGGCCCTTTGAGGTGCAAGGAAATCTCCTCCCCTTCCCCCATCGCAGCCCAGGTCTATTCAGCCCTTTCCTGACCTACCTAGACTATCTGGAGCCCCTCCGGCCCCCAGCCTTCTGTCATCCAAAACCCAGACAGGCAATACACATTCCAGCAGAGGCACACGGGATGACTGAGCAAGAAAATACCCACTTTCTAAAAGTGGTATTTTCAAACGCAGAATGTAAAAATCACCTTCACTAAAAGATGCATCTTTAGATTCTGAGTTCAGGCATACTAAATTTTATTTTCTTACCGAATTCCCTGGGCCAGTTGGGTTTATAAGATGTTATAAACAAACCACCCATTCTGTCCTATGGGGAACTGGTAGCCTTGCAATAGTGAAAAACGAAATTGGCTGTAATTCACTATTAGGACATACCACACACACCAGGGCATGTCCTACCTTTCACATACATTGCACCCTGCCCACAGGGGTACCTTGGGCCTACCTGAGGGATGTCTGACATGTAAGAAAAGGGAAGGTTAGGGACCGGCCAGTGTGTGCACTGGCCAAGTCGACATGGCAGTTACAAGCTGCGCGCAGACTCTGCAATGGCAGGTCTGAGTTACCGTTTTCAGGGCTACTCACGGGGGTGGCACAACCAGTGCTGCAGGCCCCCAGGTAGCATTTGATTCACCGGCCCTGGCACACGCAGTGCACTTTACTAGGGGCTAACAAGTAAATCAAGCATCCAACTACGGAAACACCAATTCATAACACAATTTACACAGAGAGCATTTGCACTTCAGCACTGATTAGCAGTGGTAACGTGCCCAGAGTCCTAGAACCAACACAAACAAGTCAGGGAAAAATAGGAGGAAAAAGCAAAAAGTTTGGAGATAACCCTGCAAAAAGGGCCATTTCCAACAGCCTCCAAGACGAAGGCCTTTAGGAAGGGGTACTGTCATGGTTGTCTCACGCTTTGGCCGCTTCACTGCACCACACGCCCCTGTCATCACCTATTATAGTAAGCGGCATGGGGAGAGGGTGTGTATGGAGAGCGGATGAATGTGGTTAATCAGGACTACAAGTCCCAAGAGGCTTCACTGTGGTTTCCGAGTTTATCCAGCCTTGGGAGGAGCTACGGGTATTTCTATCTCAACAAGCGTACAGGCCGGTGCTTGTCAATCGACTATGCCCCCTGCCTGTAGTGTTCTTTGATTTCCGGATTTTTCTTCGTACAGCGGGAGAGGTGCTGTTGGATCCGCTCGCACTTCTCACCCGCCTCCTTCATTTCTGATTCTTCCAATTCACCAATCCCACCACCACCCGATAACACAGTGATTCAAATTCAATTACAGTGAATGAACAAGTTTAAAAAGCGGCGAAAGTGCAAGTTTTAAAAGCAACAAATAGTAAAGAGAAAGTAACCAGTGTCGCGAGCAAAGCTCTGCTCAGACACGCACTCGTGCCGTAGGCATGAATTTATAGCCTGTGCCGGCGTGAAGGGCTCCGCCCCCCTCCCAGCTGAAGTCTAACCCTCCTGTTGGCTGAGGACCGGTGCGGGGAGTGACCTAGTCACTGACCCGATAAGATTGACATAAAGTAGGATTACGGGCACTCTTTGTCTGGGCTCCTCATTTACATTTTTAGGCCTGGCTCGGGACAGCTTTAGCTGTGTTCCTGAGTTTTTTACACTACAACAAAAAAAACAAGCATCTGCAATGCAATAGGTCTCGCATTTGCGAGAATTTAAACTACTGGCATTGTAAATGACAATGCCTTTTATTTATGTTTTAAAAACCAAAACATAAATAAAAGGCATTGTCATTCACAATGCCAGTAGCTCAAACTCGCGTAAATGCGAGACCTATTGCATTGCAGATGCTTGTTTTTTTGTTGTAGTGTACAAAAACTCAGGAACACAGCTAAAGCTGTCCCGAGCCAGGCCTAAAAATGTAAATGAGGAGCCCAGACAAAGAGTGCCCGTAATCCTACTTTATGTCAATCTTGGCTTTCTGAACCTAAAGAACGTAAGGGTGTGTGGGGAGGTGAAGGAAGTGTTAGGAGGAAGAAGAGAATGGTGGTGTGTCTGGTAAGACAGCAAGTCAAAAGGAACTAATGCACTTGATTCACCGCTCTGTACACCTCTCTTATTGTTGGTGCCCTGGGCACCTGCTCGCACTGTTCTTCCATACACAATGTCAGCCTTGCAGGGTAATATTTACTTTGCATACTGGACAGTTTTGAAACTGGCACACCTACATGTTGTTTACTACTGGGGCTATGTGTACACTTGCATCATGTCAGAATCTGTAAGATGATTAATGGCTCTACAGTCTGGGGCAAGATACTGTATGATTGATATCCGAAGGGCAAAGGGTAACCTGCACCTGTTCTGGCACAATGAGCAGTGCCCTGGCCAGGGGGGCGTAACGTCCATTGGTGCAACAGGTGCAAAGGCACTGGGGCCCAGTGAAACTTGATGATTTATTACTGTATTTTTATCATTCAAACTGCAGCCAGGGGCCCATGTCCTTCCTTGCACTGGGGCCCATGACACGCTGGTCAGGATACTGTCCCAGTTAACAGCTCTCTGGCGCATCAAACTCTGCTAATTTGTTTGCATTCCAGTGATCACTCAAGTGAGGCTGATATTCTTTTGAGCGGCCCCTTGGCACGCTGGCACAGAGATACCAGCAGCACACTTGAATACTTAGGCAGTTGCCTAACATAGTTCATTGTTTAATATGTTACCAGTGCTAAAATATAAATGGGAAGTACCCTGCAATGATAGCCGCGCCAATGGGTGCAGAAACGTCAATGCTGATGTTATTGTGTTTCCTGGAACAGAAAATGCCACAGTCTGTTTATTTTCTGTCAACCCATCAGGTGTCTTGGCACAGTAGTCAATATAGATGCCATTTTCCTAGAATATAATTTTACATTAAACAAAGAAAAAGAAACAAAATAATGAACAATGGAATGCTTGGTCCCCCGTGCGTAGGGTCACAGACAGGAACAAATGTACGGGGATACTGTGCACGGTAATTACCAGTACGATTAATTCAAGCATCCCGCGCATCACTTTTTGTACTTTTTTCTCACATAATTTTCGAGGGACATTTTTGTTCATTCGAACCTATTGTGTCAGGCAGGCACTGATTCTTATGTGACACAAATACCTGACGTGCTGTGCATGCCTCGTTTTGTTTCGGGCACTGACAGACATTGCATCATGGTAATCTGACAGACCCTACAATGTTGAAATACTTCATAACTGTCTGTAATCTGCCCGGTGGGATTGCAACACGCCCTGCGGCTGGTTTTAGAAAGAGGCCGCAGAGGAGCCTGCCAGCACCTCGGCAGGTTCATTTCAGGCACTAGAGGTCACTGTACGGTGGCATGAACAACCCGCGCTTTTAATACAAACACCTGTGGTTCCTTGCTCCCCAGTCTCTGGAAGTGGGCGTGGCTTCCGAAGAAGTTCGCACGGGGGAGCTGCGCTCACGTCACGCGAATGTGCTCTCCAAACACGTACCACAGAAAATTAACAAAAATGTATTGCGATGGTGTATATGTATGTCTGTGCATGCCTGTATGTGTATCTATGTTTATGAGTGTGTATGTATGTGTGTTTATGCGTGTGTGTGCCTGTGTATTGATCTGTGCGTTTATGAATGTGTGTAAATCCATACCTTTGTGCATATGTCTGTGTGTATACATATTTCTGCGCATGCCTATATGAGTATCTGTGTGTATGTGCATAAGTATGTATGTTTATATGCGCGCTTGTGCATGGATCTGTGTGTTTTCGTATGTGTGTAAATCTTTGTCCACGAGTTTGCGTGTGTTTATGGCTGTGTGTGTCTATGAATATCCGTTTGCCTTTCTCTCACAGAACATGTATTAGTCTCTACATGTATATCGGTGGGTGTGTATATCTGTATGTCTGTTTATTTTCGTGTGTGTCTGTATGTGTACTTTTGTGTTCGTCCTAATCCATGAGCGTTGTGTGCGCGAGCGCGTGCCTAACTTTCTTTGTATGTCGTGTGTGTTTGTACGTGGATGTCTGCATGCCGGTACCTAGATATACCTTAGTCTGTGTGAAAGTGTCTGTGTGCATTTAAGCATGTGTTTGTCTGCGTGTGTGTGTGCTTGCATGCAATTGTCTCAAATTGCATGAGTGCTTATGTCTGAATGTGTGGTTTTTATTGTGCCTTTTGGTGTCTAGGTGCCATTCTGTAATTTGTGCATATGTGATTGTCAGTGCATAAGCCTGTGCGTTGTGTTTTGTACATCTCTATTAAAGTCACACAAGATCTGTGAACCTTTGTGTGCTCGAGTGTATCTGTAGGCATACGAGGAGTGCGACCATGTTGTTTGCTTGTTGGTGTATTTATATCTTTGTAGTTGTTTTTATAACTTACACAGTAACGACCTGTATCTGTATACGAGTGTGCACGTGAACGCCTGTCTCGTGGGAGCGTTGGACGCCTGTACAGGCCCGCTGTCTGCCCCGTGCACACTCTGCGCGTCTGGTGCAGCTTAGCCTGACCCGTGTGTGTACTTCAGGAGGCTCGTCATCGACGGACCATAAATGTTATGTTTCCAGCACACACTTGGCTGGGTTATTTTTAAATACCACTAAGGTCAGTTTATAAGATCACGCGTTTCTTTAAACACTGAAACAGCAGATTATAAATCGTCCGCGTTCTGTGTATGAGTCGTTGTCAGCGGGGTACAACATCCCGGCGAGGTCGGCCGTCTTCACGCCGCTGTGTGATCTCTACACACCGAAAGAAGCACTTTAAGTTACCCCTGTAAACTATCAGGTCATATTTGAACAATACTCGTTATAAGTTTTCTTTAAATTAAAGCTTACAAATCTTGCACGGTAGCGCACTATGTGAGTGTGCATTTTGTGTGTGGTTTATGTTCTCTGTGTTTCGCTCGGCATGTCTTGTGCGTAGGTTGTTTCGTGCATCGTGTTGTGTGTGTTATTTGTGCACGTTTCGTGCACTAATGCTGCTGCTGACACTCCCTCTGGCGCTTTCCGACCATGCTCCGCTGAAGCCTGTCTCAAAGGCTGAATTCATTTCTGAAACATGCAGCAGCAGAAAGAAAGAAAACAAAGTGTTCCACCCCCTCACCCTCCCACACAGCCTGGGAGTAGTTGAAGTCGGAAGTCAGCTGTGCACTTGCAGCAGTGACACACTTGGCAGCGGCTGCCCCTTCCTTGTGTGTGTCCGACGCGCTCAGGGCTAGCCCCACACACTCTTCGGCACGTGCCAGGGACCCCCCTCGGCGCGCGCAGTGGATGTTCCCGGAGCAGGGCACCTGCAACGGCTCTGCGATGGACGCCGCTCGGAATGGGGGTGGCGGGGACCCGGTAGTCTCCCTCCGCAAGCGGCTGAGCGTGGGGGAGCTGCGCCTGTACTTTGAGTCCAGGTGCTCAGCGGTGGAGGCGTCCCCGGGGGAGCGGCGGGGGCACCCGCGCAGGCGGCGCCGGAGCACCGGCTGGCACCGCTGCAACGGCGCGGAAGCCGGGGGCAGTCCCCCGCCGCAGCCCGGGGTGCCTGAGTTGACGATCACAGCCTCGGAGGAGCAGGGACTCGGCAGCCCCCTGTTGCCCGCGGGGGTGAGGAACACGGACGGCTTCCTGCACCTGGGCAGCGCCAACACCAGGCGGCTGTCCACCTCCTCCATCTCGTCCACGGGCTCCTCATCCGTCTTCGAGGACTCCGAGGACGACCTCCTGAGCGACACCGAGAGCAAGAGCCAGGGCAACGTGGACCTGGAGCACAGCGACGAGCCCAACCAGGTGAGAGCATGCCACTCGGGCTACCTAATACTGTGCCGTGTTTCACTGTGCCGCACTGTGCTTTGCATTCAAACTTGGAGCACAGCAACAAGCCCAGCCAGGCGGTAGCATGTCATTCTGTCAACATTACACTGTAGTAAAAAAAACTATACTATGCCACACTGTGCTTACCATTCAAACTTGGAACACAGCGACGAGCCCAACCAGGTGAGAGCATGCCACTCGGGCTACCTAATACTGTGCTTACCATTCAAACTTGGAGCACGGAACAAGCCCAGCCAGACACGAAGATTCCATTCTGTCAACATTATACTGTGGGATTGTGCCACACTGCACTGCGCCACAGTATTTACTATTCAGATATGTAGCACAGCAAGAAGTCCAGCTAGGTGACAACATGCCATTTTGTCAATATTATACTATGGCTTGCAAAACTGTGCCACACTGTGTTTACCATTTAAACTTGGAGCACAGCAACACACCCAACAGGTGAGAGCATGCAACTCAATCTTTCCACAATACTGTGCCATGCTTCACTCTGCTTACCATTCAGACTTGGAGCCCAGCAGCAAGCCCAGCCTGGCGAGAGCATGTCATTCTGTCAGCATTATACTGTGGCATACTATACTGTGCCACACTGTGCTTACCATTCAGACTGGGAGCAGAGTAATGAGCTCAATACCAAAATATGCCACTCTGTCAACATTACACCTTGACATGCTTTATTGTGCCACACTGTGCTTGCCATTCTAGCTTGGAGCACAGCAAGAAACCCAGCCAGACAACAGCTGCCATTCTGTCTACCTTATACTGTGCCATACTATTCTGCCAACATTATACTGTGCCATACTCTAGTGCCTCACACTGTGCTAACCGTTCAGACTTGGACACAGGAAAGAGCCCAGTCAGGCGTGAGCATGCTATTCTGTCTACTTTACACTGTGCCATCCTGTACCAAACTGTACCAACCCATACTGTGCTTACCATTCAAAGTTGGAGCATAGTTACAAGCCCAACCAGTGAGAGCGTGCCTTATACTGTGCAGTTATGTACTGTGCACACTTTTCTTACTGTCCAAACTTAGAGCAGAATCCCAAGCCCAATCAGGTAAGAGCATCAGCATGCCATTCAGTCATCTACCTTATACTGTGCTGTGCTATACTGTGCCACACTGTGCTTACCATTAAAACGCGGAGTTCAGCAACAAGCCCATGCTGACACGCCATTCTGCCATGCTACAGTGCCATACCATGCCACACTGTGCTTACCATTACAACTTGTAGCAGATAAAAGGGTCCAGGCAGGTGAGATAATACCAGTCTGTCGGCCGTATACTATGGCATACTATAATGTAACTTGGAGGGCAGTGACAGGCTCACTTAGACCACAGCATGCCATCCTATCAACCTTATGCTGTGGTACTGCGCCATATGATAGTGTGCCACATTATGGTTGCCATTGAAACTTGGTGCACAGTAAAGAGCCCATTCAGGTGAGAGCATCCATTCTGTCTACCTTATACTGTGCCATACCATACTCCACAACTCTTCGCTTGCCATTCAAACTCGGATCACAGTACCAAGCCTAGCCAGGGGAGAGCATGCCACACTGCCAACATTATAGTGTGCAGCTGCTGTGCCACCCCATAATGTGCCTCACTTTACCTGCCATTCAGACTTAGAGCACTGTAAATAGCGTAGGCAGGTGAGAACATTCCATTCTTTCAACTTTTCACTGTGGCACACTGTGCTTATTCAAACGCAGAGCACAGCGACAGACCCAGCCAGATTAGAACATGCCATTCTGTCTACTTAACACTGTGCCGCCCTGTACCAAACAACACATCCCTTACTATGCTTACCATTCAACCGTTGTACTTAACAACGAGGCTACCTAGGTGAGAGCGAACAGTTTAATGTACCATACGCAATTTACCCCATTATGCTACTATGCCAGCCTGTGCTAACCAATCAGTGATGGAGTACCACAATCAAGCAAGAGCATGCCATTCTGTGTACCACGTACTGTACGCCATCCTGTTCTACTGTGCCATACTGTGCTTACCAACCTAAGGTGGAGCACAGCGACAAACACCACTCTTGTGAGAGCACACCAGTTTCCGATATACTGTGTGGCATACTGTGCTACTTTGCCATACTATACTGTGCCATACTGTGCTTACCAATCTAAGGTGGAGCACAGCGACAAACACCACTCTTGTGAGAGCGCACCAGTTTCCGATATACTGTGTGCCATACTTTGCTACTGCGCCTGAACATACTGGGCCATACTGTGCTTACCAATCAAAGTCTGAGCAGCACCGTGACATTCCCACCTAGGTGACAGCATGCCATTCTGTCTACTCTATACTTTGTGCCATAGTGTGCTAGTGCACATTACTGTGCCAAACTATACTTTCCATCAAAGACAGAACACAGCGACAACAAACCCAGCCAGGTGCGTTCTTTCCATTCGGTCTGACAAATACTGTGTGGCATATTGTATTATACGGTACTGTGCCTACTAATCAAACACAGAACACAACAAAGCGCCCGGCCAGGTGAGGACATGTTTGTCTACCTAGTACTTACCACTCACTATGTGCCCTACTGTGCTACAGGGACAAGTATATCCAGACGAAGCCACATATTCTTATCCTCCATATTGTGCCATATCATGCTAAGGTGTCATGCTGTGCCTACCACCCATAGCTAGGGAAAAGTGAGCACCTCCCTAGGAGGGATGTCATTGGGCTGTCACACGCATTACTGTGCCATGCCTTACCCATCAATATTACATCAAAGCGAGGAGCTTGAGCAGTTGAGAACCTGTCATTACGACATACTATGGGTTACTGTTCATGTCTTATCAATCAGTGACACATGCATCATGCAAAGATGGGCATCCACAAACTAGACTCCCACTGTGGCTTTTGAATTCTCATTCAGTATCACATGCTATACGTACACTCGCTCACTCATTCACTCACTCGCCCATACAGTGCCATACTGTACATTACTGTGCTATAATGCATGGGACCCTGTAATCCCGGTATAAAATCCTGTCTCCAGTTTTCTTATTACAGGCAACTTGTGACGTCCCTTGTCATCCTTAATAAAGAAATGTTATAGCTACTCAACTGTAATAACTTATTACTGTTCAGTTCTGACACAACAATGCCTGCTGCCATGGCCAGTAGCTGGGGAAAAGGCAGGTCACATAGCATTATTAAAGCTGCATCTAAAAAAATGAAAATGAAATGTGGCTGCTCTGTTTTTCTAGATGAGCAGTAATAAGCAGAAAGGAAATATTTATAGCAACGTTATTTTTTCCACCCTTTAGGTAATTATCGGAAAGCTAGAATTATGCTGCATGTTTCTACACATTCTGAGCTGCAGCGTTTTTTTAAATTCTGACTTATACTAAGCTGATTCTAATATCTTTTTCAACAAATATCTAACTGCTTTTTGGTATGTTTAATTTTCCACCAGAGATCCTCATTTTATTCTTCATGCTTACAAACATCCTGTTTCATATGACAGAGACTAGCTTGAAGGGTTTAAGTGGTTTGTGTGACGAGGGTTATGCTGTGATCATTTAGCACAAGGAATAAAATATCCCCTCATACATTACAAGAAAATTACAAGTCACTTGGAGTTCCATGGCCTTATAAAGGAACTCAGGATTCACCATCGTTCCTCTACCTGGTCACAGGACTCCTCGTTGACAAGCAATATCCTTATATTGTACTGCAGGGGGTACTTTATCCCATATATATCACACACATCAATCATATATAAAACACTGTGAGGTGCCAACAAGGGAATGCACTGGCACAGAAACATTCTCTGTCAAACCTTGCCCTTTTCTGTAATGCGATGTTATGAAGTACCGTACTACACTGCACGGCAAGAACTTATTGAACAAGGCCAAAACCTCCAACTTGTCTTTTGAGGTGTGCCCGGCGTCGTGCATCAACACAAAATTTGCAGTGTTTGTACCCAACATTACAGAGCTTGTAAAAATATTCAAACCTTCTTCACGCCCCAAGATTTCAAATCTCACAAACACCAACAAAATACTGGAAAGAGAAGTAACAAACATCTTCAGGAGCACATACAACATCACAGTTTCCTGCATGACAACGAGGTTTCACAGCTCGAGGGCAAGCAAATCACGTGTGTACTTCGATGAAGACCATCATGCACATCAGGGGGGCAACAAAGGCCCCCGCAGCCCCTGCTGTGCGGGGGGGGGCAGGCTTACCTCTACTGGAGGGGGCCCCCTCAGCTCCTACTGATGTGAGTGTGAGGGGCCCCTTCAGCATATCTTGCAGAGGGGGGCCACTCACGTTTTGTTACGCCACTGATGCACATCGATAATCTTTGCCCATGCTATGGCCTCTGACACATATGATAACATGCTATTTGAGTGACTTTCTCTATGGAACTATAAAGTTGTGCGACAGTGAGTCGTGCTACATGCTAGCCTTTGGTCTTCCATAAAATTGGCTCTGCTGCTCCAGACTTTACCCCCTTCACCCAAGCTATTCGAAATCAGTATGCCAGGGCATAGCATTGGTAATGGAAGGGTCCCAACTACAATTCCAGATGTAAGCTAATGACCACCTGCCCCCTCTCCTTCTAGAAATTGAGGTAGGATCCCGCCAAAGGACACACATTACCTGTTCCAAGTTTACTACCGGATGAAGAACTATCCCTGTTTTTATGGTGCTAAAAGAGATTATGGTACAGGATGCTGTTGAAGACAATATTATACACCATTGTGGGCTACACAGCACTGCTGAGCGAAACAGGCTGATGCAGAAAGTAGAGCCAGATGTAGACCCTGACCTAATATTTTATATTAACCAAGGGCACCAACTTCCCCTTATTCCAACACTTCTAGGATAGGATAGGATAGGATATATGTTTGTAGAGCGCTCGATTGCCGTGGCGTCTTGGCGCTAGTGTATGTAGAAAGGAAGTATGGCCTGTGTTACCGAAGGACTATATGGTAGTGAACAGCCATGTTTTCAAGTCCTTCCTAAAGAGCTGCCGATTAGGTTGGAATTTCATAGCCATAGGCATTTTGTTCCATAGCTTTGCCGCACAGTTCGATATAGTTCTGCCACCCCATCTTGCCCGTCTGATCTTAGTAGTTTTAATGAGGCCCAAATTAGCAGATCTGAGGGCACGTGGGGGGGTATAAGGTGGAAACATTCTTTGGATAACCTCCGCACCTCCACCATAAAGTGCTTTGTGCACCAGGCATAAGGCCTTGAATTCCACCCGCTGTTGGATAGGAAGCCAGTGCAGTGACTTGATTCCTGCCGAAGTTGGTTGTCCTTTGGGTATGTTTAGAAGTAATCTTGCTGCAGCATTCTGTAAAGACTGCAGTTTTCTCATCTGGAACTTGTCAATGCCCAAAAAAGGGCATTGCAATAGTCCAGTTTAGACAGGAAGAGTGCCACCATCACCGTCTTTTGCAGTTCTTGTGAGATAAACGGGAAGATTTTTCTCAAGGTTTTTAGTAAGAAGAAACAGGATGTTTACCTGGGCAGAAAAATTTAGTTGGGCATCGAAAATAACCCCAAGGTTCCTGACCTTGGGGACAGGACACGGGCATTCTCCGGCCTACACCGGCCACCAGGAGTCATTCCACAGGGGCCTGCCAGGGCCAAACTCAATCACCTCCGTTTTGTCAGTATTGATTTTCAGGAAGCTATGGTTCATCCATGTCATGATCTCAGTGAGACAAGCATGAAACCTGGCAGCTGTGGCCACAGTTGAGTGAAGCAAGTTAAAACAATGATCACAGAGCATTATGTTCCTAAAAATGTCGGCAACAGGCTGCAGCATATGAAAGTCAGGTGGACTGACAAACTTCCCCCTCAACAAGGGTTTCAGTGGCAAGGGCCCAGGATACCTGCAGAAACCGTTCTCTCACTATGTACCAACTAAGACCCACGTGACACCCAACACTCACTCAATCTACCAAAGTTCGAGAAGGAATAGCACAGGGACAACATGAAAACCTAATTGTGTACACACGTTTTTGACTTTTGATTGGTATCACGAGAAGCTGCAACTAAAGGACATTAGGCCCAGGAGGCATCGCACATCTTTGTAATACCTTCCTGCACCCTCAGTAATAACCATTTCACTCTTCCTTCCCCATCCCCTGCCCACCTCTACTTAGTACCACTCTCATTACAGGTACACCATTAACTCAATCACAGACCAAGGCGATACAGCCTTTGCCAAGGAAGAATACTATTCCCGTAACTGACCCTAGCGACATCGACTCTATGAAGTGACCCCACTTAGTAAATTTAGTGTCACATAAAGCAATTGAAATAACTAAATATTGTACTGTTAGTCATGCAATTTTGTACAAAATTGTGCAATGCTATGCAGTACCGCACTATTCAATGCACCCCCTGCCATACGGCGCCTTTTGCAATTCTTTGTAATAATTTGCCCCACCATATTATTCGAGGCTCCATTGTGACATGCCATGCTGTGCTTTACCATAGCTATATGTCAAACTCCGGGCACAGCAAGGAGTTTGAAATTACATCATATGTATGTAAGTATGTATGTATGTATGTACATGGTATTTCTATAAAGCAAAAAACAACGGAGAGCTGTACATGGGTAAAGACAAGCACAAAGTCAAGAAGTGATAGGAGAGTTAGCTGGTTTGTGGACTGGTAGTGCATTGTGATGTAGTGTTCTCGTGCTATGTTTTGTCATGCATGCTGTGTCATGCCATCAATTAGACCCAGAGCTCAGTGAGAATCCCAAGCTGCTGTGCCCTAAAGGGACATTTGTGAGCACAGAACATCCAATTGCTTCTCAGCGCTAGATGAATTGGAGTCTAAAGAACCTAAACAGAATGACTAAGGGGTGTACAAACCTGTGTCATGCCACAATGGGGTATGCTGTGCCATCCCAGACCCATCCTCCATAATGAAACACATGCATTAACAGAGCTGGGAGGGAGGGACTAGTATGCTGCTCTACTACATAATACCCGCTTAGCTACAGCATACCTTCAAACCATGCCATCCATACCTACACACCACCATACAATAATCTGTATAGTTTGGTATAATATCTTCTACACTGCTACACCTGTCGCTACAGGCACATTATTCCAGGCACGTGCCAAGTAATCTAAAAACCGAGCAAAGTGTCTTACATGTGACACCAGTCAATATTATTGCAGAGGACACCTCCCAGTTATGCCACACATATGACTCCTAAATAAGGCACAGTGCTGAGGATTATCAGTTTTGGTGAGCACCTGGAAGTTATTTTTTGTGGTTGGAGTGCCATAAAAATTAGAACGATTGTATGGCTAAATGGTATGGTGTTGTGGCCTGGGTGGGGTCAGTGTGGTATGATCAGGGCCACTGGAAATATGTGATTCTGCAGCTGTGACTTTTTTTCGCATACTTATGAATTTGCCACATAATCTATCAAATTCTGCATAATTTGCAGATTTTAACAAAAAAAATGTTTCTAACTCAAACAGAACAAAAATTACTAAAAATAAGTTGAAACGTTGTTGTACAGACGAAGGCACCTCGGGAAAGTGGAGTGTTCACCTTTCAGTTGCATATTAGGGTGTTAAACTAGTAATAATACAGTGAAACCTTTTTCCAGATAGCTTTCACATGTGTAAAAATTACAAAATAATGAACTGATACTATCACAGAATGTGCAGCGTTATGCTGCATAATTTGCATTTTCTTGCTAATTAATTTAGTAAACCCTGCTGCATAACTTGGCCCTCCCATCCCACATAATTCCAGTGGCTATGGGTATGGTAATCTATGTGCTAGAAAACAATGTTCTTCCTGTCTGTATTTATTTTTCAAATCTGTATTATACCTTTGGTAAATAAAGTTATTATCACCCTTATTGAAAACTCAAATGACAGCCATAACTTAACGTGTTTATACCTAGCTAAGAAACAGCGATGAGCTGTACAAAAAATGGAGAATTACTGATCCCCCTTTTGATCTAAAGGGAACTTGCATCAATTCTATCCTTCAACCAGTACCATATCCCCTGGCCATGAAATATCTCACGTGGTACCACGCCTCAACCATATTTCTTTTCAGCCAATACTGTACCGCTCTACCATTATGTAACTCTGAATCATATGACATCTCCCAGACGCACTATCCTTTCAGACCATACCTTAGCCCCCACAATGATGCACCTCCAAAGAAAACCATATCTCCCCTCTAAACCACATTATCCTTTCAACGATACCCTATCCCCTAGCTATCTGTAACTGCCAACTATACTATCCTCTCAACCAACACACTTACCCTTAACTATGCAATACCTATACATAACATCAACCCACTACTATAGGTTCATTTCAACCAATATCCTATCCTCACCCATGTATTATCTCTGAATGATACCACACCTCCTAACCATACTTCCCTTTTAACTAGTGCCCCACACGCCACCCTTGATGTACCTCTGAATGATACTACAGCTCCCCACCACACTACTCTTTCAACAGCACTCTACGTCAGCTATGCAATACCTCTAAATGATGCCATACCTTCCAATCGCACTATTCTTACAACCAGTGCCTACACCCCAACCCTGATCTACCTATGAATGATACTACAGCCCCCCCACACTACCCTTTCAACAGCACCCTAACCCAACTATGCAATACCGCTAATGGATACCACATCTTCCAATCACATTATCCTTACAGTCAATATCCTACCCCCAACTGTGCAATACCTCTCAACGATACCACTCCTCACAGCCATAATATAATTTCAGCAAATGTCCTAGCCCGCCAGCAATAATGTAACTCTGAATCATCCACACTACCTTTCAACCAGTTCCTTTTTTTTAAACCAAATCTCTAGAGGTTTTTGATAAAATGATGCATATACATCACCTTCAAAGGTGTTCATATATGCCAGTTGTACTGGTGAGAATGTTGGAAAATGCATATTATACTTTCAACCACTACTCTATCCCCAACCTCTCCTACCATACTGTCCTATTAACCAAAACTCTATGTTCCAACCATGCCATCCAACTAAAATATACTATATTTAACAATCATTCTGTTCTTTCAGCCTGCACCGTATGGACAACCATGCTATGCATCTGATCCATACCATATCCCACAACAATGCTACTCTTTTAAGCAGTAACCTATCCCCTGTTGCGCAGTGGCACTCTATGATGTTACACCTCCCAACCATGCTACCCTTTCGACCAGTACCCTAAGCCCAAGCATTCCCTATATCTGAACAATACTATACCTCCCTACCATAGTATCCTTTCAACTAATCCTCTTTCTCCTAACTGTGACATGCCTGCCCTCAATACTACACCAGACAATTATACTATGCTTTCAGATGATGGCCTATTCCCCAGCCATGCCATGCCTATGAAGGATAATACACCACTCAACAATACTATACCTACATGATACTACACATTTGATCAATAAATGGCCGTTGAAATGTACTACACCGTCCACCCAAGTGATACATCCTGACATAATGTAACTCACAGCCCTATAGTACCCCCAGCCATGTCCTTTATCAGTGCCCCCACACTATCCCCATTCCAGTGTCATGCTTCTATAGCCCATATTACACCTCCCACACTTCATTAATCTTTCCCCCATCTAATGCATTACAACGAACCTATAACATCCAACCACCCTATACCATACTTCTTAACATTTATTATAATATTGTACAACTCAAAGCATGCTCAAGGATGCTCAAGTTCAAGTTTAATTTATTTGATTTAGTTCTCTACTGAGAACAACAAATTTCAGACAAACATTTGTTATAACGATATGCGTAAAAACGTTCAATTCAGATTTTAAAAAGTTTTTAAAAATTTAAACAAGTTATGACACAAATTCGTCTGGGGGAGATTTAAGAAGCGAGATAAGATTCTGCACAGATGCGCTATTATATCTAAATTGGATTGATTTTAAATAGCGCCTTCTGGCCTCAACCAGTTTCAAGTTCGGGCATACCGACAGAACATGCTTCAGATCATGGACTCCACCATTGCAAAGATCGCAAATATTAGTAGCATTTTCTTTATGAGTCCATAAAGCCGCAATTAAATTGTACAACGCCGGATTCCGTGCCTTAAGGAAAAACGAGTATATTGTTGAACCTGTTTGTATACAATTGATTCTGCATAAAGTTCGTAATGGTGCAATTTAGAACAGTGCAAAATATCCAGTTCGAAGCTGATCCTCGGCGTCAGATGTTTCAGGAAAAGCTTCAGTTGGGCAGGAGTCCATGATTTCAAAAGTTCTGTTGTGCATTTTGATATTTTAAAAGCAATAATCAAATTCTGGCTAAAAGTATATTTTGTGGATTTGGGCTCGAATGTCTCCATTTTTAAAATAGATCTTGAAGTGCCTTGATCCGCATGTAAAAGATTGTAAGCCCATCTTAATATATTGGTGATGGCTCTAGCGAAGGAGCTAACTAAAGAAAATTCCAAGCGCAGTGCTTGTGCAGGGACTGCTTGTTGGACCTTAACCAATTTGCGGAGGATTTTCCCTTCTTTAGTTTGTATTTGATGCCACTGGGTAATTGGGATGTATTCCAGAGCGTACGATAAGATAGGGGGTATCTTGGAACTGTAAACCTGTAGTAAGGAAAAGAAGTGCCTTTGACCGGACGAAAAATATCATTGTTGAAGCGCCCCCACATGAATGTCTGCTTTACGACTCAAGTGCTGCAGGTGAGGAGAGTTTAATAATGATTGAGTAAATATTCGCCCCAGATAGGTATATTCTTTTACCACTTCTATCGTTTCTCCTCCCAATGTCCAGTTATATTTTGTGTAATGGTTTTTCCCTCTGAATGGGACTACTTTCGTTTTTGTTATATTTGAAACCAAGAAGTTTTCTTCTGTATATCTTGTTAACACATCTAAGTTCCTTTGTAATCCGAATGGGGAGAGGTCGAAAATTACCACATCATCAGCATACATCATTATGTGTATTTTACATGATGCAATCTTCGGAGGGAAATTGACAACCTGCAGAAAACTGTCCGGGAGGTCGCTAAGGTATAATGAGACAAGAAGGGGAGCCAGTAGGCAACCTTGCCTAAGTCCATTTGGTGTAACTATTGCAATGGTAAGTCCCTTTTCTTTTCCCATTTGTACCTGGCACCAGGTTTCTGAATGTAATGAAATAATTAAATGAAGAATAGTTTCCGGGATTCCCTGTTTTCTAAGTTTATTCCAGAGTGTTGGTCTATCCACTCTTTCGAACGCGGTTGAAAAATTGACAAAGACGGCATAAATGACCTGTGATTTTAAGACCACGTATTTGTCGATAATTGTCTGTAAAACTGCTATATTATCCGTTACCGAGTGTTTCTGCCTGAACCCGGCCTGATTATGAGGGATTACTCCGGAAGAAAAGGCTCAATCTTTTAGATGGTCCAGAACGCTTGCTGCGAAGATCTTCCCTATTGCGTCCAACAATGCTATCTGTCGGTAGTTACCTGGTTGCAGCCGAGATCCTTTCTTGTGGATTGGGATGACAATGCTCCGCTTCCATGATTTAGGGATTTTCCCTGTAGAATAGCAATGAGAGTATAATGGTGCTAAAAATTTACTCCAATCCTCGGGTTTACTTTGAAGTACCTTCATTGGAATTTGGTTCGGGCCCATTGCAGCAGTTGATCTTGCTCTCTTTATATAATAATCTATTTGGCGAGCCACAGGAGGAGGTGTGTTTTGAATTTTTTCCCTCTGCAAACTTAATGGTTGACTCCATTTTTCTTGATTATGATTTGATTTATATAAATTTTGTAGATATATTTCCCATTCAGTCGGGGGAACGGGTGAAGCTTGCAAGGATTTCTTAGTTCCTGTTTGTTTGGCTATTAAACTCCAGTAAGCCTGTATATTGTTTTGTTTTGCTGCAATTTGGATTTCGACCCAATTTTTATCCTGTTGCAGTTTTAGAATTTTTTCTTTTTCCCTCCTCCGGCATTTTTTTGGATGTTTAATTTCTTGATCTCTTATCTCTGAAAACTGTAGAAATTGCAGGCGAATTAGTTTGTTTAACGCGGTAGCTCTTATATCTGGGTTCTTTCTTGAATGAGATTTTAGTCCAGAGTCCCGCTGATTTAGAGATGCCTGTAGAGTTAACATAATTTTATTAAGCACTAGTTCAAAATTTGTTATTGGGTCCGAGGAGTACATAAATTGTAGTACTTTTGCGTTATCAATTACATAATTGATTTTATTAAAGGCACCAGTACCTTGTGCAGGATCTGAAAATTCCTGTTTTACATGGGTCATGTGTTTGTATATGTTTGTATGTCTGTATTATTTCTATAGCACGAACCTAGCCAAAACAGTGTGGATGAATATGCTTCATAATGTTGCATTGAGTGTCATGAACCTATAGTAACAGGTAGTTGAGTTTCGTGGTTAGGCAAAGAAGGATGTTCAGTACAAAATGAATTTCACACACTGTGTATTATACAACAGGGATCTCCAGTCTTTTCCATAATGAAATCGCTTTCTGTTCAATTAATATCAATACAAACTGCTAACAAACATTTTGACAATTGTAATACTAATAGTAATGGGCAGTTAGAGCTGGACTGTTTCTATTGGAACAGGAAAGGTTTATGATTTGCATATGGCTGGTTTCTGTCCAAAGTGGCATGGACAGGATTGCAGTTTGAGTAATCTTCAGTGACAGAGATTATTTCTAGCATTCCACCCTTCATCTTTTTTTCTCACTCCAACACACTTGAGCGAAAAGCTATGCCCAGACATGAGTTCCATGCTCACTTTGCCATTGAAATCAAGCTGTACTTCACTTATAAGTCCTGAGAAGGCAGAAACTGGTCTGGGATTGATTGTGTGTGCATCTGGAGGGAACCTGAACTAGCGGGAACCTGAATTGGCAGTTCAGTCTGGACTTTTCCTGTTGGAATAGAATCCTTACATTTGGCTGTTTTTTGCCTTTAGTTGCATGATGGGCAAACAAATGATGGCCTCAAACGTGCAACGAGTAAATACCAGTCACTGAAATTAATTTAAGCATTTCATTCATCACTTTTTTTTTTGGGTGACTACTCGATGCAGAATTACCATATGTGACAGTTGCATAGCATCAGACAGGGATACCAACAGTCATGCCAGGAAAAGCTGTATCTGATAGAGACAGAAGCAGATTCCATACCTTTCAAATTCCCTGGCATCAGACTGGATTCAGAAGATTTTTGCGTGACGAGTACCCATGCTCACCGGTAGGTGGCATCGATCGGCTCCGCGCTGCATCGTCTGCGCTGGAAGTGATGTCCGCGTCACCTACATAGGCGCCACCTCAGTGCGCTGACTCCAGTTCTTTTTTTCCGCTTTAGTTAGCGCTAATCTGGAGAAAGAGCTACCCCTCTGTTGTTTTTTGACAGAATTTTTTCAACGTTTTATCGAGTTCTTTTTTGAGGGATTCTCCCTTCTGGTTGTGTCAAGGATGTCTTTGAGAAAGACAGGGTTTAAACCGTGTGGCGACTGTCATTGCACCATGTCGGTTACATACCCATACCTCGTGTGTCTATGGTGTCTCGAGCGCAACCAAGACTCTAAGTCGTGCTCGGACTGCCAGGCCATGGCATGGAAGGCTTTGAGGGAGCGATCCCTGAAGCTGCTAGCGGCCCGGCAGGCGACGCCGCGTCACGCAACTCTCAAAGATCTCAGTCCCAATCGAGAGCGAGGTCACAGGACCACTCTAGGAGCCCCAAGTCTTCTTCCTCCCACTCCAGGTCATCTGGACATTCGGGAAAGAACCACAATAAGTCAAAGCGTGCTTCGACTTCTCATCGTCTGTCTGCTGATGCGACGAAGAAGCATCGATGTTTGAGGCATGGTTCTCCGAAATCGTTGCTAGGGCAGACTCCGAGCCTTCCAGCTTTCCAGGAGCCGGAGCGATCCCCAATCAGATAAAATAATTTTACGAGGCCATGCACAGTGTATTTGTGCAGCCTAACCCCTCCGGTGCGCTTTTGGGCCCCAAGGGATCAGAGGGGGCCCCATCTGGTTCCACACCGATGGCTCCGGCCTCGGCTCTGATGGACTCAGATCGGTGCTGGTCGTACCTCTGCGACTTTCCCCGGCTCCAGCCCTGATGTCGATGGTCCAAACGCCGCCAGGGCCCACCTGCGGCACTAGCCCCATTCTGATACCCAACGACACGGAGCCAGAGCCACTTCGACCAATGCCGGTGCTGACAGGACCCCCGCATCCTAGGTCGGAGCCTGAGCCCTATTCTAAAGGCTAGGCATGGGGGAAGAATGGGAGGGGTCACTGGACTCTTTAGAACACCAGTTAGAACAGGATATGGACTGGTGTGAAGAACTCGCAAGGTCAGTGGTCTGGAGACCTCTTATGCTTTCTCCCCCTACAGTGGCTGCGGAGGAGGAAGCATCATATTCCATGGTGGTGAAGAGGGCAGCTGAGGCCCTGGACCTCAAGTTGCCTATGGTGGCAGTCAAGTCTAACATCCTGACAGAAGTTCTACAACTGGGAGCTTCCGCTTCCGAACCCCTGCTCCCTTTTAATGAATCACTAACAGATGTCCTACTGAGAACCTGGTCCAAGCCCAGCACAGGGGTTCCTGTGAACAGGACAATTGACCACCCCCACTGCCCCACACCTGGGGACCCGAACTTCCTCACCCAACACCCAACCTCTGAGAGCTTGGTGGTCCAAGCCTCTATATCCCATGGCGCGTTCCCTGCCGCACCCCCGGACAGAGAATCCAAGAGGCTGGATAGCTTGGATACGAAGATGTTTTCCTTCACCATCTTTTCTTTGCGGTCGGTGAACGCTGCATGCTTTTTGGTCCACTACACCCACACTATGGGGACATGGTTGCACAAGTGCAGCCCTAGGTCCCAGAGTAGGCCCAGGCCGTTCTTTCGCAAGTGGTCAAGGAAGGGCGGGACACAGCAAAGTTCACAATTAGGTGTGGTTTGAATACGGCCAACTCTCTGGGCAGAGCGGTTTCATCGATGGTGGTACTTAGACACCACACCTGGCTGCGAGCATCTAGCTTTTCAAGGGATGTCCAGGCTTCTCTCATGGATATGCCCTTTGATGGCAACCGTCTCTTCGGAGACAAGGCAGACTCAGCGCTGGAGCGCTTTCAGGACTCGCGGGCTACAGCCAAGTCCTTAGGCCTTGCAGTTGCCTCACGTTATTCCCAGTCTGCCTATCGCTACTTTCGTGGCGTCAGAAGGGGCTTTAACCTATGTCAACCTTATTCCAGCCCCCACCTCACGCACGCTTCCCAGACTGTGCGGGGGCGAAGACGCGGTTCATACCGACCCTATGGGTCAGGTAGCCTGAGTTCAGCAACAACCACCAATCCCCCTGCAGCCTCAGCCTCTAAGCCCTCCTAATATTGCCGTACAAGATCATGGGCGTTCAGTTAGTGGCAGAATCAGCCATCATCTCCACCACTGACCGTCTATAACATCGGACAGGTGGGTTTTACAGATTATTGGGAGGGGCAACTCCCTTCCCTTCAAATCCTCCCCTCCTCCTTTGCCTCCATCTCACGACCGGCCTACGGAGGATCATTTGTCCTTGCTCCGCGAGGAAGTCACAGCTCTCTTGGCCAAGGGAGCCATAGAGAGGGCTCCAGTGTCAGAAGTAGGCAGTGGTTGCAATTCCCCCTACTTTCTGATCCCCAAAAAGAACAAAGGGCTTTGCCCTATCTTAGATCTGAGAACCCTCAACCTCTCCCTCAAAAAGGAGAAGGTCAAGATGCTCAAGATGCCCTGGACCCGGGAGACTGAATGGCAGCGTTGGACTTGCAGGACGCCTATTTCCATATCCCTGTCCTGCCTGCCCATCGGCACTACCAGCAGTTTACAGTAGGCCACAAGCATTTTCAATTCATTGTACCCACTTTTCGCCTTACCAGCGCCTCTCGGGTGTTCACCAAGGTAATGGCGGTGGTCGCAGCTCATCTGTGCAGATCAGCGGTGCTGGTCTGCACCTATCTAAATGACTGGCTGCTGAAGATGTGCTTGCCCCAGGCTGTCATCTCCCACTTCCAGACTACGGCGAACCTCCTGCATTCGCTGGGGTTCACTATCAACGTGCCAAAGTCACACCTGACTCCCTCTCAGACGCTCCTTTTCATGGGAGCTGTTCTGGATACAGTGCAGTTTTGGGCTTATCCTGCCGAGCAACTATTCTGGGATATTTAGGCTGTCACATCGATGTTTCAGCCTCTATCTTGGATTTCAGGGAAAATGACTCTGAGGCTGCTGGATCCCATGGCCTCCTGCATCCTCCTTGTGGCACATGCCAGAGGTGTATGGGTGCTCTGCTGTGGGACCTGAAGTACCAGGTGCGCAGCACCAGGGATATCTCTCTGACATGGTCCAGATCTCCGGGGGAACTGCAAGAGGCCTGCAATAGTGGGTAATGAACCGCATTTGGATCAGAGGCAGACCTATCTCCTTTCTCCAACTAGATCTCTCAGTAGTGACAGATGCATCAGTCCTGGGATGGGCCGGCCATCTGGGAGAGGTGGAGATCAGAGGTGTCTGGTCTCCGGGGGAATCCGAACTCCACATTAACATGAGGGAGCTCTGAGCGATCTGACTGGTATTGAAAGCCTTTCTACCCTCCATCAAGGGAAGGCTGGTGCAGGTGTTCACTGATAACACCACTGCCATGTGGTAATGCAACAAAAAGGGCAAGACGGGGTCAGGGACCCTTTGTCAAGAGGCCCTGTGTCTCTGGAAATAGCTGGCACAGCAGGGCATATCCCTGGTGGTCCAACACCTGGCAGGTTCCCTGAACTCCAGGGCAGACAAACTCAGCCATCAACGCCTAGCGTTTCACAAATGGCATCTCCAACTGGAGGTGGCGCAAGGTCTCTTTCAGCAGTGGGGAGAGCCTTGGTTAGATCTGTTTGCCTCCATCCAGAACGGGCAATGTCAGCAGTTTTACGTGCTGGAGTTTCCAAGGCGGCTCTCGCTCAGAGGCACTTTTCATCTCAAGTGGAGTCAGGCCTCCTGTATGCCTTTCTGCCCATACCACTTCTGCCCAGAGTTCTCAAGAAAAACAGTAACGACTGGGCCCAAGCCATCCGTGTGGCACCAGACTGGGCATGGAGAGTCTGGTATCCCGAGCATATCAGCATGAGCAACAATACTCCGATCAGGCTGCCCTTTCAGGAGGATCTGTCGCAGCAGCAAGGGAGGATCCTCCACCCAAACTTGTCAACTCTACACCTTCTTGCGCAAAGATTGAGCTGTGAAAGTTGACAGCTTTTGCCCTTCCTCCCAAAGTTTGCAATGTTATCTTGGCAGCCAGGTGTCCCTCCACCAAGACGGTATATGCCTGCCGGTGGAAGAAATGTGTATTATATTGTACAGAAAGGTCTATTGATCCTCTTTCTGCTTCCCTTGCTGATATTTTAGTTTTTATTTTGAGGCTTGCCCAGCAGGGCTCTGTTCTGGGCACTCTGAAAGGGTAACTTTCTGCCTTGTCTGCCTTATTGCGGCTGCCTTACCAACCCTCTTTATTTAAATCTCCCATAGTAAATAGATTCTGAAAGGTCTTAAAACACGGCATCATACTCGACTCCTCCCTCTCCATGAACCGACAGGTTAACGCCATCGCATCCAGCTGCTTCAACACCCTCCGCATCCTCCGTAAGACCTTCAAATGGATCCCCCCACCCCCCGAGTCAAGGAAGACAGTCAGCCAAGCACTCGTTACCAGCAGACTGGACTACGGAAATGCCCTCGACGCCGGCATAAACAAGTCCCTACTCCGCAAGCTCCAGACAATACAGAACACCGCCGCCAGACTCGTCCTCGGCATCCCTCAACACGAACACATCAGCCAACACCTACGGAATCTCCACTGACTCCCCGTCGAGAAGAGAGTCACTTTCAAGATACTCACCCATGCCTACACAACACCGGACCCCAATACCTCAACAACAGAATCACTTTCCACATACCCAAAAGGAACCTCCGATCCGCCAACCTCGCCCTCGCCCAAACCCCACGCATCCGCAGAGTCAAGACAGGGGGAAGAGCCTTCTCCTACATCGCGGCCAAGACCTGGAACGAGCTCCCGATAGACATCAGACGCGCCCCCTCCCTGAACTCCTTCAGGAAGGCTCTCAAGACCTGGCTCTTCGGCTAAGAGGAACTGCTGCCTCCCCCCCCCCCAGCACCTTGAGACCCTCACGGGTGAGTAGCGCGCTTACAATTCCCTGATTGATTGATTGTACATATGTTCCCACCTTCCCCTTTCATTATGCCTCAGTAGGACCTTAATTTGGTTCTCACATTTCTGATGTGTGCTCCTTTCGAGCCTTTATGTAATTGTCCCCTCATGCTGCTTTCTCGTGGCAACAACATCTGGCCAGAGGGTGAGGAGCTCCAGGCTTTATCATCCAAACCTCTATCCTGTCTGTCTTTCCAGACAAACTGGTGCTTTGTACAAGGGCCTCTTTCTTGCCGAAAGAGGTAACACCATTCCATGTGGGCCAATCCGTCACCTTGCCCACTTTCTATGCTCCTCCACATCCCTCAAAAGAAGAGGAGTGGCTCCACTGTCTGGACCCAAAAAGAGCGTTGTCGTTCAATCTTGACCACACATGAGAGTTCCAGGTCGACAACCAACTCTTTGTAGGGTATGTTAGAGTAAAGAAGGGTCAGGCGATGCAGAAAAAAAACATTTCACGCTGAGTCGTTCTCTGTATTAAAATCTGCTATGTGCTGGCCAAGAAGCAGCCC
Organism: Calotriton arnoldi; assembly: GCA_963921515.1. Lineage (NCBI taxonomy): Eukaryota > Metazoa > Chordata > Amphibia > Caudata > Salamandridae > Calotriton > Calotriton arnoldi. The sequence continues at coordinate 1,950,545 of CAWUFW010002762.1, read as the reverse complement.
CCTGAGGGCTTAAGGGCTCAATCCACTAGGGCTAAAGCTGCAACCACTATGTTAGCACTTGGAGTCCCAGTCCTGGACATCTGCCAGCTAGCAACATGGGCATCCCTGCACACATTCACCAAACCCTTGGGTCTATTCAAAGGTAAGGAATCTGCGGCTAGATGTCTCTATCAGATGAACAAGTTACTTAGCTTTGGTAACTCATTATCTAGTAGAAACAATATCTATCCGCAGATTCCTTACCGAACCACCCATCCTCCCCTCTCTGCAGACAGATTTCTATGGTTAGGGATGATCCCTTCCAGGGCCCTAGTTTGGACACACCAGTGTCAGTGCTCTTCATGGATCCGTGCTCCTCGCGTGGAAAGTCGTGAAAAATAACTGACATCAGCGTGCTGAGGTGGCGCCTATATAGGTGACTGGGACGCCTCTTCCGGCGCGGAAACCGCACGGAACTGATCAACGAAACCTACCGGCACGCAGGGATAGTGCTCACACAAAATTCTTCTGGATCGAGTCTGATACCTGGGAAATTCAAAGGTAAGGAATCTGTGACTAGATATTGTCTCTACCAGATAATGTTACCGAAGGTAACTTGTTCATCAATATGAAATGCCTCTATGTGAACAAATAGCCATTACAAAAAGGGCCAATAACACTTACAAGATATCTAAGAAACTCACCACCAATTCTCATTCATATCTCAATTTTAAGTATAGTCTGAGAATGCAGTAGTTTGCCTCCAAACATCAGCTAATTCGTTTAAAAAACACGCACTTTCACCCAGCAACTATAAACGTTTCCTTTTGGATAAACAAACTCTGGTCCCTTAAACATCATCCTCTGGTGGGGAAACGCGGTTTTCCATTGAGATACCAATTTCCCGTTTCCAGGCTTTAGGTATTATTACAGTGCCTAGAGACGGTTACTTTATAGTACACAACGAATGCCATTCATTCATCATTGCCAATAAACCATTTTAGGATTAGGAATTTATTGTCAGTTTTAGAAAAGAGAATGCGTTTTGCCACCACAGTCTGTACGTTCGGAAAGGTGTGGTTGTACCACAGCTGCTTCACAATAAATAAATTGTCTAAAATCTTATAAGTTTGTGCAGTGAATTACACACTCGCCCTGACATTTGCTGTGACCGGTATACTAGGAATTTAAAGGTCAACCCCCACTTCCTACCCTTTTGGAGTTGGTAATTTGCGTTGCATTAAATGAATTGGGTAACGGTCCCTCTATTATCTATAGTGTTTAGAGGTGGCAAAAGCTGTGGTGTGAAGCGCTACATAGATATTATCAATATAAATTTGCAGAGCGAGTGACACTGGGAGCCTTTTCCTATCGGCGGCAGGCTCCCGGGGATTTCTGTTCTTCTGAATGGAGTCTTGTTGGCAACGTTTACTTCCTCCACAATGGGTAATTGCGCCTGAGCTTGACTGAGGTGAAGCCCGGGCTGCGACCATACTTTCAAGAGGTGACAGAAGGATCTCCGCCACCCTCGCACACTCACCCCCCCGCATCCGTTGCAGCCGCAGCAGTGGCTGCTCCTTCTCATACATCGCTGCCAAGACCTGGAACGACCTTCCCCTCCAGCTCCGTACAGCCCCCTCGCTGGCAAACTTCAGAAAGAGACTCAAGACCTGGCTCTTCCAGGGAGACACAGCGCCCAGATACCCCTAGGGGTGACAGTGCTGTGCTTTACAAATGCTGACTGATTGATTGATTGACCTGTCAACACCTGACACCAGGTAACAATGCAGCCAGTAGAACAAATGCATTGTTTTCAAAAATGCACTCTCCCACTTTTACAGTGGTAGGTATGAACTTTATTCGGATTGGTTAGCAGCTGCTAAGCGCAGTCATTATCCACCACTACTTAATGCCGGTAAATTCTCACCACCCCTCAATTTCAGGCGCATAACTATAGTGTTGTGTAGTTGAAATGTTCCCAAGAAATGACAAGTTCTGGAAACAATTGTCAAAAGAAGAAATACTTTAGTACAGGGGTAAGGAGCCCTTGCTGATGGTGTCCGTCTACCGGCGTCCATAGACTATGGCGATAGTTTGTCCACAATATTCTTGTATCTTGATCTTCTTAGCCTCAATATTCAATGGGACAATCATTGTCAGTGAATCCCATTCGAGGCTCATATGAGGGTGGGATTGATTGTGTCAAAGGCAGCTGAGAGGTCCAAACAGATACGGAGGCGGGGGTCATCTTCATCTGTGCTCAAGAGCTCATCTTCTACAATGTGTACGGTAGCGGTGTCCATGCTGAAGCGTGGCCTGAAGCAGACAGGTAGTTGTGCCGGAGATGGCTTCTACTGATCTGATCTTGAAGTTGAACATGGATTGTTTTTTCAATGATCTTGCCAATGAATGGTCGGTGAGTGATGGAGCAGTAGTTTACGAGGTCACCAGGGGCGTAGCTACCAGTGATGCAGCTGATGCAGTGGCACCAGGGCTCAGAGGGGTAGTGGGGCCAACCAGCTGCATGTTACTTATCAGGTCATTGGCTCTGATTTTGTTGTTGTAAGTGATTGCCTGGGGCCTGGCAGATCTTAGTGGGGCAGAGGGGAATGTGGGAGGTAGAGGGGTGCAGGGTACAGTCACAGAGAGCAGGAGAGGCCCCTTGTAAGCATGAAGCACAGGCATTCAGTAACGCTAGTCAGTACACATGTACATTCCACCTTTTAATCTATCTCAATCTCTCACGTGTGTGTCTAGACTAACCTATCAGTCTACACCTATCTTTCTAACTGTCTCTATCCCTCTATATTTATCTATCTACTCTAAACTTATTTACCTACACCTGTCTATTTCTATCAGTCCATTCCTATCTATCTATCTATCTATCTATCCTGATCTATGCCTAACTATCTGTCAGTCTCTGTATCTCTTGCACTCTCAATCTGTATCCCTGTTCCTGTTTCCATCCCTGTCCCTATTTCTGCTCTTCTCTCGGTTGATAGACAAGAGAGGAGAAACGGTAGAGAAGGCTAGATAGAGCAGGAATATAGCTGTCAATTGTCCAAGAGGTGCAGTGGCACTGAAGCCCATGGGTCTGAGAGGCCCACTGAATCCTGATTACTGTTGCATTTTGCAACCCAACCAGCATTTACAGGAGTGGGGTAGCTTTTCCTTGTTTGCACTGTGATCCCTGGCACCCTTGCTACGCCAATACGCCTCATCAGGATCTGAGAGGAGTGGGAGGACCTGGCATGTCTCTTGTAAGATGTCTTGAGTGAGGGAAGCATTGACAATTTTAGGTAGGGGTAAGAGAGTATTTTGAAGGATGATCTTAACACATCATCTTCATGAGAAGTGGCTTCGAGGGAGTTGAGGTCAGCCAGAACTGGGAGAGATAGGGCTTTGAAGGCTGACCATTGGGGGATTTTATGGAAAGGGGTTGGTGTAAGACAGAGGTCTTCAAACTGTGGGGCGCGACCCCCATGGGGGTCGTGGAGTCCTAGGAAGGGGGTCGCAGATGCCCCAGCTTCACTTGTCCCTGAAAAAATACAGCCGTCCTGGGACGGCTAATTGAGATCGTTGTCAGCTGCTTGCCTGAATGAAAGGCAAATGCGCCTTATCTGGTAATCTGCAAGTGTAAAGGATTCTTGGGGGCAGTTCTGGCTCTTTGTGAAGGCAAAGATGCGTGTTTTTTTTAGTGGAAGTGCAAAGAGTTAACTACTGGGCTGGGAAGTTCTTGCTTTTAATTTTTTAACTGCATTTACACAGCCCTTAGTGCCCCTAAAGAGGTGTTGAAGGGACAGTTATGTAAAAAAGAAAACTGCATTACATACGCTCTGGTATTATTAAAACCTACATTTTGAAAGCACCATTTTATTGTAAATCTATGCGCACGTTTTGCAGCATTCTATCTTACCCTGTGTGTGATGCAAGTATAAAAATTGACTTACATATTCACAGTGCTTTCCGTCACAGGCTGTGACTTCGTAGCACTAAAAATACACATCACTATTCTCCACTGCACCAATCAAGTTTTAATTCTGTGGTTCTCTGGTTACACACAGACCTCTGCAGTGCATTAACTAATAGAGGTTTCATAATGTACTACAGTGCATTTCCCACTGAGCAATAACTTTTTTTTATTTATCTTTCATTTACGTTGCCCATTATTTTATATGTAGATACCTGAAGGTGAAAGACCTAAAAAACGTACAGAATATTTTGGGCTTATTTATGAGAGGCGTGCATCGCCAAAGCATTACTTTTTTTGATGCTCCGGTGGCGCAAGCATCTCAACCATACCTATGAGTCACCCTGCATCGCTTTGCATTGCCTCATAGATATGGAGTAAGACATAGCAGCGCAAGTCACTGCGTTGCCTTACTCTGCGTCAAGGAGGTGTTCCATGGGCTTTGCGTGGGGTTCCAACGCAAAGCCCATGGATTTTGATGCTGCCCCATATTTACAAAATCACGTAAACCTGGGGCAGCTCCAAAAACTGACGCCTCTCCAGTGGAGGCGTAACGAGGAGAAATTTTTTAATTTCTCCTAGTTTTTTCCTCTTTCCATGTGTGCTGCATTCTGCAGCTCTCATAGAAATAGGAAAACGCCCCTCAGGATTGTTTTGATGAAGGAAGGTGCCTCTTCCCGTACTAAAACAATTCTGCCTACGTTGGTGCTAGGCAGCAATTTGTGAAGGGAAAAGGACTGGAATGCACCGTATTTCATAATTACAGTGCATTCCTGCCCTTTCACATTGGCATAGGGCAGCGCCGCAAGAAGACTTGCAGCGCTGCCCTACACCAATTCCTCATAAATGAGGCCCTTTGTTTTTAGCTACACCTTTGGCTACATCCCTACGCTCAATGACCTTTGGTTTGCTAAACACTGTTTAATATCATTTCCCCACTGTAAAAATTATTTGCTGTGGTAATTGGGGGCTGTTAGAAATGGGGGTCTCTAGTTGGCAATGGTTTTCACCTTTGTGCAAGTAGGGACCCTTCCTTCTAGTCAGGGTAAGAGGGCTACACTACTGAAATAACCCCTGCTCACCCCCTTGGTAGCTTGGCACGAGCAGTCAGGCTTATTTCAGAGGCAGTGTGTAAAGGATTTGCACATAACCAACAGCAATACACTGAAGACACTACAAAAGGACACCACACCAGTTTAGAAAAATATCCAATACTTTATATATTCAAAACAAGACTAAACCGATAAAAATCCAACATACAGTACTTAAAAATATGTACTTTGCGGGGAGGTGGCGTCGGTCAGTCCGGACTGCGGTGTGGGACGGGGCAGTGTGTCGCAAGACTTACGAGCAGTGCCCCCAACCCACGGTGCGGTCACGGTTGTCGAAGTCAGGGACGGCATCGGTGAGACCAAGGCGGTGAAGTGAAGCGAGGCGGTGCGGAGTGCGGTGCCCACAGGTCACGGTGCAAGCAGGAGCTCGGCGGATGTCATCAGTGAGACCAGGGTTGCGGTGCGAGATGCAGCGGTGCCCTCTGCGGTGCGTTCTGGGCACGGAGCCAGCAGCAGAGTCAGTGACGGAGTCGGTTGCTTTCCCCCTCTGTGGCAACTGAAACCACGGTTCCAGAGGCGGTACCCAGAGGTCAGTGAAGTCTTTGCGGTCCCTAAGACTTCAGAACAGGAGGCAACAAGTAAAGAAAGTTCAGTCCAGTCCTTTCACTGCCCAAGGCAGAAGCAGCAACTGCAGGCCAAACCAACAAAGCAACAACACAGCAAAGATGCAGTACTCCTCTTGGCAGTTCTTCCAGCTCTTCTTCTTGGCAGGTTCCTTGATTCCAGCGAGTTCTAAAGTTCTAGGGTCTGGACCCCAATATTTATACTCAGTTTCTCTTTGTGCTTTTGGGCAGAGAGTGCCTGTGCCCAGCCCAAACCAGTTCCATCTTTTCTGGCCCAGCTTCCTGGCAGGAGGTGGAGACAGCATTGTCCAAGGCAGACCAGGCCCATTCAGGTGCAAGGAAATCTCCTCCCACTACTATAAATACAGCCCAGGTCTATTCAGCCCAGCCCTGACTCATCCAGGAAAGGCAGGACACACCTTGACCCCCCAGTGGCTGTTTGATGAGAATGCACATCCCCAGCCCCTGTCACTCCAAAGCCAGACAGTCAATCCACAAACCCAGCAGAGGCACACAGGATGGCTAAGAAAGAAAATATCTACTTTCTAAAAGTGGTATTTTCAAACACAGAACATAAAAATCATCTTTACTAAAAGATGCATTTTTATTCAGGCATGCTAAACCCCATTTCTCTATCTTGTCCCAATGGGAAGATATGCTTATAAGATGTTATACGTAAACTCCCATTCTATCCTATGGGACAGATAGCCTTTCCATAATGAAAAATGAAACACACTGTAATTCACTACCAGGACATGTCTCACACACACCAGTACATGTCCTACCTTTAATATACACGGCACCCTGCCCACAGGGGTACGTTGGGCCTACCTTAGGAGTGACTTACATGTAAGAAAAGTGAAGATTAGGGCTTGGCAAGTGTGTGCACTTGCCAGGTCGACTATGGCAGTTACAAACCGCGCAGACACTGCAGTGGCAGGTCTGATAACCCTTTTCAGGGCTGCATGGGTGAGTGGCATAATCAGTACTGCAATCCCACCAGCAGCATTTGATTTACAGGCCCTGGCACCCTCAGTGCACTTTACTAGGGACTTACTAGTAAGTCAAACATGCCAATCATGGAAACACCAATCCATAATACAATTTACAATAGGAGCACTTGCACTTTAACACTGAAAAGCAGTGAGAAAGTGTGCAGAGACACTGAACCAGCAAAAACAGAGCCAAAACTAGGAGGTCAGAAAGGAAATAAACAGGGGAAACATGCAAAAAGATGCCAGGTCTAACAGGGGCATTTATGGTTGTCGATAGATGTTGATGATGAGGAGAACCAGTTTCTAGAAAATTTTGTCAGAAGGGGTCCTTATGCCTAAAAAGGTTTGACAAGGGGGTCTCGACATCAAAAAGTTTGAAGACCACTGGTGTAAGAGATGAAGCAGGCTTGTTGTCATCAATGTGCTGTTGGATCTTCCGTATTTTTTCACAGAAGAAAAGTTTGGTGGCATTCAGGAATCGGTGGGTCTTGTAGGGGGTAATGCAGTGGCCGATTGTCTTGAACAGCTTTTTGCTTCTGACTTCATTCATCTATTTTCTGTTACTCAGAACCCCTCAGTGAAATCGGCGCCCTTATTCACTGTCACATATTTATAATTCTTTATGTTGTGCATAGGTCTCTCCCAGCTCCACTAGCATGAATACCAGACTCTAAATTTGATTACTTGCTGAATACATTTAAGTCAAACTTTTGGAGTAAATTTACACTCAGATTTTGTGAATGGCCAAAAAGTAGTAAACGTACTCAAAAGTGTAAATTACTAAAAAATGTACAATCCCCCGAGTAAATTTACAGGTGGGATGAGCAGGGTCGTAGCTTCAAGGGGGCATGTTTGGGCTTGACACCTCCAAATGCATTCTTGGCTTGGTAGTCGAGTATGGGGACCCTTAATCAGGTCTGCTAAGTCTGTTTCAGTTTTTCTCGTTCTCATTTCAATAAGCGTTTTTATCGTATTCAATTTTGGGAGATGAAACTTAAATATATATAGTTATTGGTTTACCATAAAAGTAGTAAATTTGCACCCAAAGAAGTACTCTTTGAATGGGTTTTGGAATCCACATACTATTGCATTATAAGGCTTGGAAAGCTGCACCAGTCTCAGGTTCACAGGCATAGTACTGGTAATCAAACACCCAAAAGGTGATGGGATGAATGCTTGCAAATTCAGTGGCAATCACTCAGGTAGCATTCCAACCAATAATTTTTCATCACCTGTGTCACTCTACACAGAGGCCCACCCAATTCAAATCAGTCTTGACCAGATCTGGCTCCTGAATTTGGGATTTAGTGGGGCCATGAAGAAGAATGGGTACAGCATAAAGATTAATGGGGCTGTTCAGAGACCCAGGTGTCTGTGCATGTTGGGTGATCTTGTACGGGTGTAAGCTGCATACCATCCCTATTGCCGGATTCTGCTTACTAGTTTTACCTGTGCATTGCTAGACGTTTAAACCTATAGGTTTGATCTCTTCTTCTCTCCACCTCATCCTCCTTTCTCTCCGTCAACCTCCTCTCTTCCGACTTCACCCTCCTTTCTCTCCACTTCACCTTGCTGTCCTGCTCACTTCACCCTCTGCTTCTTCCCACCTCACTCTCTTCTATCATTCTACACTCTCTCCAACTTAGCTGCATGTTTCCATATGTCCCTTCACTTTCTCCACTTCGCTTTCATATTCCTACGACCTCACCCTCCTCTCTTTTCACCTTGTACTACTTTCTCTCTCTCCTGACCACGCAAACCTCTCACTGTGGATCAGCTTACTCTCACTACACTTCCCCCTTCTATTTCCACCTCACTCTTCTCTCTCCACCTCACCCATCTCTCCCTTCCTCGCCCATCTCTCTCTTCCTCTCCCTCCACTCACTGTTGAATACTCTTTTGTTTTTCCGACTTGCCTTCTTTTTCTCCCCATCAGTGGCGTCACTAGGGTTGGTGTCACCCAGTGCGGTAACTCATGGTGTCACCCCCTCACGACTTACCCCATGATGGACCTCCTCCGAGTCCTCCGAGTCCGCCAAAAGCGTTCCTTGCGCGAGTGACGTTTCGAACGTCGTCGACGTCCGGACGCCGACGTGCAGAGGCTCACGGTGTCACCCCATGTGATGGTGTCACCCGGTGCGGTCCGCACCCCCCTAGTGACGCCGCTGCTCCCCATCACTATCCTCCTTTTGTTCTCGCTATCCTCTCACTATTCTCCCTCTTGCCCCAGCCTCATCCTTAGTACCCCTATAACTCTCCCATCACTCTGTGTCACCTTTGCTTCTCTCCACCTCACCCTTCTATCTCTTATCAGTTTCGGACCCGAAGAGCAGCAGCGCTATAATGAGGGCCTCTGGAACTATGCAACAAGGAAGAATCAAATTATGCTGCTTGGTTGACTACATTTTGCAGTGTAATGCGGGATAGTATTACTTTATTATTTTTTAATTGTTTGCACATGTTAACAGTGTGGAAAAGGGTTCACCTCATTTATAACGAGTAAACCTTTGCAAAGGGCCAACCATTGTGCAGAAACACATCACTACATTTTTAGTAACATTTGATTCTTTTATGATTTTTTTTATTAAAATCTTCAAATTATGCTGCAGATGATGGATTATGTGACAAATGAGTCGAATTCATAACTACGCTAAGGCTGCAGAATTGCAGATTTCCAGTGGCCCTGGCTATAATCCATTTCTGGCTATTCATGTGACAAAATGAGAGCATTTGTTGGGAGAGAATAAATGCAAAGCCACCGGTGCCCCAAAGTGGGGTGTATGTTCTTTAAGTTCCTTCTATTTAGATTAGAGAGCTCCGCCTTCTGTGAGTACCTCGGGACAATGAGTGAGAGTAGGCAGAACAGTGCTTTTCTTTGTATAATAGGCACTTACACTGCTCCTTCCTATTCTGTATCTGTGTTGTATTAGTGAAACTTGACAAGTTTTTTCACTTAAGAAGGGTCACAGTTTTGCCATTGTCAGAGTTTTTTGCTTAATGTAGTGCCATAAGCAGAGTGACTGGAAATATGTGATTCAGAGGATGCAGCGTATTCCATATAATTATGAATTTGCCACATTTGTCACATAATCCATCATCTGCTGTATAATTTGCAGATTTTAAGAGAAGAAAATGTTTCTGGCTCAAATTGATCAAAAGTTACTAAGAACGGAGTGAGACGTGTTACTTGACAGTGGAGACCTTTCGCAGAGGCTGACTGGTCACCTTCAGTTGTCTACTGCTGCATTTTAGTGTTAAACTGGTACTAACAAGGCATAACTTTTGCCAAGACATTGTTAATGTGTAAAAATGTAAAACTAATATGGTAATAATATCACAAATTGGGCCCCCTTACACTGTGTAATTTGCCTTTGCTTGCCACATTATTTAGGCAACCCTTTTACATAATTTGGCTTTTCATCTGCATAATTCCAGTGATCCCAGGCATAAGCAAGGAACAGCATCACAGCAGAAAGAAAATAAAACAAAACACTACTAAGATTTATATACTGATAGTATTCACATTTTCAGTTACTTTTCTTGCTAAGGCGATATCTTTCACACTGTTTCTGACATAAATCTGTTTTCATCTCTTAATTACTGTGTGACCGGAGCTTGCGGTCTTGATATAGTGCGGTGTCTCCAGTATCCCTTTTGTTTACACATTCACAGTAATAGCAACCACCCCCCATGACCTCACCCCTGCCCCCAGGAGCTTAAAATAGCCCAAGGCATTGGCGTTATACATGAAAGTTACACAATTAGGCTTTAATAGAGAGGCTGCAGGCACCTATGATTGTTTCATCAAGAAAATGAAAAAACATATTTTCTGCTTGTAAATGGGCCTTGGGTGGGCCACAGGGCTATCTTGGGAGGGCTTGGCCCACCCTTTAGAACTGGGCCTAGTCCTGACTCTGTTCCTCGTGGAAACAGTCCACCCGATCATTGGTCATCTCACCACTCCACTCTGCAGCCCACTGCTTTTTTAGCTGGGAAATTTGAGATTCACCCCCGCCCCTCCCCCCAATCTCACTGGCTAATTTATGCACCTGGTAGCTCACTTGCAGTGCTTTCTTTTTGGCCTGCCTATACCTCAATTTCTAATTCATTTGCAATACTTTCTTTCTGGCCTTACACTATCTCCATTCCTTTGGTGTGTCCATACCATCCTTCGTGGTCCTAATTGCCCAAGACATGTCTTCTTTTCCACAGTGTTCCAAGAGGTATCGGTCCGCACTTGGCATCAACATATTTCCAGGACTTGCTTGATCAGAATGTTTCTGTGTCATGATTTCCCCTCTCAGATTTCTGATTGTCTGTGTTTCCTGGATTCCCAGCATGTGTGTTTTCCTATCTCTAACACAATTGATTGTTTTTCGCCACATGGTCATGTTTACTACTGACTTGAGTATCACACCTGTCCTAACTTACACTTTCCGAAAGCCTCACCTCTCCATTCCTCAATCAATTCCCTTCTACCTTTCATCCCACGACGAGCTCCGCCGTCACCCTATCTCATTCCATTCCATGATCGCCTAGTGTATTATTTGAAGATGGTTGTGCAAATCCCCTCTGGTCTCTTCTTAAAATTGTAAACTTTCCATTTCAACATTCCCATAATTATTTGAAGGTTTATGTTGCTAAATTGTCTTCTGCCATTGTTCTGTCTGCCACTATTAAACAAATCTCTCCTAACTCTATTATGCCGAAGCAGAAATAATCATGTGCACAATAAATGCTTGGTTAGAAATATTCCATCCATCTTCTTTCGTCTGCATTAGATATTCAGCACTGAACATTGCTCCAATAGCATCATGACCTTCTGATGTACCCATATCGAGAACACTTTTTTAAACCCCCCTTGTACTTTTTTTACACTTTGATTTTTCTTCCATTTCATTGTAGATCAATATATATTGCTTTGAAATGTTCTCTCCTTAAGTGGCTTCGTTGTTTATGCGTTGTGCTTTGACATTGCTGCAACATGTCACTTTGTAAACTCACTGTATCCCTTGGCCCAGCTACAGTAAAAGAAAGTTGTAGGGAGAATGATGGCTACGTTAGTTATGGCTTCCGACTCTTGGGTTCCTTGGGGCTGATTCACAAAATGTTTTGCACACCCAAATCACACTATAAGAGACAGATCCTGATTCTGGAAAAACATGACCCTGGAACATTTATGCAATTGGAAGGATTTACTACTGCAGAAAATCCGACAAAGGAGTTGATTTTCTGCAATTTGTATGTGGATTGAAAGATGAAAAAATGCGTATTCCAATCGGGTGCTCATTGCAAATGTAAATTTGGGGAAGACCCACAAATTTGCTACTTTGGCCCTCGTCATAGCCCACAGATTGCTAAATATCTCTGGTGCAAATTTCGACATAGCAGCTGTCAATACACATGGTTCAGGAATTACCAGGTGCACTATTTGCACCCCATTGAAATTAATGTATCTCAAAAATGGAAATAAGACGGTATTGTGTGATTCCCCATTCCAAGGTGTGCAAATTTGGCATGGGTGCGTCTGGTTCGCTTGATTTTTAATGTTGATTCATGCAATGCTGATTAATGCTTAGGCAGAAGTTTGCGCAGATTCCCTAACATTTGCATTTCATTTCCCACCATAATCTCATGTGTACACTTTATCTAAGGAGTTAGTTTCATGCAAGTCTTTTCGTAGATTAATGACACAGTACTTTACCACATAGGTAAGTAATTTTTCAGATGCGCCCTCATGATCATCTGATAAAAACCTCACATATTACACCATTTATGACATGTTCTATGACATCATTGATAACACCACTGCAACATCTAAAATGACATAATTGATGACAACACTGTGCATGGCACTGCGTGTGATATAGTTACTTTAGAGCACGAGTTATAGTTACTTGAAATAACTACAACTGGTGAATTTCAGTGGTTTTGTTTGTTTGAACTATACTATACTATAACGTCCCTTTAACCTTTTGTTTTTTCATTGAATTTTTGAACTTTTTTTTTATATAAAGTAACATCAGACTTAGGGGGTCAGGGTATCCATTTCCTGCCCCCTATGTTTTCTTTCCTTTTTATTCAGGGCATGGGAGTGAGTCCCAGAGTGCTAAAATGGCTGTCGCCACATCTCAGTTGATGTGGTGGCAGCCAATCAGATCATATATTTTGGTCTGTTAGATCCGTGGGTCCTCCACAGCGTGAAATATACAAATATTTTTGAACTTTCATTTCTCAAAAACTACCGAACGGATTTAAACCAAATCACAAAAAACATGCTTTCTGGACCAAGATTTTGCTTTCTGTTAAACTTGTAATTCCATTCAGCCATTTTTGCTGTAACTGTTTCTAATTTTTCTGTGGAAAATTGCATGGGGAAAACAGGTTTTCACTGCCTTCGCTTGACAGATCATCCTGAAACTTTCCAGGAGGAAGACAAGGTGGATGAGACTTTAAAAAAAAAAGTTTTGTGAAGATTCGTCAAGAGGCGCCAAAATTATTAGCATACCCGAAAAATCTATGTCATGGACACATGGTCCTAATTATAACTACCCAGTGGTGGTTGCCGATGGAAACAGGAGGTCCAACGCGTTTCAACTCCACAAAAGAGACTTTTTTACGGAAGTTGCCATTTTGAATTTGTTTACAGTTTATACTGTGAAATGTGAAGAAGTGCAATAAACATAGAAAAATACTGCAATCATGATCGTCTTTCCTCCCCATCATATGCAGCAAATAACAAAACTCATGTGTATCTAAAAATTTCAACTGAAAAAAAAAAAAAAATAGTGTTTGCACAAATCAATATGCATAATTCATCGTAGCACTACAACATAATATTCAATGCTCCTGAAAACAAGTTTTACATCGCCTTTCGGAGAAATCCATCCATTGTATCACTTTTTACAGTGTAAATCGCACCAACCGACTCCATCCTGCTTGGGCTGAGGCAGGCGTCACGGGGCCTTTTTGGAGGGGACATAACATATATATATATATATCAGTCAGTCAATAGCTTTATTTCGATAACAAGTATCATAAAAGCATCAAGCAACATTTTTAAAAACTGGAAGAGTTAAAAGAATGCGATTTATCATATAGTGCATAGATAGTCCAGAACATATAAGCACATTGTTGCACCACAGAGAATAAGACGGTTATAAATGAAACTGTATAATAAAAATTCCCAAAAGTTCATTAATAAGATCATAAGTATTTTGAGTAAAAACAGTTAAAAACTATGATTATAACAATCCAACCCAATATAGCTAGTATAAAGTGCCAGTGTGTGAAATATAATTTTTGCGATTGATAGGCATTCAACTTGGGCTGGGGTGTTTTCTCCATGAGGCCTAAAATATAAGGTTAGGCCACCCCTCACAAGGCTTTTTGCCTGACTATCCAAGCGCAACTTAAAAACTTAGCCACCCCGCAAGCAAAGAGGGTTCTTGCGTCAGACTTCAGAATGCGCAGAGCAACCCGGTGGTCGAGGGTGCCCAATTGTCTGCAGATTGGATTTAGCCATTTAGACCTTGCTTCTTTGTACGCTGGGCAAGCAAACATAACATGGGCAACGCACTCCAGTGGGGCTCCGCAGGAAGGACAGTCTTCTGTTGTCTGTTTGGGAGGACGCCATTTTGTGGTTAGTGCACGAACGGGGAGCGTTCCAAGCCTGAACTGGATATACAGCGCCCTATCTCGTGGTACCTGGATTATATCCAGATGTGGTGCAAGGCTTCTGCTCTGCTTGTGATGGTAAAATTCTTCCGTTAGTCTTCCCAAGTTTGTCTTGTTAAGTTCCTCGGTATCTATCCAGTCCCAATATATGCGTTTAAGCTCTGCTTTGCTAGGGGGGTTTTGGCAGTCCCAGGATTCCGTAAGGCCCAGGACTGTCAGTATTTTCCTGACATTTGTTATCCAATTGACTCTGTGGTCAACGTCTAAGCTTATCACCTCGGTGAGTGCTGTGGCGTATTTAGTGAGTTCAGGAGTCCGCCTAAAGCGGGCCCAGAAGAGCAATGGACGCAACTTAGCGATATCTCTGAACGACCGCCTGCCCATATCTAACATTAAGGGTGTTAGTGGGATATTACTGGGAAGCATCACTAGGACCCTCTAAAACTTATGCCCAGATCTGCAGATTTCATCCACATTGTATGTATTATACATATATATAAATTCAAATGAGCCTCCATCCTTGTTGGGTTTGGACTGGCACCACAGTAGTTTGAGGAATCCAATCTCCATTTAATATCGACTCATTTAGCAATTTCATTCATTTTATTGAAAAAAACACCATGATCAAAATGATGGCCGACATGTTTTGGCATAACGTCTTCCACTAGGCCAATTTCAAAGACAGTGGCGACTCATTTATCTAGAACTGAAGTCCTTCTTCCACTTCAGTTGCAATCAAAAAACTACAACAACAATCGTAATGTCGATCATGGAGTGTAACGTCTGCCATGATGACTTTTTATGAGATAAACAACCATGGTTATTTTGAAAGACAGCATTGCACTTGTTATCTATGCACTATTATCAATCCTATTCACTGCCAATGTTCATATAACAATCAATTTAATTATTGCACATTAGTTCCAATTGCCTTTTGCAATTACACTGTCTTTCTTCTTTCAAAGCACTAGACAACATTACAGCATTAATATTCGCATTGCTTACAGTATAACATTGCACAAAACCCTATTGTGTGCATGATCACATATCAATTATTTCACACTACAATATCATCATCCTTCAATTATTAAAAACAGTGACAATAGTTGTACTGTTCAAAGCCATGCTACAAAATGCATTTTAAAGTGGCAAAGTGCATGAGTGTATTCATGCCGGAAACTGCATGACTGTATTGTGCAAATTCATGCAACAAAATGCATTTTAATGTGCCAAAATGTAAAAGCGCATTAAAAAAACTGCATAATTAAGGTGTCTTAGTGTTTTCATGCATTACTGGAAACCTAAAATACTATTGTATTTACTCAAACATGACTCACATCCACTACAGTAATGTAGATACAATAGTCTTCTAGACACAATATAAAATATAAATTATTGCACATTAGTCCCAAACTCTTACTGCATATAAGATAACTTTACTTTTTCAAGGCACTTGGTACCATTGGACATGTGAATTATAGTACATCGATCCCTATATAATATTGCACATAACCCTATTGTATTATCCATTCCATAAGGTGCATTCTAAGGTGTCAAAATGCATATGTGCATTCATGCAGAAAATGTAATAACTTTACTGTGCAAATTCATGATATGAAGTACACTCTAAAAGGTCAAATTCAGAAGTGCATTTATGCTAAAAAACGGCATAAGTAAAGTATCTAAGTGCTTTATTCATTATTAATCGCCCAAAGTGCTATTGTGCTGGCTCAAACATAATTCAACATCTAATTTATTCAATATATTATAGTATAGTATAGGTATAGTAAAGACTTAATAAGTGGTGTTGAAGTAATCTTTTATCATTCATGATTCATGGTCTCAAAACTTGAACAGATCTCCATTCTATGGCATTTAAAAGGAATCAAAGATGGACATGAAACTCCTCATTATTGTTGTGGCCCCAGAGATTCTCTGTTCCCAACATTAAAATAAATTTTGATTCCTGTTTGTTCAATTCAAATTCCCTATCTCCACATCGGGGATGTTTTCTCACATGTTTTATAGCACAGTATTTAAATCCTTCTAATGAATCCTGGTGTTTATCCATGGAATGCTTGGTCATTGGATAATTTCTGCCATGGTTCTTAATGGCTCTGATGTGTTGTAGAATTCTACTCTCATTTTTTTGTTGTGCTCACAACATATAGTTTTCCAC
Source organism: Calotriton arnoldi (assembly GCA_963921515.1). NCBI lineage: Eukaryota > Metazoa > Chordata > Amphibia > Caudata > Salamandridae > Calotriton > Calotriton arnoldi. The sequence goes on along the minus strand of CAWUFW010002762.1, from coordinate 1,934,070 downwards.
AATCACATTCAAAAACATAGATCACAAACTCTGTGTTACCTGTTATTCTTTCCTGTAATTTGATCTTTCAAATGTTTTATATTCCTGCTTTTTCTGGCCAAAATTAGATGCTTTACATGCATCACACTTCACTACTCCCTTACTTTTTTTGCCACTCTACAGATTTCTTACCAAGATCTTAAAATCTGCTTGTTAAGATATTCTCCGGGGTGGCAGTTCTCCAATAAGTAATGTTGTTGAGATGTGTGTACACAAATGTGTACACAAATTCCCTCACATATATACACATATATATATATTACCTACTGGCGGTAGCAAGTAGGCAGTTATAGTTAGGACCTATTTTTCACATAGACAAAGCATTTTGTGTTTTGCTCATAACTTTGGTGCCGTTTGACGAATCTTCACGAAAGTTCCCCAAAAAAGTGCCCTACTTTACCTAGTTCTGCAAGGAAAGTTTCGGGGTGATCCGTCAAGCGGCGTTTGAGAAAAAGGGGAGTCCCAAAATGCTTGCATTTTTTAGACATGACTATAGCCCGAACCGCTGAATGGAATTACACCAAATTTGGCAGAAAACTAGATCTTGGTCCAGAAAGATCTCTTTTTGTAATTTTTTAATTCACAACAAACTTTATTGAGTTTTTTGTCGTAATATCCAGACCAACATGGTCCTCTGATACAAATAAAGTATCATAAATCCATTGTCCATACTCAATGATTCAATCATGAGAAATAACAATCAATCCCATCACCCCTCCCATGATCCACAAAATGATTGTAACGACATCATGTATCACAGCCCAAACATATCCCCCGGAGACCTCATGGCTGGGCATCATATTGTCGTATTTCTGTATCAACCAGAGATTCCACAGTGGGGGCTGGAGCAAGAACAAAACCCCTGTGTTCTGCCAACTGCTGCCAAATCTTGGTATGTTTTTGTGGGCACCACCGTGCCCGATATACTGCAATTTCCATACTGCATCTATTTAGCAGTTTGGGAGTTATTAAAGAAAGAAATTTATAGATATCTAGGGACGCGGATCCTTCGTGGATCTACCCGTGTGGGATTGGCGGATACCCGCGGGGGATCTGCGGATCCAGGGAAAAAGCAAGGCACTGATTGGCTGGCCGCAACCTGAAAAGAAAGTTGCGGCCGCCATTTTGTTTGTCGTTTTGCCTGGGGGAGGGAAAATTAGGGTGTCAAAACACATAATGTGTCAGGATACAGGTATCCTGACCCCATAGGACACATGGAGGGGTCCCTCATGGGCAAGAATTTGCCCAAAAATGTTTTGGGGCCCGAATTGAAGATCCACAGGTACCCGTGGATCTGAAGCCCAATGGAAAAAAAAAACCTCATGCACCATACCCCCTCCGAGCACGGCCAAAGACCGTGCGCAGCTTGGGGTTGGCTGCAGAGCCTGGTCGCAGTCCAGGCCCTGAAACCAGCCCCAGCCGATATGCACAGATAGGGTTGTAATAACGTACAATAATGATATATTACTTTACAATAAAAAAAACATAGAAATCCCCAGAAAAAACACATAGGTTAAAGGGACGTTAAAGTTAGGTTCATGTTTTACCCACACAAAACCATAGAAATTCGGCAGTTATGATTATACTTATAGTTATTCTTATCTAAAGAAACTATAACTCCTGCCATTAAGTTACTTTAGGCCATGAGTTATAGTTTCTTAACATAAGTATAACTATAACTGTTTTTCAGTGAATAGATATATCTATCTATCTATCTAGCTATAGATAGATAGATAGATAGATAGATAGACAGATAGATAGATAGACAGATACACAAACACAAAAATTAACAAGCATTGGCATAGCCAATAGGTCTCGCCTTTGGGACCTTATAAGTGTTTAGCCATGCAACAGTTGATGTTGTTGCACCAAGGATATTGTGCTGCATAACTAAATACTTATAAGGTCCCAAAGGCGATACCTATTGGCTATGCCAATGCTTGTTTAATCTAAGTTTTATCACAAGCCACCGGATGCCACGTTTGGGCAGCAGCAGGTTTTCTTTTCTTTGCATTTTTGTGGCGTTTAGTTGCAATAAAATATAAATAAATACAAAATTTGCACCTGCTTGCACAGGCCAAACCTGGTGGATTTGTCAATGCTTGTTGTAAACTTTGGGGAGAGAAATAGCAGGCACACTGCAGCAAAGATCGCCTTCGACCTCCAGCGAGCAATCACAATGCAGAGGGGAGGCCGTCAATCAGATGGCATGATCCCTGCCTCTCCCACATCAAATACCTACCACGGTAGAACCCAGTGCTTAGACTATGATCCATTTAACATTAAACTATACAAGACCTTTACAAATAGACTTATAAGCAGGCTCAATTACACCAGTATATGCAGATTAAAAATATTACATCTAATGGGCACACAATAGACCCATGGCCAAGTGTTTCCCTTGATTCATTAAGCGCTAAAGCTAGAACAAAGTTCTCTCTCTTTCCTGAAGCTCAGGAGGCATTCTTCATGTACTATTGCTCAAGAAGCCCATGAATAATTGCCTGCTGCAGAGATACCAGTTTCGGCCCAGAAAGTCAGCACAATGACATTGATTGGCAAAACCAATGGGTGTGGCTTGCATTGTGTCCCTCGAGTAACACATTTAAAAAAAGTGCCAGGGCTCTGACCAGGAGGCCACTGCAGCTTGCACCACCCATCGCCCTTGTCACCCCTGCCAAAACAACTACTAACCATCTCTCTCGCATGTAAATGCGACAGTTCAGATTATTCCAGGTCCCCAAAGCAAAAGGAATGGCTGGGGAGGCAGGTATTAGCAATTTTGGGGTATATTGTAGTCCTCAACTAACGTTGTTCTGCTCATCTCTAAATTAGATGAGCAGCGCCACCATGTGGTGGACTGTTTTAAGTATGGTGTTGACAATTAGGTGCCGGTGCCGAGCACTGGACACCAATTAAGTGCCGGTGCTGAGCTGAGCACCGCTTTACGCAAGAAACACCGGTGGACATATACACTTTACAAATTCTATGTATAAATATAAACAGCATGTATGATCTGGGGAAAGGAACTCACTGGTCACATCAAGAACGGAGGCCTGCGTGAACAGCCAGTCATGGCTGTCCCTCGAAGGGACACGATTGACACTGTTTTTCTACAAGGCACAGAGTGGGCCTCAGGACAGCAAAAAGCCATTATTATGGCCAATGCCTGCTCCGCTTATGATGACTGCTGCAGCAGTCAAGAAACCACTGGTCCTTAATGAAGTGCTTCCTGTTGCAAATGGTCACAGCAAGCTCTGCAAACAGTGATACCCATTGAACCAGAGCACGTGTCAGGACCTCAAGCACACACCAGCTCTTCCCGTATCGGACACACTACAACCACACACTCTCCCAACCACACATACAGGCCGGCCTCTCTTTGCCATGAAATGTTTGAGCGCCAAAATTTCACAATGGTTGTCGGTGAACGCTATACAAAGGCCAGATAACTAATGAAGAAGTCACAAACAGCTCCAGCACAAGACACGGTGAGTGTGTGTGTGGGGGGGGTCCCCTATACTGGCTTAAGGGCCCCACCATCATGCCCACTGCTTCTGCACACGTGCCATACCCTCTTCGAATTTTAGACAGCATACAAGCCCCAGCTTCCACCCACTGGCACGCGGCTGTTCATGAACGTACCCTCCTAGCCCCACAGTGTGCCTCATGGGTAGAAGCCTACCCGCTTCGTATACGTCTTGTGCCCGCCAAGTGCTTAGAAGCCACCCACAACCGTTTCTGAACTAGCAATGAATTATTTTAATTAAACGCTCTACGGATTTTTTTCTATTGTTCTGCCTAATGAATTTGGGATTTTATTGTGGCTCCAAGTTTGGAAAGTTGTATTATGTAGCTGCACTATCAATAAATTATTCGTAATCGATTCTATAAAGTATATATTCCCCTGAGAGAGAGAGAGAGAGAGAGAGAGGGAGGGAGAGCGGGAGAGAGAGCCTTTTTATTTAAATAAAGGATTGTTTGATAATGTTCTTGCTGGAACGCTATTTGTGCTGCTGAAGGCTGGAATGGCCCGAGGGCTGCCCGTCTCACATTGGGGGGAGGTGTGAGAGGGGGGGACAGATAGATTTTTCCAGCTGGTTGAATTTTCGCTTTAATGGACGTGTCATCTGTTCGGACGCGATGCGAGCAGTTTTGTGAAATAGCAACACTGAGTGGCAGGCGCGACTAAAGCGCCTCTCTTCTGGCAAGCTCTGGTGTCAATTAACACAGCGCATTCAGACAGGGAAGCTTTACATTAGTCAACTTCCAATGAAACTAGTAGATGCAGAGGCTGCAGGCCGCGCCTCTAATGCACAGCAGTTAAATCAATCCAGTACAATGTAGTAAATTACCTTTCTGTGTTTACGTTTAGCTGCTCTCTTCTTTAAATAACAAGCGCGGCCACGCGGCCGCGAAAGGAATGTGAGGTATGCAGCTGGCACCGGGCCGCGCTGCTGCTCGCTCCCGAGCTCTCTAGGCGAGGGGAGAGAGAAGGCGGGACATGCACCCGCCTTTGGCCAATTGTGTGCTGTCTTTCTTAGAAAGACGCACGCAAAGGCCAATAGCGTGTGAGCAAAAAAAAAAGCACACGCAGTTGAAAGTCCTTACTAGAAGCCTCGCAGAGCAGCGCATGCGCGCTGGCTCAGGCGAGACCTAAAAAGGGGTGTGTGTTTTTTTTTTGCAATAGGTACCTTTATAAAAACAGCTTGCATGGTAAGTAATATTTAATACTACTACATATATATGTATGTTATCTACTGGCGGTCGCCAGTAGATAGTTATAGTTAGAACCTATTTTCCATAGGAAATCCGCGACATTCTATTTGAAATAACTCTCTTGCCGGTTGACGTATCTTCGCAAATCTTCAAACTTTGTGGGGCGCTCCGGTCCGCTCCTACCCTGAAAGTCTCGGGGTGATTCGTCAAGCGGGGGCCGAGAAAAAGGGGGTCCCAAAACGCGTTTTCCCCATTCATTTTTCCATAGGAAACTTTAGACACGGCTACAGCCCGAACTGCTGAACGGAATTACACCAAATTTGGCAAAGAGGTAGTTCTTGGTTCAGAAAGAACCCTTTTGTTAAATGGTGTAAATCCGTTCAGTAGTTGCTGAGAAAATCAAAAGTAAAAGTACATATATATCTATGGCCGCGTCGGATTCGCGCACCCTCCCGATCACGAGCTGCATGCTAATTGGCTGTCAACACTCCAAATCAGGAAGTGTTGGCAGCCATTTTGTCCCTCGGTAGAACCGAGGGACAGAAACAAGTGCGCAAAACGCACAAAGGGGGCAGGGTAGAAAATCGGCAGGATGCGCGGATCCTGCCGGAAAAAAAAAAAATCTGGTGGGCTAGTTGGACTCCAGGGACCCTCAGGATTCAAGGGGACTTAATCCCCCAACTTAAAACGCGCCACAGGGCGCATTTGCACAGTGGTGAAGGGAGGGGGCGGGGCTTCATGTGACATGTGTGCAAACAGGCCCCGTGGCGCGTTTTAAGATGGGGGATTAAATCCCCTTCAATCCTGAGGGTCCCTGAGGGCCAACTAGCCCAACAGGTATATCCAGAAAGCGCCACAGAGCTGCGTTGCAGAGAGGTGTAAAGGGGTGTGGCCTCTCTACACGTCTCTGCAACGCAGCCCCTGACGCATACTGGAGGTTCATGGTGGGCTAGTTGGCCCCTAGGGAACCTCATGATTCAAGGGGACTTAATCCCCCAACTTAAAACGCGCCACGGGGCGCGTTTGCACAGATGTCACCTCAGGCCCCGCCCCTCCCTTCAACATTGTGCAAATATTCCTCTAAAATCTGCCTTACTACGAATTCCGATTTACTCACCTGTTATCAGGAGAGACCTCAGTGCTGCATCTTTTAGCCCAGTACTGGTCCTGAAAAGTAATTTTAACCGTACTTACCGGTAACTTGAATATCCTTCATAGGCTAACATTGACTGGTTTCACTTGGAAATTCTTCTAAGTGTGGAGTTTTGGAACTTTAAAATATTCCTCTAAAATCAGCCGAAATACTGAATTCAGATTTACTCACCTGTTATCAGGAGAGACCTCAGTGCTGTATCTTTCAGCCCAGTACTGGTCCTGAAAAGTAATTTTAACCGTACTTACCAGTAACTTGAATTTCCTTCCATAGGCTAACATTGACTGGTTTCACTTGGAAATTCTTCTAAGTGTGGAGTTTTGGAACTTTAAAATATTCCTCTAAAATCAGCCGAAATACGAATTCCGATTTACTCACCTGTTATCAGGAGAGACCTCAGTGCTGCATCTTTCAGCCCAGTACTGATCCTCAAAAGTAATTTTAACCGTACTTACCAGTAACTTGAATTTCCTTCCATAGGATATCATTGCCTGCTTTTTGCTGAAAAAGTTTCTAAGTGTTGATTTTTGAAACATACAAATATTCCTCTAAAATCAGCCGAAATCCGAATTCTGATTTACTCACCTGTTATCAGGAGAGACCTCAGTGCTGCATCTTTCAGCCCAGTACTGGTCCTGAAAAGTAATTTTAACCGTACTTACCGGTAACTTGAATTTCCTTCATAGGCTAACATTGACTGGTTTCACTTGGAAATTCTTCTAAGTGTGGAGTTTTGGAACTTTATAATATTCCTCTAAAATCAACCAAAGTACGAATTCCAATTTACTCACCTGTTATCAGGAGAGAACCCAGTGCTGCATCTTTTAGCCCAGCACTGACCCTGAAAAGTAATTTTAACCGTACTTACCAGTAACTTATATTTTCTTCCATAGGAATCCATTGTCTGGTTTTCAGCAGAAAAGTTTCAAAGTGTCGATTTTCACAAACTACAAATATTCCTTAAAAATCGCCTGTATGACTTAAACGCATTCTTTCAACTGTTTACAGGAGATGCACCAGTGCTGGATCCAGGATCCAACACTGAGTAAGAAAAAGTAACGATAACAGTTTTTACCTGCTAAGTGAATTTCCTTCCATAGGATAACATTGGTGATTCTATGAAAAAAAGTTTCTAAGTGTCAACTTTTAAAATACAATAATATTCCTTAAAAATCACGACTGTAACCAAAACGCTTTTACTCAACTGTTTACAGGAGATGTACCAGGACTGAATCTAGGATCCAGTCCTGTGGTTAGAAAAGTAATCCATAAAGTAACTAATTGCATTTAACTAGAAATTCACATTGAGCTGAATGTTGCATTGTGTTTGAAAATGTGTTGCCCATTGCAACAACTGTAACTACTGTACTTAAAAGTCTATTGCCTATGTGCAAAGTATTTAAACTAAAGTAATTCATTCTGAGAAAGTATTTTTTGTAATGTAATGTATAATGTAATTACAATGTAATTTAAAAATAAAATATGTAAAAAAAAATTGTTTCTAAAAATGTAGTAAATCAGTATGAAAAAAATTAATATAACAATTAATACATTTAAAAATTGTCATTTACAAAACCTTTGAAATTCACTGAAAAACCGTAGGTTTCAGACATGTTATAGTTAGGAATTAGCATTTAAAAAACCTTTGAAATTCACTGAAAAAACCATAGGTTTCAGATATGTTATAGTTAGAAATTAGCATTTAAAAAACCTTTGAAATTCACTGAAAAAACCATAGGTTTTAGGGACAGTTATAGTTAGTTGGACATTTTACTCGTACAAAACCCGTGAAATTCCCCCGTTATAGTTAGTTCAGCTAACTATAACTCGCGCCCCACAATGCACTGCTGATGACGTCACATATTACATCACTCATGACATGGTCAGTGACATCACTGATGACATCACTGATGACATCTCAAATGACATCACTGATGACATCATCCACGTGATAATCTGATGCAGCTCTTCACGCCCTAATATAACCTTTGATACACCCAATCTAAATTACAGACTGCCATTCGCAAAACTATAGACACTCCAACACCAATAACTACATACCCACTCACTGATTCTTAGGTCTACACACACACATCCACTCACTCACCCGTACAGTCACTCATACTTATGGTCACTCAGTACAGGACTATCATATGCACTCTTACTCCTATATAGACACTCAAACACCGCCACTCATCCATAGAGGTACTCACACACCTAGTCAGTCATGCAAATAATTAAACACACTGCCATTTACTCACCTATACAGTTATACACACACCAGCTCACTTAATCATACAAATACTAGCACATTGTTACGCTCTTATATAATCACTGATACAAGCACACACTCATCCATACAGCCACTATCACAATCACTCACTCTAAGCTTATAGCTATTTATATACTCCAACACACATATATACTGCCTTTCACATATGTAGTTACTCACACATGTACCACTGGGACATACATTCACTCACTAACACACTCTTACACACACTTACCCACCCATACAGTCTATCACAGATGCACTCTTGAAACCATCCACCCAGTGAATCACCCACTCACACATCTATGCACAGTCGCACACACCCCATCCACACAAACACTCAGGCACCCATACAGATACTCAGACAACAAATCAATAACTCTTATAGACACTCATGTAGCTATTCACAAACCCATGCAGCCACTTACACAGCAACAGACAGACGGATACAGACATTCACCCAGTTTAGTCACTAACCCATGCATTCAGTAAGATACGTTAAATCACTCACTTATAGAGTCAGTCACGCACCTACTAAATCATCCATACAGACACTTACACACCCACTCATTCTTCAATACGTCTTTTCCTATATATATTAAAAATATTTAAACTTTACAGAAACACACAGTCACTGGATGATGTCATCAGTGATGTCATTTGAGATGTCATCAGTGATGTCATCAGTGATGTCACTGACCATGTCATGAGTGATGTAATATGTGACGTCATCAGCAGTGCATTGCGGGGCGCGAGTTATAGTTAGCTGAACTAACTATAACGGGGGAATTTCACGGGTTTTGTACGAGTAAAATGTCCAACTAACTATAACTGTCCCTAAAACCTATGGTTTTTTCAGTGAATATATATATATATAGATATATGTATATATATATATATATATATATATATACATATATCTATAGCTATAGATATAGCTAAACAAGACAGATAGATAGATAGACGGACGGACAGATAGATAAATAGATAGACAGACAAACGTGTGTATATCGTGAATACTACTCCTCATGATACCATGTAAGGTGCGTTGTAGAGGTAGATGCATTGGAAAGGGATTTCTCCTGTGGGTCATTTATTCAGAAATACTTTGGAGCTTTTGCACTGCTGTTACAGCTCTGGATTTCTCTATTTATGGATTGTATGCATTCAAAGAATGTCAGGAGGTTAATGGAATGTTATCATCAGTGAGAAGATGCACTTAAAGGGATAATGTGAATGTGCATGAGCAGTGTGCGGTTTAAAAGCTTATCTTTGTGATGTAGCACATACTCAGAATATTCAGCATTTAAAATGTGTATTCCTGAACGTTTGTGGCACTTTGGAGGCTGATAGAGCTGCAGCCTCGGTCTTTGACTCTGAACATAAATTTAGGTGAGGACTAGGCAGATGGGAGTTGGCGGAGGTATCAGTGGGATGAAGTGAGATTATGTGATGGTGTAGCTAGGGGCGGGTCTACATAACGTCATCTGCCCTACCTGCATCACCCTTTTGGACTCTATAGGGATTGGGTCACAATTTGAGATATCAGCCCCCCTACCTCCCCCTCCAATCCTCGCCCCACCCCCCGACCCCCAGCGTTGGTACGCGACAAGCAAACTACAAGAAACAGTGTCGGGCATACAATCCACCTCATTTCACACACACTGTCACTAGAGTCTCTGATGTTTACAGAGGAGCAGCGTTGAGAGAAACATGTTCCACTACATCTTTGTATGTACAGCTTAGGCCTGATCTGTAATAGGCAACATTGGTGTGATGCTCACGTGAGGTAGGGGGTTCCCACCATTCAAGCCAAAGGAGGGACAGGTATACAGGCTTCCAACCTCATTTAAGTGCGACAACAGTGCTGCAAAAAAACATGGGCTTTGGGGACTTACAGATGGCATCTCCTAGAGTGTAAGAATACATTATAGAACCCAGGCGGGAGTCTCGAGGGCAGTAACAACACAGCTCCTTGTCACTGTCCATCAGACCTCCAGCTCAGTCCAACACATAGACTCCTACCTCACGCTCATCTATGTCTTCAGCAATGACAGGTGGCTTGGGAGGGCTAAAATTGATGGATTGGAATGTTACGCGAGCGACTGCCGGCTCTTAAAGCTGTTTCCTTTCTGCGCTTCCCACTTCTTGCTCTTCACCAAGTCCCCAGTAGAGAACTGAAGGCTGCTGAGAAGCTCAGGGTGGGAAAAGGGCTCAACCCTGTGATGCCAGTGGGAGTCAGTGGGCATTCTCTCCCCTGGCAGTTCGGCTAATCAACCACCATGATCCCTTTTATTTTTCCTTCCTTAAACGTTTCTTGATTGCACCGCTTTGCCCTTTATACTCCCATATCACTGAGCTACTCATTATCATTGTGCAAACATTCAGTCAGCCAGCATTGTTCACAGCCATTGCCCTGCTATTGAATGCGTTTCTGTCTGACAGTTTGAAAACAAACTGGCAACACCTTCAGCAAGTAGAAAAACAAACTGAGAAATCAGTTGTGACTAATAATATACCATTCTGGCTACTCCTTTACATTGTAACACAGAGGGAAATATCAGTTTCAAAGCCTACATCTGGATGCAGACTGAAGGCACCCACTGCTTGCATTGTCGTAGGGCTGAAGGCGAGTGTGAGTGAGTGAGTGAGTATGATGTATGTGTGTGCAGATGTATGTTGTTAGAACTGGGGGTCTCTAGGTGGCTGAGGTAGGTACCTTAGTCCAAATAGGGACCCTTGCTTCTCAGTCAGGGAAAGGAAGGACACCTTCTCAGATAGCCCCTGCTCACCCCCTCGGTAGCTTGGCACGAGCAGCCAGGCTTATCTCCAAGGCAAATGTGTAAAGTATTTGCAACCACGCTCTCAGTAACACCGTGATAACACCACAAATGGACTCCACACGAGTTTCATAAAAACAATTATATGTTTATAAAAAAAAAAGATATACGATGAGACCACACGATAAAAATCCAACATATGCGTATTTGTAGTATTTCACCTTGCCGGTTATTAGGCCAGCAATCACTTGTAGGTTCTTGCAGTATTAATGAGCAATTCTTGATGATCCAATGCAGTCCTAATGCAATGCTATGCAGTTCGTAATGCAAGAATCAGGCACTTAGTAATGCAAAAATAATGCAATTCGTAATGCAACAATCAGGCAGTTCGTAATGCAAAAACAATGCAATTCGGAATGCAACAATCAGGCAGTTTGTAATGCAAAAATAATGTACTTCGGCACCGATCGCGGTGCTCTGGACGGTCTCTATGCCACTCTTACTGACTTGCGGTCAGCTACTGCCAAAATATGCCCCCAACACTGTTATGATGGAAAACAAAGTGCAGCTCCACACTCCGGCTCTCATAGTTATACCCCTAAATGTCTTTGAAGTCTTTGTGTTCAGGGGGCACTGACCCCTGTCCAAACCATTTCTGGGTGTCTCCCTGCCAGTGACACCTTCTTCCTTTGATAGTGGGGGTCTGGATCTTCAATCACTCAGCAGGAGATGGAGCCATTGTTTTATGGCAGCAGCCCAGGCCTCTTCACCTCCAGGGGCTACTCCTCCCCTATACACTCCAGATGCAGGTCAACCGTGGCTGTCTCACCTACTCCTCCCCTGGGTCAGGACATTTCCCAGATCCTATCACATTCAAATCCAGACAGTCAATCCACAACCAGGCAGAGACACACAGAATTGTTAGAACAAAAAACCCAGCCACTTCTAAAAGCGTGGTTTCAAAACACACAATTCAAAAACCACCTTCACAAAAAGATGTGTTATTAAATTGTGAGCTCAGGCACACTAAACTTCACCTCTCCATCTTAAACCTATGGGAAGATAGGCTGGAAACATATTACACAGCCTCCCCCATTCTGTCCTATGGGCAAGATGGCCTTGCAACAGTGAAAAACGAATTTGGCAGTTTTTCACGGTCAGGACATGGTACACACCTTAGTACATGTCCTACCTTTCACAGACACTGCACCCTGCCCAGGGGGGTACTTTGGGCCTACTATAGGGGTGTCTGATGTGCATGGAAAGGGAAGGGTAAGGCCTGGCAAGTGGGTGCACTTGTCAGGACAACATGGCAGTTAGCAACTGCGCGCAGGCACTGCAGAGGCAGGCCTGAGTTCTCTTTTGAGGGCTACTTATGTGGGTGGCACAATTAGTGCTGCAGGCCCACGAGTTGCATTCGTATTACTAGCCCTGGCACACAAAGTGCACTTTACTAGGGACTTTACTAGTAAGACAAACATGCCAATTATGGACAACCAATTACCATTACACTTTACACAGGGAGCACTTGCACTTTGACACTGATCAGCAGTGGCAAAGTGCCCAAAGCATCTAAGTTGGCAACACCATGTCAGAAAAAAGGTCTAGGGGGAAGGCAAAAAGTTTAGGGAACTTTAACCAAAAAGGGCCAAGTCCAACATATGTCATTTACCATGAGAACTCAGCTACATAGCATTGGGATTCTTTGCAGGATTCACACATAAATCACAAGTGGCTGGGGGGCAGGGACTCCTTTGGGGTGGGAGCAATGCTACCTGCTAGGCCAAGGGGGACTAAGGGATTAAGATGGAGAGGTCAAGCAGGCACCCAAAGGGTTGGGAAGTACATTTAAGCAGAACAACGTAATAAACACCCATCACATCCTTTATCCACCAATACTGACTCACAAGTTGGAAAAGACGAGCCTTTGTAGGTCTGAAACCTTAGAGACACAGACCATGAAGAGACATGCTGTGAAACCCTTTGCAATGCAAGAGACTGAAGCCTTGGTGACATCTTTTGCCTAAAGTGATAAGCATGTCGCCTAGTTTGATATGCGTACAAACAATATGTGCTAGAAATAAAGGGCGTTATATAGAGTTCTGCAAACAAGGTAAACCTCCAGAAACGTGACAGATGTTCTGTTCGCCATATACAAGTGGTATACAGTCAGTGGCACTCTAATTACAGCAATTGGGACATTCGCTGTGTTTTTGATGGAGTACTTTGTTCTAAATAAGTCTCAAGGATACAACAGTAAAGCTGTGACTTAAGAGTGGCAACCATGTTTCATAATTCAGGAAGCTTGGAAAGAACAGTTTTGGTGCCAGGCATAGTTTGACATTAATTCACAGTTTAATATTGCATCAGTGTGTGCATAGAATCAGTCACATCGCACCTAGCTCCTGGGAGTAGACAATATATGGCATGAGTTGTGTCCAGATCGGATGGGATGATGCAGGGTCAATCATACTGGCACATCGCGTAGGTAGAAAACTTTGGCCTGACAGGGATGGACTTGAATAGCTTCTCCACACCACAGGTAAAGGTGGCTACTAATGTAACACGCAGAGATCACACAAGTATCACATATGACTAAGACAATGAGGGCAAGAGTGATGGAAAAGGGACTTGTCAGTAAGGAAAATAGAAACGTTTGGACATTCATAAGCAAAAATGTGTTAGTCTAGATAAAACGTCCAGGAGTAATGGCTACTGAGGCATGAAATGGCCTCCTTACAGCTGTTATTACAGAGACAGGGTGTAGGGTGAAGCAGTAGTTGGTACAGTGACACCAGGATGTATTTCACCCGACTAGGAACATAAAATGTTAATGTTAATGGTACTCATGGCAGAGAGGTGTTAAAGTCTGCTTATATATTAATGATGGAATCAATGTTCTGGATGTTTCAAGAGATGGGTATGAGTCTGCTCTAGACAAACGGGTGCGATAGAGGTGACATTTGTCGGAACAGCTGGACAACAATAATTGACTTACTTTTTAATAAAGGTATTTCTTTTGGGAGATTTTAGTTAGCCTGGTCTTGACAGGAGCAGCATAATGATACAGTGAGTTACAACAGTGGAATCCTCCTCTATGGACCAGGGAAGTGTTATCCCATTTTTAGGTCTGGCTGTGCCACAGCTCATGTTATCCACATGCACAAATTTACACAGGGTGTGATTTCAGTACGTCCCCTTCAGTGACTTGCATCTTCAGGTCGGCTTTGAACTGTCATTGCTTGCCTGGCATGTCTTTTGTAATGGTGATGTTGCATTGGAGAGTGGTAAAATAGAGTCTTTCTTGTTTGTAACTCGACATCCTCTAAGATGGCCACTGTGTCAACAAGATGAAGCAGTATCCATCTTAAATGAGGGACTTTAACAGATAGGACCTTTAGGAAAAGTCTCATGTGGTTTAAAATGCACGTTCCCAATTATGCTGCAGTTGTGACTCTGACTCACACATGTTGTAATGGTGGTAGCTACTGCTACTGCTACAAAAGAATGGTTGAAATAAGTAGTGCTAGTATCAATGCAGAGAAAAACGGCTTTTCTTGTGAGCTGCACTACTTAGAAATCAATGAAATTGAATAGAGAACCATGTTATTCTTTTTTAAACCACCATTGACAGTATCTTATGATGCTGTGCACAACTTAACTTTGGTGCATGTTGAATAACAGGTAGAAAGATTGACAACAGTATGAGAAAATTCCTGTTTCAGCCCTTGACATTTTGGCAAACTGTTCTTTATTGAGAAGTGCTTTTAAATGCCTTGATTTATTCCAGCATATGTATTTAAAATGCTTTTAAATGTCTTGAATTAGTCAAGCAAAGTGTAAGTGCATGAGCTATTTCAAATCATAGTGATGGATCGCTAGTAACAACCTGAGGCGTTTCTATTGATTTCAGAGGGAATTTTATTAATGATCTGAGGCACCGTGGTCTTCTGCTCACTTCAGAGGGCGATCTATCACTACTAGAAGTCTTTCTAAAGTGAAGAGATCTAGTCATTACTAGAAGTCTCTCTGAAGTGAGTAGATCTAGACACTACTAGAAGTCTGTCTGAAGTGAGCAGATCTAGTAACTATCAGACTTCTCTCTGAAGTGAGTAGATCTATTCACTACTAGAAGTCTCTCTGTAATGAGGAGATCTAGTCAATACTAGAAGCCTCTTTGAAGTGAGCAGATCTAGTCACTACTAGAAGTCTCCCTGAAGAGAGCAGATCTAGTCACTACTAGAAGTCGCACTGGAGAGAGCAGATCTAGTCACTACTAGAAGTCGCACTGGAGAGAGCATATCTAGACACTTCTAGAAGTCTCTCTGAAGTGAGCAGATCTAGTCACTGCTAGTTGTCTCTCTGAAGTGAGCAGATCTAGTCACTACTAGAAGTCTCTCTGTAGAGAGCAGATCTAATCAGTACTAGAAGTCTTTCTGGAGAGAGCAGATCTAGTCACTACTAGAAGTCTCTCTGAAGAGAGCAGATCTAGTCACTGCTAGTTGTCTCTCTGAAGTGAGCAGATCTAGTCACTGCTATCTGTCTCTCTGTAATGAGGAGATCTAATCACTACTAGAAGCCTCTTTGAAGTGAGCAGATCTAGTCACTAATAGACGTCTCTCTGAAGTGAGCAGATCTAGTCACTGCTAGTTGTCTCTCTGAAGTGAGCAGATCTAGTCACTGCTATCTGTCTCTCTGTAATGAGGAGATCTAGTCACTACTAGAAGCCTTTTTGAAGTGAGCAGATCCAGTCACTAATAGACGTCTCTGTGAAGTGAGCAGATCTAGTCACTGCTAGTTGTCTCCCTGAAGAGAGCAGATCTAGTCATTACTAGAAGTCTCTGTGAAGAGAGCAGATCTAGTCACTGCTAGTTGTCTCTCTGAAGTGAGCAGATCTAGTCAGTACTAGAAGTTTCTCTGAAGTAGAAGTCTCTCTGGAAGGGGCAGATCTAGTCACTACTAGATGTCTCTCTGAAGCAAACAGCTGTGGATGTGGCAGGAAATATCATATAAATAACTGTTGTACAAAGATGGGAATGGTGTTTTGTCATCAGCTTATCCACTATTTAATTTACATATCAAACGGTCTTACTGTCGCAGGTGTGGTGTTTTTGTTGATATGTTTGCAAATAGAATGCAGCAGCACAAATAGGTTGGTGATGATGCAGATAGGGGCGTGCACTGAGGTGGTGGACATATGATTCCTGAGTTATGATGCAAATCTAAACTTACACTAGAATTAGTGATGATGGAAATGCAGCCATACAGCCGAGTCTTCCAAGTAATGGTTGAAATCGGGCCTGTTTCGAGATTGTTGAGTGCTAATCTGTACAAATGTGCAAGATTATTGAGGGAAGTTGGAAATCTGAACACGTACAAAGGATTTCTGATTGATGGGGTTAATTTAAACTGGTGCTAACGAATAGCGAGTAATGAGGGAATGTAACCATGCAGTTATGATTAATGGGTAATAGTGTCAGTTTTAACACGCATTAAGGATTGCAAAGCAGCGAGTAAAATAAGAACAGGCATTATGGTGGATATGACAATTCTTTACATGTGATGGGCGTGTTTGGTAAAATGGTGGCAACTCCTGTGTAATTTGGTTGCAATTTATGGCATATTGTAGGCACTCAGGGAATACCAATGGATTAATCTTGGTAATTATTTACTTGAATTGTTAACATTCATGGCAGAACAGGGTCGTATCCTGGCATAATAATGGTTATTCCTCACAAAACTACTACTGCTCCTCGAGGCCTCATCCTGTAGGATTTGTGTAGCCTGCATGCATCCATCCATACACACACTCATTAATCCATTCATTCGGTCACAAATTCATCCACCCATCCATCACTGGACTTACTATTTCAGCCATCTATGAACTGACTTTACTGTGCCTTTCAGCTAGCCCCCAGCAGCAAATAGAAAGATGTTGATGGGATAAGAGTGGATCAAGGGCTCAGTCCTCTGATGTAATTAGAGGTCACCGGGTTTGTGATGTCACATTCACCAACTTGTTCTCTAACTCATTCATCTGTCCATGAACTCACTCATCCATCCATCCAATGACTCGTTATCACATTTGCCCAGTCACCCATCCACAAAATCACACTTACACATTTGCCAATCAGTGACGAATCACTTTAGCTCAGAAAATAGCCAGACCTATTGGCGTCAATGCTTGTTTCAGTACAGCCTTTTAGCAATATCTGCAGGTTATTCCTTTTGGAGCATGCCCCTCATGAAGTTGCCAACTGCAGACATTTTTGACCTGATACCTCCCTCAAGTCTTCTAAAGACAAAACTGTATTTTCTGTTTTTCTCTTCCAAAAGCACTAACAGATCTGTAATTGACTCAGCAATACTTTCTTTTTTTTAAATACTTATGCAAATGTGAACTTCTATAGAAGCTGATGCCCTTAAGTAGAAAGTATGCCAAATGATGCAAAGAATGAAGGGGAAATTTTCGATTGCAGAGTCAGCATTTCTAAGTGCACATAAAGTAACTTTCAGTTTGAATAGAGAAGTCCTTCACTGCATGCTTTAAACTCGGTTATGCCTCAGAGACTGAAGTGAGTTGACTAAGCCACGTGTGTTACACAATGAATGTATGTATGCACCGCTCAGTGCTGGTATGGAGTCACAAGTGTAAGTTATTAAGGTGTATTCAGGTTTGTACTTTACCAAATCACTAGTAAAAAACAAGAATTATCACTGTAGCTGTTCAGATCTGCTTGGTGTGTACTCAGCGTACTGTTTACAAATAGAAACAACTGTGATGGTTTGCCATGTCTGCCAAAGCTGCCTCTTCAGATAATAGAGGTGCTACTTTTTAGTAACTTACACTGTTGTAGCAATTTACATGGTTCCAGACTAGCCTGCTACTCGCCGAAAAGTGCTACAACACCTCATCAGGCGAGCAAGCGCTATATAAATGGAAACCCTTCCCTCCTCCATCCCTCCACTATCCTTTTCGATCCAAATAAAGGACTAACAGGTCCACCGCTCAAATTAATTTAATATTTCCCTAGACTAATTCACCACTAATCCTTTTCTGGTTCCGGAGTGGCATGCTACTCATCGAAAAGCGCTTTAACGTCTCGTCAGAGGTAAGTACGCGCTATATAAATGCATTTACAATACAATACAATACATGGAAACAGAGCCAGTGCAACAGAGCTGTGGCTGAAGTACTCTGCTTGCATCCTTGATAACATTTAGCATGGGCATGGGGCAGTGGGCCAGCCACTTCAGACATTGGCTCCATTGCCCCATCAGTGAGGGCATTTTTCTGATCTTGTGCGCATCCACCTGTACGCTTCAGTGCCAGGACTGGAAGGACTGTCGTTCAGTTTTCAATTTTTCCTCTCATTTCTTTCATTCTCATTTTTATTTGCATTATTTTTGGAGCATACCACAGCTCCCAGACACTAGTGACAAGCTGCTTGCTTGCCGCCCATTTCATCAGCATTGACCCCATCCTGCGAGGCCACTGCCTTTAGACCAGGTCACTGTCATGGAACTGTATTGTCCACAGTTTCACTGTTTTAACATTGATTCTAAATGTGATGGCCATGCTGGAATTTCAAAAAACAAAACACCATGTACAATACTATTGCAAGATGGCCACCTGCTACTATGTTTAATTTTATTATTGCAAGTGTATGGCAATGTGTTTAGGCGACAGCATGTTTTCTTTTTCTTTTAATTTATCTTTCACATTTTGTTGATTTTGTGTGTGAGTTTATCGTGGTCGTCTTAGTGGATGAAGCAAGAATCAGTCAGTGGGTTGATTAATGGATGCGTGAGTGATATGATGAGTGACAGACTGCTTGTATGATGGCTTATTGAATGCCTAAACCCATCATTGACTGCGGGGGAACTTTCATTTAAAAGCCAGACCCGTCGGCCCTGCCAACGCTTGTTTACGTATGTGAACAAAAACACACTTTTTAGCCACCTACAAACTGCCTCAAGAAGCACTGTGGCTATATAATGTGATTCAGATGTGTATAAGCATCTTGATGGTCTTTCGCGCAACCAGGCAAGTCATCGATGCAGACACCCTTGTCTTCACCCAGTAGAAGAGCTGTGTGTGCTGCTTGCTGCAATGAGCCCACCTATGGGCTCTGTGGAAAGGGAGCCGGCTGTGATTGATGCAGGACTATTTGAAACTGGAAACTCAGTTTTAGGAATGTATTGAAGTGTCGATGAATTAATGCATTCATTCCACTGTCAAGGGGGCTCGGGGAGCTACATGCTCACCACTGCTGTCTGCAGCTGTCTGGAGGTGACCTCTCCAAATCCTGGCAAGACCGACTCAGGTGTCCATATTTTGAGGACTATTAACTTGGCTTATAGTAACATCTGTCATGTACAGTACTGAGCCCATGATTATGAGGGCCCTAGAGAGATATTCTGTACTTATTGCACCTGATAAAATCATCCAACACCTCAAGGTTCGGAATTTATTGGGTGCAATCAATATTTTTAGAGATTTCCTTAATAATGGGGAATGGCAAGCAGATGTTGATGCTTACTGCAAAAAATCTGCATGCCCTGACAATTACTGAGTCTTTTCTTCTCTTAAATTTACGCAGGTTTGACCGTACCAATTTAACAGGGGGTGCGCACTTTACCTTGCTTCCTAATTATCGGGTTCAATAAAATACACATCACTTAATTTCAATCCCTGCACAAACAAGGATTTGGGCATGTATTAAAAAAACACCATGCAACTCATAATGAGGACCGTAGAATTCTAGCAGAGGACAATCAATTGGTGAATGTTCAACCAAAATTACTGTTTGATAGTATGAAAATATTAAAAATGTAATGGCTTATTACCACTAAAATGCTGGAAAATGGAGAAAAACTGGTAAAATAGACTTAATTGGTTATCATTGAAATGAATGGGAGCAACCGCTATAGTAAAAGCAGATGAGGCCCAATGTAAATCTGAAGAAAAAGTGCCAGAAAACCTTTGACATATTTCTATGGGTTAGTTTATGGAACTAGAAGGAAAGGGAAGCCTAGATCTTCACACTTAAAAATGTTCTTAGAGTTAAAGTGAGGATAGTGGGAGCAGGTCCGTGGTGACTGCCGGGGCAAAATCTGTAGCTCTGGACTTTACGGTGGGACTGGAGCTCAAAGTGATACAACTGCTTCGTGAGTTTAAAAAGATACAGGATACAGAATGCACCACCAGATGCTGGCACAGAAGGTGAGGTTCCAAATTGTCCTACATGATAACTCAGGCCTTAGTGAAGAACATTGGCAGTAAGAAAAGTGCTCGACTAGGGCAGGCAGGAATAGTTATCAGATGTTAAGGGTGGGTTCACCAACACATTCTTGAATTGTGTAATTGACAAAGATGTGTATCAGGTCTGCAGCTGCCTTCAATGCAAAGGCAATGCACAGACAGAAAAGATCCACATAGTGTCAGCTGCATCCAAGAAGAATGAATTTGTTGGGACAGTCGAAGGGCTTGTTTCAATAATGGTTAGCAGATTTAGACTCCCATAATTTAGCATTCTGTAGCGTTTGAATTCCTCAAATTGTTAGTAAATACGTATAGGATCACACATTTATGATTTTCTGCAGACTGATTCCTTTACGGACGAGTCTTGAGGCTAACACCAACAGAGTAGTACAACCTCAAGGTTATCCAGAGCCATTGGAGGACAGGGCTTTGATTGCTCCACTCTAGCATTCTTGAAGCTTGCTCTGCCCTTTTATCTCCATCTGTCTAGCTGGCTTCTGCAGCTATCTGGCGCAGCATACAGGGTCCTAGGAAATCCGATCTCTGGCATGCAGAAGTAGTCAAGGCAGGACCCTAGTAAGGGCAATGACTGTCTTATTCTTATTGTTCTAAAGCTGCTGCAACATTTGTGGGCATGGATTAGGATTTTCTATGGGCAAACATCCTAATCTGATATTTTGCCTCTTTCAGGCTCCATCCTAGCCCTTCTCCTGGCTGGCTGAAACATCTTTTTGATCAGCGTGTCATGCCAAATATTTGGAGATTTATGTTCATGTACTTCCAGATCCTATACTGCACTTCCTTTCGCTTCTAAGATATCTCCAGGTCTCAGGTCCAGTGAAAGCATTTCTTTTTGCTCAGGTGGTCTACTGGTTTCAATCTCTTGTTTAGTTGCTTCAAAAGTGAAGACAACTCATGGACCAAATCATTGTTGTGTTATACAGCAAGCCTCGTAAAAAAACCTGTCTAGATAACCCACAGTGACAGGTCTCTTAATGAATGTGGTGGTGTGAAGATTAGGAGCTCGGGGGCATATAGGGAGAGAGGCGATGTTGCCAGATAGAAAGGTGATCTAGAAGGAAGGGGCAGTCAATGCACATGTAATCGGGCCTTGGTGAAAGAATTAAGTACCTTTTTGGTAGACCTCGGCTGGTATGAGAGATTTTGAACTTAAGCAGTTTTTCCAAGGCATTTGACTGGCATTTGTTTAATTTAAAAATAGATTATCACTCACAAACAAGAAATCTAATTTTCTGGCTGCTTAAGTGAACTGTTCCCATGAGGCACAGGGTCAGACTGATTTGCATATGGCCATGTCTGAACTGGGGTGGTGGAGTGAGCTAAAGAATGATGATGGATTAAACCCAGATCAGTTGACTGGGGGTGAGTGTTTGATTGGCTCAAACGTTCCGTCCATCATCCCCTTTGTATCGCTTTGTTCGCCCTAAGTTGGCGGGGGTATGCCCAGACGTGGGTCCCTTGCTCACTTTGCCACTGGATTCAAGCAAGCCTGGCTGATGACGGCTGGAATGCCAGAAACCGGTCCTAGGATGCTTGTTTCCGGTCCAGGGAAGACATGGCTTGGCAGTTCGGGCTGTACTGTTCCCATGAGGCACAGGGTCAGACTGATTTGCATATGGCCATGTCTGAACTGGGGTGGTGGAGTGAGCTAAAGAATGATGATGGATTAAACCCAGATCAGTTGACTGGGGGTGAGTGTTTGATTGGCTCAAACGTTCCGTCCATCATCCCCTTTTGTATTGCTTAAGTGAACTAGTACAGCGATAAACCAAGAAATATGTTTTATGGCATAAAATCATGCTGGAGATTCCTAGTTGAAAAATAAAATTAATGTGCAGTGGTGGACTGTCCGCCTCAATTTACAGATGGGCGCCCTTAATGCAGACACAATATCTCGACAGTATAACAGATATGGACTTGCAAGCCTCTTTCCCCTCTCAGACTCTGCTGAACTATAATCGAAAATTCCCATTCTGAAATATGGTCCATGATATCAAAGCACATCCTTTCTTAATGATAAGAGAGCGGCTATGTCTTTTTCTTAAAATATTCAGATTCCTCTCCATTACTATCGAAGTGTCCTGGTGTCCCCAAATAAATTGACTGCTAGGTCTGTAAAGTCTCTGACAGCTCTCTGAATGAGAACTTGGTTTGTTTTTAACACTAGCAGCACTGATGTTTTATTTAGATATTTCAATTCTTTATTGAGTTTTTCTATGGCTGTAACAAGAGTTAAACAATTTTATTTAGCTGTTAGTTCCCAATTGTGTTGTTGTCTACTCCTGGACCTGAAAATTACCAGATCCACTAGTAATTGTAATGTTTATATTTATTTCACAATATTATGTACTTTGGCGATATGGACAGCGACACACTTCACAGACAGCAGTTAGGGATACTGGAGAGTTAGTAAGGAGAGATAAGGATGGATAGATTGTCAATGCTTTCCAGAATGCAAGCATATATGAGATTCTATCCTTACAGGTTTACCTCTGCTTTTGACAATGTCTCTACAGTTTGCCCCGGTGATGCTACCGTAACTTCCATCCAACACAGTCCAGATATGGAAGCAGGCGGGATGTAGCTCTCTGTAGCACCAATCAATACCTTCAGTTTATTCACACACCTACAACCCCACCGGGCTGTGTGCAAAGCCAAAGAACTGCGCCCGTAAACACCTTGGCTAGACCTTTGAGACCACCAAGCATCCTCGAAGCACATCTAATTATCAACAACAAAACATCAAATATCCCCATGCTGCCGCTACTTACTACAACTCACAGACAGCACCAAACCCTGGCCAGCATTGGAATCCCTGAAATCAAGTCAAGAATGTACTAAACCCCACTGCTGTTCTGAAGCAATTCTGAAGGCCGGATGCTAGGCATAGAAGTGCATATAACAAAACATAGCATTATTCCTCAGACCCACAATAGGCAACAAATATGTACTATAATTGGCCACTACAGCTTAGCTCTGATCCTCTGGTTGTCATTGCCCAGTAAACCCCACTAAAGATTTAGTTGCATGTTTTCTTGCCAATTTGTGTGCTGCTGTTATTCTTTTTTTACTTTATCTCTCTCAAAAGAAGGTTGAGGTGACCTTCATAGCATGCAGAGCTCTCAGTGAGGATAAAAATACACTATATACCGGGGCCTGTTGGCAACATCGAGGAAGGTCTGATCTATTTCATACTATGGCTTTGTTAGTTCCTTTTCCCATCAAACTCAGAAACGCTTGGTATTGTAAACCCGTCTGTCAAGAAGTACATATACAGCAAGAGCACCATTGTTATATCAATGTCAACCATGAAACATCTTGCCAGGAAGTTAACATCAAATTATCATAAGTTTTTCCTTTACAAAGCTATATCATAAGACAGGCAGTACTGTTTTCTTTTGCAATCACTAGACCTTTTTGCAACCCTATATTTTATTTATCCATTTATTTTCATGTCTATATCGCATTTTCCCTATTAAATACTAGATTGTAATTTCAATTCTGTTCAGCAGCAAGCCTATGTTAACTTTAGATGACAACTCATTTAATTCGGAGATCATTCTCTTCCCAGAATCCCAAAGACTTAGCACCTGTGCGCTTTACACCAAACATGTCCATCATAAACAGTGCAGCCCGGTTCAGTACTCTAGATTCTCCTATTGCTTCTACATGTGTTTTTTCCAGGAGTAATCTAGAATAGCATTTCCATTGCCGTTCTGTCGCCAGTCTACTCCCGGGTCCACCTACCTCTAATAGAGGCTGTGAATTTTTCTAAGAAGATTTGGCTACTTAAGAGTCCAGCCGAATGGAAGGCACATAGCTAAATTCCTTTGGCTTAATTTGCCACTCTTGTAGTTGCGACTCTTTAACACAAAGCCAAACAAAAGAGTCAGTTTTTAGACGTTTTCTGAGGAGGGGATTACCCAGGTCTGCTCTCAAAATGGAGGGGGTGGGGGGGCTGATGAGTAAGAGAGTTTGATAGCATTCCAGAGCCCTGGGCCCTCATCAGCCAATGGTATGTGTGTCATGGTGTGTGCAGCTTCCAAGAGCCAAGCTTCTGCCAATTTTCCCAAATTGCTTCAGTTTTGTACAAAATAAACAGAGAGGGCACGACTCTGGAGCAGCTTCTTTTCTCATTTGCATACTCATTGACAACTTTAAATGTGTGATACCTGTGCATGTATCCTAAGAAGGTGCTGTTTCTGATTGACAATATAAAAAAAAAAAGTTTTCTGCATCAACCTAGTTTAGCCGGAAAGTGGACTTTCAATGTACTTATTTTATATAGCATTGTAGCGCAAACATCGCTGTTTAATAGTGCTGCAAGTAACAAGTGTTGCTGTTTCCCAACTTAAAGGTGCTCCTTTTGTCAGCCTCTGAAGTTTGAGAATCTGGGTGAGTGCTGCTGATATCTGAGGCTGTGCACACAAATTTATAGAGCAAACATTTATCTCACTTTGCTATTTACCAGTTTAAAATATAGGCACAGATATACTGTCTGCTCCTCTAAACTTTATTTTTGCTTTTTGGATGACCATTCAGTTTAGATCAAGTTAAGTTAAGTTTTGTTATGTTCCGTATAAAGTGAACACACGGCTGGCTGTAAACTAGGGAAAGAATTTGTGTCAGGTGTTGATCAGACACCTGTTCACTGAAAAACTGTGGATCAGTTGATCAGAGCACCAGCTCCAGTCAGAAGCTTGAGGGCAGGGGAACAGATCACTGTGCTCCAGTCAGAAGTTTGTAATCAGGTGATCAGACCATCTGGCTTCAGTCCGAAGTTTGAGGTCAGTGGATCAGACCTCCTGGCTCCAGTCAGAAGCTTGAGGTCAGTGGATCAGACCTCCTGGCTCCAGTCAGAAGCTTAAGGTTGTGGTTTGTTACGGCCCTGGGCTTTGATCATCAAATCTCCACACTGACGGGTACCTGTTTTGGTATCCTAAGGTTGTTGTGAAAAATCTTAGACTTACTACCAGTGGCAGCTAAGAAAACAGTTATCTAGGTGCTGGTAGTATCGCGCATGGATTACTCTAATGTGCTGTATCTTGGAGTCTCTAAAGACAAACAAAAAATGCTGCAGAGGGTACAGAATTCTGCTGCCCAAATGTTGCTAAAAATTCCAAGGCGAGCGTCACTGGGCGATGCCCTGGCAAAGTTACACTGGCTTCCAGTTCAAGACAGAGTGGCTTTTAAAGCACTCTGCTTTTGCCATAGAATTTTAAATGGCAGAGGCTGGTGTTTTCTATTCACCCTGGTTAAACCCTATCAACCAATGAGGAATCTTAGATCATCAGGCACCGCGATGGTGAGGATCCCTAAAGTCTATAGAGCTCTCTTAGGGAGCAAATCCTTCTGTTTTCTGGCAGCGAGAAAGTGGAATCTTCTTCCCTTAGACTTAAGGATGCAGCCTTCTGAGAGTCCGTTTCGAAAAGATCTGAAGACATGGTTTTTCAGACAATCTACTATCAGAGTACTTTAATGGTCTGAAGGTGTTCATGTGTAAGCATAAGGCAAGGAATTTCTCTAGCCGCGGACACTCCGTTGGGAGTAAGCAGGCGCTTTTAAAATACTAACATAACATAGGTCAGTGGATCAGACCACCTGGATCCAGTCAGAAGCTAGGGGTTAGGAGATCAGACCAAATGGCTATAGTCAGAAGCTTGAGTTCAGGGATCAGACCACCTGGCTCCAGTTATACGCTTGGGGTCAGGCGATCAGAAAACCTGGCCCCAGTCAGAAGCCTAGCTGCCAGATGCAGAACAACTTATATACACAGCGACAGTGGCTTTAGGTAAGCTGTCTGGTAAGGCAGTAGCATTACTTCCATCGATGTGAGTCAGGGCATGTGTCAGATCTACTGACCAAATGTCATGGACAAATAGCTCAATGTGAAATAAGTGTAATATATAGAGGGTGGGCAACCACAAGGGGTCCCTTCTGATGCCTCAAACCCGAGGTCTCAGTTTCTTCCAAGGCTGATAGTACCCTAGGTGGTAGCCAAGTTACAAGCAAATCTTTGACATTGGTCCTAATATCTGAAGACAGAGAGGCGCTCCAACAGAAAAAATCTAATTTGCTTAAGGCATGGAAAATCATTGCAGCATACGTAGATGCATGTTAACAAGAATTCCAATTCAGTTTCTGAAATAATGCTTTGGTCAAATAGTCAGAAAACCCACTGATTCCTATCTTTCTCAACATGACTACAGAGGAATTCCCACTTCATCTTTTCAGCTGTATTCTCTGCATCAATGGCCAAGAGTGAAAGAGGTAGTGTTCCTCTTTTTCAATTCTAAGTAGTCTGTCCACAAAGCTCTTTCCAATCCCCCCACACGGTTACATTTTAATCACCAGCTTTGCAGTGAAAATGTTTTTTGTCAGAACCGATAAGCAAGACCCGTGATGTGACCCACAGTTGCTGGTTCCTTCTACGGAATGTTTTCAACATCATTGTAACAGGACGGTGGACTAGGAATCGGTTGACTCTTCTTTTCTTATCACTGGTTGAAATGTCCTTAAAGCAGAGGGTATAGCTCTCTTTTACCAATTTATGAATCCCAGCCTACTCCATTAAATGCAAACAAATTCTAAATATAGTTAGATAAGATTCTTCATGAGAGGAGTCAAATCAGCAGGAATAAAGGAATAGAAATGGAATATTGATAGTTTGCATCAGGCAGATATAAGGAACGCCACTGAGGCTTTTAGGCACACTAGTTATCATAAATTTGAATACATTTGAAAATAGAAAAAGTGTTATTATGAGACTCATTTGCTCTTAATCGGAGTTTTAAAATGTCACCCAGTCTAGGTTTACCGTGTGTACAAGGATACGTAACTGTGTTTTTCTGAACGTTCATTAAATTCTAGTTTTTCGCAGATAAAGATTGATAACCAATGTGAGGACAGTATTCTTGCATACTAGGTTGGCCATGAGGTCCTAAATTCTTTACATTGGTGCCAGGAATACTGGACTGTTATCCCAGCATCTGCACTGGGTTAACGACTCCTGTGTTTCTGCACAAACCCTTTATCTCTCAGTTGCTTTGTTCGTAAGTATCCAAAAAACACCTGCTTATTTGGATACCAGTTGCATCATCCCACCTGCCCTCCCCATCGCATCCTGGTTTCTGTGATCTGGAACCCACTGGCATCATGCACTTTACTCTTTGTTCTATTTAGATCATCTCATGTTTGAGATGCTCCTACGCAATAAGAAGTGTTCTGTGTGAAGTACTGGGTTTCTCCAGAAGCTAGGCTTGTGGTACAGAAAACCCATCAATGTTTTTTGGCTCAGTTGGCCCAATAACTCTTTTCTGTTTGGAAAGTTTACATCACCTTACTTTGTTATCCCTATATGATTTGATAGAACCTACATGTTCCGTCTTGTGTCCTCACATAGGTGGTAGAACCCTCCATAGTCTGGCATGCTTTCTCAAGGTGTTCTCCCATCTGGCACAGAGAAGCAGCACATGGCATGTGTGTAGCAGTCCAGTAGTGTATTGATAGTGTGTCTATTCTACTGTGTTGGGGATCGCAGTCAAAGTGTTCTCCCACACCCTCAAGTTGTTCCTTGGTATGTTGGAGCCAGGAGCCAAGCAAGGAGAAGCCAGGTTGCTTCGCCTTCTTAAAATTATATACTCAGACCAATTTCAAAATATCGAAGGGTATAGAAAATTACTTTATTCATGATTCCCTCCAAAATGTTGAAAAACAAGAGAGTGATAAAGTAGACTCAAATTACTTTACTCACAACTCCCTGCAAAATGATGAAACATGAAAGACATAAGGTAGACTCTGTCTGCTTTTTCAGTCAACATGTTCCTGCACTCACAAACTTGCCCCTAACCGGCCAGGTGCATTCATTAGGACTAGTTATGCTTGTGTCTCAGTGAACATGAAGAGCAGACAATGATGCTCCTTCAGTCAACATTAATCAAAAGGATGCATGTGGATGCTTGTCCAGAAGTAATCCTAATCTGGTTCACCAGTATCCATATTAACTCCTGCAGACACATTAGCAGTGTTGAATGATCACCCAACTCACAATCTCATGTAGATTAAAAGAGGTAAGATAGTTTGGTTGTTTACAGCGCCCTGCCCACCATGATATTCTAGGCTCCTCTATGGGTAACAATAAAGGTCTTAAAGTTGATGGCTGTGATAGACAGATGCAATGGAAGATGGAAGCTACTAAAGGGGTTAATTGAGCCATCTGAAGCCCTTCGACTGTCTCATGCATGGACAGGCAGACCACTAGGATAACTGGTCGTGCCGGGATCCAGAGGGCAGTAGCCTTGCTGTCAGGCCGCCTCTGGTCAGCATCCAAAATGGAGTGACGGCATCACACCTTTACTTCCTTATCCTTGTGCCAGAGGCCCTTTATTGATAAAGTCAGAACCAGGCCCTCTGCTCTTAAACTACCTGCATACATACAAGACATCACTTTATGCAAACAAGCAACACAACACAGACATGCCATACAGATTAGTGCCACAGTGCTTAGTGCTTGAAACAGCACTTATCACTAAATAAAAACACATGCAAAATCCCAATACTACATTAGACAGAACATCTCACACACATCCAATATAGTACAAATACATCACATAACTTGATGTCAGTGTGCCCACTACAGCATCCACCCATATCATTATCACATACAATAATAGAACAGCATACATCTTAACAGAACTTCGACTCAACACAGCCCAAATAAACCTGGCGCTGGACAGCAGGGCTTCTCAGCAGCCCCCAGAACCTCCAGGCGAGTCAGAAAACATAGCAACTTGCTGGGAAATACGCAAAGCCAGTTAATACAAGTAGTACATAAGCACCTTGGCTAGACCTCTGGACACACCTAACAATCATTGAACACATCTAATTATCAATAAGGAAACCTGAGTCATTCACACACTATGTCCTACTTACTCCAACTCTCAAATGACACAAGACACTGGTTTGAGATGGAGTCCTCGAAAGCCAAGCAAGTATATACTGAATTCATATGGTGCCACTAGTACCTAACAATGGAAGATTGCACACCATACAAATATACGTAGAATAACAAAACATTTCTGATGGATACATCTGTCTGTGGATTCCTCACCTTTTGAATTACCCCAATGCGCAGCATTCCACTGAAACTTTTCTCCTCAGCTTTCCCACATCGACGAGGACGTCACAATGGAATGGCTCTGCACGCGACTCCGCGTGACTTCATTGGAGCCATAAGAAGACCTCCTCGGCGTGTTGACGTCAGTTCCCTTTTTTTCCGTCCTGTTGACGCATAACGTTTTTTTCCCAGGCTCTCCATTTCTGGGAGTTTCTTTGTTGCTGTTGTCGCGACTTTGTAGCCGTCGAAGATGACTACTCCGAGGAAGTCGGGTTTCAAGCCATGCAGAGAATGTGGGAGCCAGATGTCCATCACTGACCCCCATGAAGATTGTTTATGGTATCTCTCGTCGGACCATGACTTCGGGACATGCACTTCGTGCAAGCGAATGAATCCAAAGGCGCTGAAGGAGAGGGAGGCCAAATTATTCATGGCCAAGGTGAACCAGCAGAAGAGAGGTTGCAGGAGGTCAGGGACCCGCTTGAAGTCGCTGACTCCACACACTTCGAGGTCTTCTAAGAAACACAAGAAGAAGCAGCGCCATGGGTTCCTGGCATCGCTCTTCGAAGGATGCGACTCCGAAGTCGGTGTCCCGAGTCCCAGTCATCATCGCAGGGATGAGATCTATCTGACTCCGTCACCAGGGGTGACTCCGGCCCCGTCTCCGGCTCCGAGGGCAGTGACTCCACTGGCTCCAAGAGATGCAACACCTCCCCTGTTGCTGAAGTCAACCACTCTACCTCTGGCTCGGGGGTGTCCGGCACTGCAACCGCAGCCGAATTTGGGGCTTCCTCGAATGGCTCCAGAGCCTGTGGTACTGAATCCGACATATCCCGCTTTCCCGGATCCGGGATCGGATCGGTCGCATTTTTTAAATGCGATGTTTGGCTTGTTCGCCAGAGCTGCAAACCCTACTGGTGTGCCTGTTGGCCCCATGGGTCCGTTGGCATATTCCCTGGGAGGTTTGCCACCACACTTTCCCCGGGCACATCTCATTACTTTCATGCCTATGGCTCCAGGGAGCTGGCCTCTTCCAATGTCGACATTTTCTACGCTGTTGCAGTCATTGGAGGGACGAGCTTCTCTAGATGGTTCATCCCCTGCACCATCTGGTTCCGAACCAGCGCCGACTCAACCTCCTTCGACTCCTGTTCCCGTGGATCTCCCTTCGACACTGATCCCGAAGTCACCGGTGCCGCGTCTGGCGCTACCGACGCCGGTAAAGAGGATGAGATCTCGGAGACAGGCTTAAAGGCTGTTGGAGGAAGAAGAGATCTAGGAGGATCATGGAGGGGCTGAGGAAGGAGAGATTTTAGATCCTGACCCGGATTTTGACGGTTTGCAGGAGGTTAGTGGCCTGGACAGCTCTCCTGAGTGGGAGCTTTCATCACCAAAGTGTCTGCCGACGCAGGAGGTGACCACATATCACGCTGTGATCAGAAAGGCTGCAGACCTCTTGGAGCTGCCTCTTCCTACAGCGGAGGTAAGATCTAATATTCTTACGGAGGTGCTCCATTCCCTTTCCTCTGTTTCAGAACCTTTGCTTCCTTTCAATGAGGCGTTGGCAGAGCCCATTCTGGATGTCTGACAGAAGCCAATGTCCACTCAAGCAGTTTCCAGGACCGTGGCAAGGAGGTACAAGGTGGCTCCGGGGGATCCTGCATTTCTGTCCACCCATCCTTTGCCAGAAAGCTTGGTGGTCCAGGCTTCGTGCTCTTCAAGACTGTCTGCAGGTTCCTTCCCATCTATGCTTGCGAATAGGGAGTCAAAGCACATGGAGCAATCGGCAAAGGTGTTCTCGCCGGGGAGTATGGCCCTGAGTCCACACATGCTACATGTCTTTTGGGTCGCTACATCCATGCCCTTATGGACTCAGCGAGGGAGGTTGTCCCAAAGTGGCCGGAGGTGGTACAAGGACATTTATTGGAGGTGTTATCAGATGCCCAAGCTGCTGCCCGCCAAGTGATCCAATCTGGTCTGGACACGGCCAACTCTGTAGCCAGGGTGATGGGATCGTCTGCGGCAACAAGGAGGAATACATGGTTGCGCGGTTCGGGATTCTCGCCTGATGTCCAGGCTACATTGCTGGATTTGCCCTTCCGTGGGTCTCGCCTATTTAGGGCTAAAGCGGATTCGGCGCTGCAGCGCTTTAAGGACAGCAAAGCGACAGCGAGGTCTTTGGGGCTTCAATCTCAACCCAGGAGCTTTGGGAAGTTCCACAAGTTTCGTGGCTTTGGAAGAAACTTGTCCTTTGTGCCAGGCAACAACCACAGCAGCAGCAGGCAAATCCCTTGTATAGGTCCTACAGGGGAAATGGCAGAGGTCGTCTGCGGGGTGCTGCAGGACACCAAGTCTCCTCCTCTTCTGCCTCTCCAGCTGTTGTGGCAGGGAAGCAGCTTTAGCTCCACCATCCTAGAGCATGCTTGTCCTGAGGGAGGATCCCATTTTCTACAGCATTGGAGGTCTGTTACTAGAACCTGCACTTCTGTTGGAGCATTACAAGAGGATTTTGGTGTGAATTATAAAGGGATTTTTTGTTTTACAGTTCGCAGAAGGCAGCAGAGGCTGCACTGCAGATTTCCTTATTTACTCCTGCTGACACCATTCATTTTAACCACATCTGCTATCAGGACTTTGGTCATAAAAGAATCAGGTGGCTGGCACATCAGTTCTTCTTCAAGCCCCATGTGCAGGTTGTTTCTTCTCCATAAATGGCCCATACACACTTTTAGCTCTTCAATGCTTCCCCTGTATGGGAGATGTTTGCCAGAGACTGAAATGTATTGAGCTGAAGTTTAAGGCTGGTAAAAATGAACCAACAGAAATGGCCTTTTTAATGTGACACAACTGAGGTGGGCAGGTTTTTTGGCAATGTGCTCAAGATGTTTACAATTACAATACAGAGATACCATACAGCATTGTAGGCTTTCTTAGCTAACAGACTAAATATTTTATAGATGGGGACATTTCAGATTGTGAGAAGTATGTAGGTAGCTCCACTTGTTGTCTTAAGGGTGTTATCATGCCATCATGGAGAATCTGAGAGTAATGTGCATTCCTGACATGAAATACTCCATAGATAAATAGAGGCCTATTAAAATCGATGTTTGAGGTGGGCTGTAATACCCACCTCTACATTCCCATGGCAGACTTGCAATTTGCAAATATCAACAACATAGAGTAACACAGTATGAAAGGAATCAAAGTGATGAAATGAAAAATAAATATTAATTCTAAGCACAGTGCAAGCACTTGGGGTGAGGATATATCATATTTTTAACACTATAAGCCTGCCTTTACCTGAAGGCTCCTAGCCCTTTCGATCTCTGGAAAGGGATTGATTTGGGACAGTGTTTCTTAACCTGTGGTTTAGAGACCACCTGAAGATCCACAAAGCCTACTCCGAGGGTCCACGGCTGGTTAGAAAATGAAATATTATTAACATGTCAATAAAGTGGATATAAATAAGCAAAATGTGCAATTGAAAGTTTTAAAAATTGCTGTAAATGGGAAGGAATTTGAAACTGGAGGTGTTGTATCTTCAGACTGATTTGTGGGAGCAGTGAAAGTGCATCAAGCAGAATGTAGTACAGACGATGAGTGGCCTCAATTGAATTTAGCAAAGTTTACAACCCTCCTATAAAAATGTTTCTTTTTGTTAACATTTGTGACTTAAATAAAATATTTGTGTATTTGTTTGATGATTACTTGTTTCTGTATTTTTGTGTATTGTTTTGTAGTTCAAATCCTCGAAAATGCTTAGGCTGGGGAAAATACTTAGGCTGGGGGTCCCTGGCGTCCAGTAATGACTCAGTGGGGGTCCCTGGATTCCAATAATGATTCATTGGGGGTTCCCCAAGTTACAGTAATGATTAAGTGAGGTTCCAAAGAAATCAAAAGGTTAAGATCCTCTGTTCAAGGGAGCTCAGGCCCCTTTCACTTGAATGGGATCTGGGATGTCATACTCTGACGCCACATCTGTGCTGCCACATAAAGTGGCAATATATTACTGGAAATGGAATTAAAAAAGGCGCTTTGTTGTCGAAGGGAAGTTAGTGCTGAAATGGAAAAATGTCATTTTGTTTGGTGCCCTGAAAATCCTTGCACCGACAGCAGCTCGGGCCCCCTAGAAGGAGCTCGTGGTTTAGCAGGAACTGCATCACTGCTGTGAGGTGAAATCGATAGAAAGGCCTTTCTTTCCAAAGATCATTGACGTTTGCTCAAAACTGATGACGTGAGTGCGAGCAATAGACTATAAGTGCACCTACCGCCTTCACTGAGCAACTTGCACAAGGAGACAGCTCGCCCTGGTTAATATTTTATTAGAAAACATAATATATTTGACGGATGTTGATAATGCTTACCTCTCTAATGCTGGCCTTGTTACATTTAGCATAAACATATTTGATAAATAGCTCACTAGGCACTTTACTGAACATTACATATCACGTGTGCTGAAGGCTCACCTTTATAACATGGCTGCCAACTCTGGCTTCAGAAAGCAAGAGAGATGAAGTAAAATTGCACTTACAGGCCATTACAACGTTAAAGGTTTTTCCCTATTTTGTTAATTATTTTCAACCAGTTATTGAAGATTATCGCTACCATGTCTGAGGTTGTATTTTGTTCTTCATGCTCTAAAGCTCTGATTATGAGTGGACTGGAATGTTCCTACCCCTGTGCAAACCCACTGTCCTGCGAACCTTACTGCACGTAATAATTAACGGGTGCGATAAAGTCCGCAACCTTCCTTAAATTTCGCAGGTCAGAACTTCTGCAATTTAACAGGGAAGTAAATACCGTATTTGTTGCTCACCACGCCAAAATCCACGGTACTCCCGAAACTCGGAATAGGTGCAATTTATCACACCTGAAAAATCCAGAAACACTGAGAGGTGGATTTGATTGGGTGTGATGAATAGCACCTTCCCTCTGAGGCAGTTTGACATCACTACAACACAGTTGCGGCTGGTGTCAGGGCAAAGTGGCGGGCGGGGTGGGGACAAAACAAAAGCCAAAATAAAACAAAAAAACTTACCTGAATCCTGCCGCATCACCGCTCTTCTGGCAGAACTGCAGGCACAGGCTCCCAGACTGCCCTACGGCCAATCCTGATGCTGCTCTCACAGCATGAGAGGAGTGTCGGGATTGGCCTGAGCGCACTGGATTTGCGCTCTCAGGGAGACTGGGAGCCTGTGCCTGCTCTCTCCAACCCAGCAATGCAGCTGGGTTGGAGAGAGCTTCAGTACGCATGACAGTTTGGCCCAGCCTGAGACGGCCAGCCAAACCGTCATGCGCACTGAGAACAGTGCACTACCACTCCCCCTGTGCCTTTCGTTCCCCTGGCCCCGCCCCCTAGACTCCACGGCATTGAGAAAAATAAACGATAATAAACATGGTTTATTATAGTTTCGTTTTTCAAGTTTTGCAGCTGCCACTGCTGCTGGAAGAGGGGGCGATGCTCCTATGCCATAGAAGAGGAGCCACCGTCACAACATAGAGCAATGAAAGAATTGAGGAACAATGCATGATTTGTTGCTAAATATTCTGGGGAGAAAGGAAGTGGAATACATAGGAACAACTTAGAATGCTGTGAAGCAGGCCGAAAATAACGAAAAGAGCTAGATTATTTTTCACGTTATATACCAAAGCCTGTCTTGAACAACAAAGAACTGATCAATGTGATATAGTGATATCATTGGGGCTTTATGTAGGAAATGGAGGGGAGAGTTGGCTAAAGACGCAATGCCTAAATTCTCACAACAACACTATAAAACGTGAAGGATGGAGTGCTTAAAATGAATCTCAGCCACTGTAATTACTCTGGGCTGCAACCCAGTCCATTGAAGACAGGGAGCAGCAGTCAGTCTTGCGCCCACCCCAAAAGGGACAGTTTAGACCAAACGGCTCTCCCCTAAAGAGACCGTCCAGACCGAACTTGGGGAGAGGATGTAGCCTTACGGCTAGACCGGTGGACCTCAAAACTGGGGAACAGAGTTCGAGTCTCGGCAGGGACGCTCAACATCCTGTGATTCTGGGCAAATCACGTAATCTCCCCGCGCCTGACAAAAATGAATGTGTCCATCTGCAACGAAACTGGTGCTCATGTAAATCGCTCTGATTCCTGATATCTTCGGGTCGAGTTTGCGCTATATAAAACTCGAAAAAATGAGAAACTTTCCGAACAACTGCTAAGGGTTGAGTTTATCATAAGGATTACTCTATGCATCCGTGTCCCCACTTTACTGAGAAGTCAGAGGTCACCTCAGGAACCGCTCAGGGGTACAAGGATACAACACGTCAAGAATCCACATAAATAATATAAATCTAAGGTTCAAAATTGAATTCATAAAAATAATTACATTTATTACCTATTAAGTACAAACAATGTGTCCCAATGCAAGTCTGTGAGCACAGCTATGGAGGTTAATGCTGCTCTATGAAAAAAGTACAAATGATGAAAAAATAGCTTTTCCGTGGTACCTTACTAACAAGTATCTGACTCACACATGCGTACTGTGCAGTCTGATGAAGAAGGTGGGATAGATCCAGGAATAGAAGTTACCTTGAACCTTACTTCTTTTATAAACAAAAACTTCACCAAAAGGATGACTCAAAAGGCTAAATCAGATGAGGGGTCTGTGAGGTCAGTTTAGTTCAGAATTATGTCAAAAGGCACTGGGTGGCTTCCCTCAATTGGTCCTGCATTTGTGGCTCTCAGTGAACTTTTCTCTCTCTCCACCAAGAAAGGTTGATGCCTCGGGCACAAGTGTTCTAGTGACCTTGGTTGAAGATTGCAGGAATCTGTAAAGGATAAGTTTGCAACAGTTGGAAAACCAACACCAAGGGATGATGCTGGAATATAGAGAACCAGAACAATATACGGGAAGCTTTCTTTTCGTTTTTCCAACCGTCCACATTTAAAGTGCGGGGTAGATAGAGTTCCTGATGGTAAGGCACTAACATTGCTGCCATTGGAAAATTCCACATGGCAAAATCAACACCCTTATAAACGGCATCCTTTGTATTTGGGACCACCCTGTGTACCATTGTGGTCCTAAAATATCCTCGACGCTCTGGAAGAAAGCTCCAGGCACATGGGGGACATTAGTTATGTTATTTCTGAAGATAAATCCCCGCTTTGGGTGTCTATTGTCAGAAATAACATGCTTGATAATAGGTCTATCATCCTGACATAGTGGACCAGTTGCCGCTTTTTTCCCTTCTGGATGGCAGTCGCTTTGATGCTGTCTAGAGGCAGAGCTGCAGACTTTAGCACCTCAGATCTATATACCAATCCTAGCCTTGGCACTGGGACGTTATTTGATTGTGGTCAAGTCCCTCCCTATGCAAACAGGTTACATTTTATTGTGTAGTTCAAAGATGCAAATCCTCACTTGAATCTACAACATTCCATTGCTCCACAGCTACTTTCATGAAATATAAATGGCAATACATGCATGCAATGTTTTGCCAGGGTAGACTCCTATCAAACTGGATACAACAAATAGATAGAAAACAGTGAATATTTAGTGATCTTTAACAAAATAATCTTCCCATCCACTGCTCCTTGCATTGGAACACCCAGTGCAATGCCCCAGTGCATTAGAGCACCTCTCAGCATCTGGAACCTAAACTCCCTCAGTTTAGTCCAACACTCTTTGCACCGCCTGTCAAACAGTAAACGTGTCCACCAATGCAATGGCATTCTGTAAAGACAGATTCCTTGTCCAAGGTTCCCTGCCAGATCCACCCACCTCCCCAGAACTAAATTCTGTCTATTCCACTTGCACTGTAAAAAGGTCGGAATGAGGGCGTGGAGTACGCTGAAAAATGCTTTGCTTCAAACACATAATATTTGGAGTTAGAATAGTAATAATCTAGTCGCGGAAGATTTGAAGGGATCATGAAAGTCATGATTAGAATTATTTGATTGCATGATGTTCTCTTCTTGCAAAAGGACCAAATAGTTTAAAGCTAAAATTTCGAGAACAATGTTTGAAAATGTAAATTTTTAAAATGAATATTTTCTAACTCTTGCTCTATAACTGAATTCAGAGGAGCAGATTCACAATAGTTCCATGCAAGACTTGTTCAGCATTATTATTTATTCATTATTTTTTGTTAACAGAGTTTCACATAGTGCTGAGATGATGCCTTCTAGCATCTTCAAAGAGCCCAGAACTATGCAGCTTGCTTGTTGTTTGGCTTCGAAACATATGATCATAATACACCACCACCGAAGTCCCTCCATTAGATCGATGTTAATGAACGGTCAACCTTAAAAACCTTTTGGCTTGTCCACAAGGCACTCTATGATCATTCACTAAATTACCTTGCCAACTTGTTTGTCTCCTCTTCACCAATGAGATACCTTAGGCCTAACGGCCACTTGATCAACTTGACTCAAGACATTTTGGAGTTGATCCTTTCATGTGCAGGGCTCTTCCTTGTGGAATGTACTACCGCTACCTCTTACAAGTACTGTCTCAGATTTGGAAGAGTTTAAAGACCCATCTCTTCCACCAAGCATTTGACTCATCCAGTCGTACCAACAGCAGTAATGTCTAAGCCAGCTTGGCCTGCCAGGTCGGATGCCCAAGGCTGGCCATTCGGTTACCACCTTAGACGTCTCAGTATTTTTGTTCTTCTAAAAGCTTTATTATTCCTATATATGGCTATATTTATATCCCATGGACATCCGTTGCCATATTCTATCCTTGCTGGCTGATTCTACCAGCTATTATTTCTCCCTTCCTGTACGCACCTTGTCTCAGTGTGCTCAGATGCCACTGCAAAATGGAGTGAAGTGCTTTGAAAATCCCCAAATAGAACTAAATCAGTACATTTTCAAGCATTGCAGAAAGTTTCAGTGATAGGGTGCTGTAAGAACATGGAATCATGGACAATTGCCACACTTGAGCCTGGCATATCGCTGCTTCGTTAGAAAACACATCAGTCGGAAGACATGGAGATGCGGCTCCACGCTGCTTCTCTTCAGACTTTTATACACCCACTAGTCTCCTAAACCATTAGTGAAGCTGGTGGCTAGGTTCTATTTTACAAAGTCCCATAAGCCTAGCTGCTTCCACAGCAGGTGATTTTCTGAGCCAGCTTCCTTACTGAGCGTTGCAGCTTTTTTCGACAGGAGGCTGTCTTGATGACTTTTAAAGGCTCTGTAAATCAAAAAAAGGAAGACAAAATCACCAGGTCATTCAAACCTCTTTTGTACGCATTTGGTGGAAGTATGCTAAACATTGTCCACAGAGCAGTGTTGGCTGAATCAGGCACTGTGCTGAAAAGAGCCGCATAGGGGGAATCTGTGGTTCCAGGAATGTTTCAAGAACAGTCCAGGATCTGGAAAGAAATGACTCAACACACAGCAGAACCATTACAGATTTCTTTGTTAGAGGGTAGTGGCAGAGTCCTTAATCTAGTTGTTAGAACGCAGAATCTGCTGAATGAAGACGGGATATTTGGCCAACGCCCTAAATAAAAGTGAGGACAAGACCAAGGATAGTAGATAGGTTCTCTACATCTAATGGTGCTTCAGTCAGGACTCTAGCATTGTCACTTATGAGAAATACCATCAATATTTGTCCATGAAATGTTAGCAGCTGGGAGAGGTTAATGAGGGACCTGTAAGCTCTAGACTTTATCATTAGAAATGTCGTCTTGTGCACACAAGAAACATGGGTTGGGAAGACCACCACCATACTACGTTACAAGACTGTTTCAGTTCCGGCAGTCAGGTTATCAATGAAGGTTGTTGTTGACATTTAAGGCTACCAAGTTCATCTTTGTCCTTACACAGCTTTGAGCAACTTAGAAGAGCGATCACTAAAGCTGTTACCGAGGTAGTAAGAGCTAAGTCTTTACCTGTTGTGAAGTATTGCTAGAAGACTTTCAAGAAGCCTTTAATAATTGAGTAGACTTAACTCAGATTACTGAGATATTTACTTCATCTTCAATCAACAAATGTCCAGGCGCATTTTGAATTCTGTTTGAAAAGATTGGCTCCGGCCCTTGACTATGTGTTTTTTTAGATGTAGAAAGGCATAACTGTATTCACTTATAGGATAAATGATCATCAGTGTGGCATGTGGTGTCGCAATCTGAATATAGGCCCAATGTGGGAGAAAAAGTGTGCAAATTAACTGTTAACTCCTTAACCGCAGCGCAAATTCCGCCGCGGTGCGGGAGTTCTATTGAGTGGGCGGGGCCGCGTCGGCCAACGGACGTGCGCAGCACTAGCGAGGTAGTGCTCACGACGGCCATTGGCCGATGCGCGCACGGAAGGGGTTAAAGGCTACTTTGGCGCATCAGCTTAGGCTCACATCATTCTTGAAAGCTATTCAGGCATAGGCTAGCAAGACGCACAGCAGTGTGGTGGTGGACACATATTGCTGTAAGCAATTATCACCCTATCTAGGAAGACCAATATCATTTATCCTGAAAATTCATTGCCTCAAACTGAGATTCCCCCTTTTTGATGGGGGAGAATTTTGACAGGCTTGGAAAAAAATAGCGGGCAGAGACAAGATGGATTCCATTTCTATGATTATTTGAGAATTTCTCTCTTTTATGATGTCACCCTTATTTTATAGAGTAGTGTAGAAAGTATTAATTACCACCTCTTCATAGGATGGGCCTTCACACATGTTCAGCAACAGTAAAAGCACTGTTTAAATGGTTTTACTTTAATATAGAAAATAAATCTCTAATGCCTTAATTTACTGCAATTTTTGGAATATGCTAATTTCTTTTTTCGTTTTATGCTGCAAATACCCCCTGATTACCTATTTTTAGTTACTTTAAAAATAACCCTGGAGTTTTTCCTTTTAATTTTTGTTTGATCACTATTTATTTACATTGATATGGTTTTAATTAAACAATAAATAAGAAATTACTGAATTATGTCTTGGGCGCGGTTTAGCCATCTCTTTGCTACACTTTGTGAGATATCAGTTTTGATCTTTTACCACAAATCCCCAAAATTAGGCTTATAGCAAAAAAATAAAATTTATGTTTTACATTTTTCCCATACTACTGGTTGTGAGTCTGTTTCAGACCACTCCTGATTTTGACTAAAACAGCATGTTAATTGGGGGTGAAGAGATTTGTCTGGGGAACACAGTAGATTTAGTAGGATCAAGAGTTCGGGGTCCAACTCAGAGAAAAATCAGAGATTGCAGAAATGTTATATCTGTCTACAATTGTGTCACATACCAAATGATCAATTGTGTAAATCTATACTGCAATAACTTTGCACATAGAAAACTTTGGAAACACTTGTAAACAACTGATTGATGCCAGTAAATTCTTAGTGAATTGAATGGTGGAATCCAAGACTGAAATACTAATCTCCTGGTTTGCAGGCTAACACTTTAGCAACATCTCATCAACCAGCATTGTATTTACGAGAAGAGGCCTCAGAGTAGTGGAACTTAATGCGTCTTCCTTGCCGGCCATTTCCCATTTCCTCGACCTCTCTTTCAATCATATTGCAAGAAATGGCAATTTCTATTTCACTGAATTGAAAGAGAGAACTTTGCAAAGTAAGCAGCCCTTGATTGCCCGGCAATTTGTTTCGGGAAGAAAGACAATGTTTGCTGATTTTCATTGGTAAACCATCTGCAAAATTCCCAATTAGCATCTTTAGGGAAGCATGTACCTCCAATCTCTGTCACAATATTCAAGCACAATGGTACTGACAGCTGTTTTTCTGTAGCACAATGAAGGAAGGAGGTGAGGCAAACAAGTGAAATCAGAGAGTTAGAAACCCTGTCCCGGTGAATTCTGGGAGGTCATTATGTAAATTGGAGTGGCTGAGACTCGGAAACGTGTGTGATCGTTGCTTCGAGCTAGGTTTGCCCTATAGAAATACCTACACATACGACATACCTCAAACCTGCAGGTATGCTGTAGTTAGTAACATAATTACAGTTTCAATGTTATGCAGTGTATAAACCTGGAAAACGTATCCACTAAAATAAGCCCGAAAAAGGAAACACTCCGTTCCACCGCCCACACATTAGCTGCTCCCTCTCATCTCCCATAGTCCATTTTTTCCAATTTTACACCATTTTCAGAAGAGGAACAAAATGTGTGTAGGCATGCTCATTTTCAACAAAGGATCTAAATTGTATCGCTTCGGGGATTCCGAGCACAAGCTAGGTACAATTTCGCAATCTTACATCATGGCTTTGCCAACTAAAGACAGACATGTCTCATGTCAACCCAGACATGACACAACCTTCCAGAATACAGTGTGCTCGGTTTTTAGAACTGTTGTGAATAACTTCATGAAATGTACATTTCAAAGGTCTTTCTTTCTCTTTGTTCTTTTGATTGTCTTTTGGTTTTTGCTGGTGGCTTCTTAATTCTTTATACCTTGTTTTGTTACTTGTTGGTTGTCTTATGAAAAAGACTGAGAATTGTACAAATAGTGTATGCAGGCTGAGTTAAAATAATACAAATCTGAACAATATTGAAAATGACACAAAAAAACAAAGAAAAAGATAGTGCATGAAGGGTATCAGCAGATGTTAGACATTTACCGGAATAGTACATGTTGTATAACATGTTGTATAACATAATCAATAGTACAGCAGTATATTAGTACATATAGCACAACAAAGGAGTTTATTCCTGCATGTTGGCAGGGTTCTGAGTTAGCAGGTAGCATGTATATGGCTCTTTAGGCTTGTTTTGAATTCCTGGTTGGAGAGGTGGTATAATGGGTATTATGAGTTATCGGGGAGTAATCAAGGTTTTGGCCTCCTGCACATGGACATAAATATAAAACTGTTGGGAATTCACAAACATTCCTGGCAGTAAGAATGGAAGGCTGCGCCAACCTCACCTTTCGAGGCATACTACTCGGACTATCATACAACTGCTATTTCCCTCATGCTTAGTTGTACGCAGTGCACACCTCTGCATTGTGGAAAGGAGGCCTGCTGAGCAAATAAATGCACATTTTTTTTTTCTTTTTTTTTCTTTACTTGGAAAACAAACCCTTTCTACTACACATCCTCAAGGTCTGTGGGTGATCCAGTCTCCCTCCCGCCCTGGAAGGGCTGCAACTCTGATCCTTTGCTGAAGTAAATTGCCACCCGTTTCCCGAGAGGGAAGGGTCAGAGAGGAGTTTGTGAATGCCAACAAACACTCAAGTTTGTGTGTTTTCACAAACTTTCAAGGCAAACCATGCCTTGATCCTGCCACACCCCAGCTCTTGCTTGAGGTTTGGATTCGGCTTAATATCGTAGAAACAACAAATGATTCAACATGTTTTCAGTGGTAGCTTTTAATGTTCTTTCTTCAGTGACATTATGTTGTGTCACTAATATTTAGTTTTAACACACACACAACAGAAACAGCCAACACGTGTTTTGCCACTACAGCTATCAAGCCTGGGAGTTTTTCACGGCAGGATAATCAGGGTAGGGTATCCCTGTAGAGATGTAGATGCTGGAGACCTCACTTCTGCATGCACAGCTGTCGCAATGAGGAAGAGACTCTGAAGACAATTATAGTCCCTGGAAAATTTGTTCCAAAAGTGGTCTCTTTGGTGGAGTGTCCGTGTATGTCAAGTCTCATACGGTCTGGTCGTGAGCGTGATGCTCTCCGTCCCAATTATGTCTGTCCGAAGGATCTGGGAATCACTTACTTCACTTAACTCCACGTATCTTAAGCTACGTAAAGTAAACCGATACCTAATTATATATTCTTGCCTTGTCAATACTTTAGTCCTCGTGTTCTTCCCACAATATTATGGTGGCACAATATTTTTCAAACAACATTTAAGTGGAATACCTTTGGAGCAGCATACCCGGGAGATAAGGCAAGACCCATCTTTTATCTCTTTGAAAACCAAGCTAAAAGATCAACTACTACTAACCCAGCTTTACACACTCTAAACATATATTACATTATCTCTCTTCTATCTGAGATTGCATGCAGCACCTATACTCAAATACGCATTACACATATTTTATATATTTGATTATAGCACTTACCTCCTGATTGTCGAAAATGATCTCCATTTTTCAATGTTATGAATCTGTTATACACTGCTCATGTGACCTATGATGTACAAATTCTTATTTTCTCCTCTCATTCCATTGTCATCCCATGGGAAATGTCCCATTTAACTTGTCCTATTGTACCATGCCAGGTGCATTCTCGTACTTGTCATTGTGATGTTTTCATTACATACACAAAACATACATGTCCCTGAAGGCAACCTCAAATTAGGGCTGTCGATCTCAGCATTGCACCCCATATCTGCTTGTGATACAGTGTCACTAAAACTGTCACACATTACACATGAAAGTGTCACATGTAGACGTGCACTGCAAAGCGACAAATGACACCCGCATACAGAAAACTTTGCAGTAATGTCAATAGGGAAATTGTTTTCTTTTTCTGTCACTCAGCTTTTGAGGAAAAAAAACAGGCGATTCTGAGGTGTCATTATAAAGAACACTCACACACTTCAGTATGTGGGGTTTTCACCCCCAATCTAGGAGCATCTCTGGGCACTGAGCACCATCCACCAATACAGTAGTTACCTCATTCACTCAAACTACATACTCTTGGCCTCCTCAGACTTCTCCCCTACAGATGGATGATACCCATGTGTTCGGGGGTGGTGGTGCATAGGGTGA
The DNA here is from genome assembly GCA_963921515.1 of Calotriton arnoldi. Classification (NCBI taxonomy): domain Eukaryota; kingdom Metazoa; phylum Chordata; class Amphibia; order Caudata; family Salamandridae; genus Calotriton; species Calotriton arnoldi. Next base: position 1,890,034 of record CAWUFW010002762.1, on the reverse strand, counting down.
CCACTTCACTCCAGGTCATTGTGGGCACTTCTCTCCAGTCCTGAGTTTTTCACCTACAAATCACTGATTTCAGAAGTGTTTGTCTTGTTAGTTCAAAGGAAGAAAGCCAAGACTGAAACACCCAAAATGGATTACGCTATAACACGAAAGTCTAGGACTGGAACAGGGTCTAAAATGACCTGGAGACAGGTGGTCACCCTACTGTCGTGGTATACGTCTACTAAGATTGCAGCACCAGTGGTAGGCTTTTTTTAACACCACAGGGGGTGGTGACCCAGGCAAGGCAAGCCCTCTTTCTTTCCACCTCATCTAGAAATGTACAGACAGTCTTCCCTAATAACAGTTTTTTTTTTTGTTAAACACTTCAATGGAGGCTGTGTTGGAGTTTAAAAGGACCATTCCACCCATTCTAATTTTTTGATTGTATGCACTGTTCCCTTACTGACTCAGTCACAGGCAGCAAGTTCATGATTCAGATCAGTTGCTCTGTTCGTCCTTCTTGAGCTTCTATGAGTAACTGGTACGTCTCCACCTTGTCGGGCATCCCTGTGGCCCGTGCGGCCCTTTCATGTGGATGCCAATGAGGTCAATCCACTGAATCTGCCAGACTTGTGCCACTCAGCGATCCTACCTGAATGCGTACATCTTTGAAGCACTGGCCATTACTGGGCCCATCCAGTTACATTCAGCCAGTAACCATCCTGCCGGCCCTTACGCCTTACCCACCAATGGCCATTGGTTAGAACCTGGAGTGCACTATGGAGCCAAAAGCTGGCTTGGGATTGGTGGGCCCGCAGGGAAAGGAGGTTTGGGGCCTCTGCATGAGTGATCTTCAAATTACACTCTCTAAAGGATGCAGCCCTCAGTGAGGGTGGCCTTGTCAATACTGCTGTACTCTTAGGTTCTATGTAACCTGTCGCTACAGTGGTGCTGCTGGTGCTTACATCGGCCTACACACCTAAATGGGCTATACACTGAACTATTAAGAAAACGGGAAGGGGTGGGATAGTATACCTGAAGGGGATGGGTCATTTGTCACCTCTCAGTCCTTACCTTCAATATATGCCAAATAAGAACAAAGCATTGACATCTGATGTCAGAAAGAGCTGTCCGTCGAGTGGATAAATTGCAAAGTGTGAAACTGGAAAATCTGAGATCAATCCTGGTTTCCATGCTTGACCAAACTGTGTGATCCTAGGCAAATACTTTATTTTACTTAGTCTCCTTTTTGTTCATTATCACATATAAAATGCACTGAACAAAAACTTCTCGTGTTTGATTTTAGTAGCCTATAGTTCTGCTTCATCTAGAATAAGAATCTAGGCCACTTATAAGGTACACATGACAACTGACATGCCTCCTATTTCACTGATTGCATTGTCATCAAGGAGGGGGCTGGGATGCTCATCAGAGCATGTTTAAAAACTCTCCCTTTTAATAAATACTCTTCAATGCAGATATATAATCTGATGTATTAAAGTGAAACGCTTCCGATTAAACACTTTCAGTTAAAGAAATACACGTTTTTTTAAAAAAATTGAAGGCACCTTTTCATACACCAACCTGATGGCTGTTGCATGATTTACATACCTATTCAAGGCTCGGCTCGGCTCGTGCAGGGTCTCTTAGAGCCAGAGCCAGAGCCAGCCCATGGCTCGGCTGTCCCCGGTAATTAGTTGACTCGCCCACCTCTAGGCACTATTGATTCCACATTGCCGAACGATGTGGCTTTTCCACCAAACTAAACAAAAACAGTCCAACCCTTCAGATATAGATACGGGCGTGTTGACACTCGCATCCCTCTGAAGAGGCCGGTCAGGATTGTCCAGAGCGGACCCGGTGAACCAGCGCCTCCTTCGAGCCGGAGCCTGTTAGGGCGACGACAAACAGGCGGGGCCCTTGGCCAGGGCCCATGCGCTTCGAGCACAGACCACAAACGGCTGTAGCCTCGCTCTCGCCTGCGCCGCGGTGGCCTTGAGACGAACATTTTCTTTTCTACAAACAAAGGCGCGCAAAAAAAAAAACTGAGTTAAAGCCTTTTTTCTCACCGCCGCTCCCTGCAGCTAGGAGATAAGAATCGTTTCGCGGTTGCAAAAATGAAATGATTTTTAGCCGTCTTAATCTGATAGCGCGCTTTGTAATTATGTGTGGCGTTCATCCGTGTCCCATATAACACGCTGTCCTCGCATCGCCGTTAAAGCGTTGTTTCATGTCTGAGACAGGTGTCTGTTTACAAACGCCTGCTGTTTGAGGGCACCAGGCATGTTAAAGCCGGGACAAAACACCACACAAATGGGGGCAAAAAGCATGATATCTTGGGAGGTATTGCACTATATTACACAAGTTCATTTTTTGTAGGCACAGGGAGATTATGTAATTTGCCCAGAATCACAGAATGTTGAGCCGGCGCCGAGACTCCAACCTGGTTCCCCAACTTTAGAGTCGGCAATTCTGGCCCCATAGGCCTTATCGTTTCTACAAATAATAGAATATGTCATTTATTGAATGTGAAATGCGAAAAAGGAAATAAAGACACGTGCAAGGGGTTCTAATATGGTAAAAACAGTTAAATTGGTCATGTAGCTGAGTGAGTTAAGTGCTCACTGCACAGATCTTTGCTTATTGTAGGTTTGAATCCTAGTATGCATGTTTTATCTTTAATTGCGAACATTAATATTTATTAAGTTGGATGATAACAAGAGTAATTTACAGCACAACTAAGCACAGCTATCTGCAATGCTAGCTATTAACGGGCCTATTCACAAAGGTAATTTTCTTTTCTGAGTAATTTACATGTGTAATTTACTCTTACGCTTTTAAACAACGGTATTACTTTTGGCTATTCAAAAATTCAGAGAGTAAAGTTACTAAAATTGTAAGTCTTCACCTCCTGGTGGTAAGTGGGTTGTTGTTATTGTTGGGGGTATACTGCTTTAAGGAATGAAGGTGAGATAAGGTTCCAAGGCTAATGCGTTGTATTCTCGAATGTTGTAACGTAGTCATTATACTGCTCGCTGCTACCTGCACCTGTCGTGGGTCCTCAGCTCGTAAATAAAGCTATTTACATGGAAATCTATTCTACCCATGCCTCCTGATTTCTAATCCGAAACCCATGCTACATTAATTGGCGACGATCTGGGATTTCGTTTGGACGGCTGATTTCGGACCCACCGACCAACTGCCTGTTTCCTACCGATCCTGATGCGGACCAACGGCCAGTTTCCTACCGATCCTGATGCTGTCTGAACTATTGAAAGTCCTGTGTCTAAGGGATCAACTTGTGTTCAATTGTTACAACAAGAAAATACAAGAGCGTATTCTCACATGTAAAAATCCCACTTTGGATGAAGTCATGGGAATTGCGAGAAGTATTGAATGCTCTGTTATTTCATCCAAAATTCTAACTGAAGATGCTAGTTCTAATCCCATGATTTCTCCTAGCACAAGTGTCATGGCTGTTTCGTCAAACAGTGTTAATGAACCTGATGTTAATTTAATCGCTTCTCGTTTTAGAAACAAAAGACCAATTGAAAGAAAAGATAATGTATTTTGTTACAGATGCGGTTCAAGATTTCATGTAGGCAACTTTCCCAATTGTCCTGCCATAGGTAAACGATGCATTAACTGCAAGAAAGTTGGGCATTTTAATACTGTTTGTAAAGCTATTAGGCACAAAACCAAAGTCAGTCAAATTAGCACTGAAGATGAAGCTATTTGTGATGCGTTGAATGTTGTTTCTCTTTCTGTTGAAGTTAACATGCTGTATGATAAAGTAATCAAAGGACCAATATGTGAAGTACTTATTGGTTCCATATCACTATATATAACGGCAGATTCTGGTTCACCAATTACGATCTTAGCAGATAAAACGTTTTACAAATTATGGAGTAATACGGTTTTGTCTCCCCCTGATGTTAATCCCAAAGCATTCGGGGAGTACGATATTATTATGTGTGGGTATTTTTCTGACACGATCAGATTTAAGGATAGGGAAATTCATACCAAGATATATGTGGCACAAAAAGGCAGAGATATTCTTGGATGGCGTGACCAAGCTGGTCTTGGTATTCTACTGAGACCTGGGCATTCAGAACCAGTTGTTCTCGGTGATATACCTATACTTGCAGTAACAGCAGTTCAATCACAAGATTCCTCTTTACTCCATTTGTTGGAAAAATATAATACTGTATTTAATGAGAAGATTGGTCTGGTCAAAGGTTTTGAACATTCTATAAAATTGAAAGAAAATGCTGTTCCTATCGTTCAAAAAGTAAGACATGTACCTCTCTCAGTGAGAGAAGATTTAAAGAATCATCTTGCTTCATTGTGTTCACAAGACATCATTTGTCCCATTGAGTCTTCCGAATGGGTTTCGGCTGCAGTCGTTGCACGCAAATCCTCAGGAGATATCCGTCTCTGTGCGGATCTGAGAGTGTTAAATCGCAATATTGTAGTAGATTGTCATCCCCTGCCTCGTATTCATGATATGTTAGCAAAAATTGGGCATAGCAAATTCTTTTCCACCATAGATTTGCGTTCGGCGTATCATCAAGTTCCATTATCCGTAAAGTCTCAACCTTTGACAACTTTTGTTACACCATTTGGTGTTTACATGTACAAAAGACTTCCTTTGGGCTTGCATCAGCTGCCAGTATATTTCAGAGGTTAATGGACCAATTTTTTCATGATATCCCCGGCATTCAGGCATTTCAGGATGACATATTAGTACATTCGGAGTCCATTGAACAACATTACATTCTTTTAGAAAGAGTATTAAACACCTTACAGACACATGGTATGACTGTTAATGTTAAGAAATGCAATTTTCTCACTCAAGAAGTGGATTATCTTGGACACAATATTTCGAGTGAAGGTATTAAGCCCAAGACTTCCTTGATTGACGCCATTAAGAGTGCTCCCACTCCTTCAGACAAGGACGCCTTGAGAGCGTTTCTTGGTCTAAGTGAATACTATGCTCGCTTCGTTCAAGGTTATGCGTTGCAAGTACAACCTCTAAGAAATTTACTAAAAAACATGCTAAATTCCTTTGGTCTGAGGACACTCAAGCTGCTTTTACCACTGTTAAAAATTTAATAATCAATGCTCCTGCCATCAAATCTTTCACACATGGTGTTGAAAGCATTATTACTGTGGATGCTAGCGCTATGGGTCTGGGTGCTGTTCTTAGCCAAATTGTGAAGGGACAGGAATGCACCATTGCTTTTGCATCTCGCACTCTCAGTTCGGCTGAACAGAATTACAGTACTATCGAGCGCGAGGCATTAGCATGTACCTGGTCAGTTGAAAAGTTCAGAATGTACATTTGGGGAACTAAATTCCAACTTTATACTGATCACAAGCCTCTGATGTATATGTTGGGAGATAGTTCTTCTAACAAAGCTTCTTCGCGACTCATAAGATTACTTGCTAGACTGCAAGAATTTAATTTTGACATCAAATATATACCAGGAGGTAAGAATGTACGGGCAGATTGCCTTTCACGTCTACCTTTACCTGGAATTGATGACAACGTCAGAAGTGAGTGTGATTTTGAATGTGTTTTTTCTGTGGAAGATGTAGTTCATAACACTAAAATTACCCAAGAGCAATGGTGTCGCGCATGCGAAACTGATGACTCCATGCGAAACGTTAAGAAGTTTTTAGTCAAAGGTTGGCCACAGGACAGAAATATCACTCTTGAGGAAAGGAGTTTCGCTCAAGTTGCTCCGGAATTATCCTTTTCTGATGGGATTTTATTAAGACAAGACAAGTTTGTTCCTCCCAAGGGGCTAAGAGATACTATAATTTCCTTAGCTCATGAGGGACACTTAGGCATCACAGCTACCACTAATAAAATCAAACAAACGTATTGGTGGCCCGGTATAGATAGCCAAGTTAAAAGCCACATTGACCAATGTCCGCAATGCTTGTGTTCTGACAAGCATTGGAAAACTTCTAGTGCGCCCCTTTGCCCGGTCCAATGGCCTAGTGGCCCTTGGCAAAAGATCAGTCTGGATTTTGCGGGCCCTTTTTCTGTTTTTGGTGAGGACAAGAAATTTCTTATTGTTGCTGTAGATTATTTCTCAAAATGGATCTATTTTGCTTTTGTTAAAAATGCGGACGCCAAATCAGTTGTACTGTTTTTACAACGCATATTTTGTATTGAAGGCACTCCCAAAGAAATAATCACGGATAATGGTTCCCATTTCATTGCACAGGAAGTTAATTTGTTTCTCACTAAACTTGATGTGAAGCATATTTTAGTTCCCCTTTATAGTCCATCTTCCAATGGTCTTGTGGAACGTGCCAATCGCCTACTTAAAGAAGGTGTCCAGACTGCTGTTAATAATGGTTTGGACGTCGCAACCTTTTTGTTTCAAAAAATATGGAATTACAATACAACACCCCATAGTACCACAGGTGTGTCTCCGTATGTCTTACTTCGGGTCGTTCTCCTATCTCCAAACTTAACCCCGCATGGTTAATCGACAAGTGTACTCATCCCACTATTGACCTGAAGAAGGTCAGACAAACGGTTAAGCAGAAACAAGATGCATATAAATGTAACTATGATAATCGCATGCATGTTAAACACAAGGTGTTGAGTCCTGGAGATTGGGTTCTTATTAAAAAACCTATGAGAGTTTCAAAAGGACAGTCTAAATTTTCTTCTCCTGCTCTAGTATTAAAAGTTTCTAGAATGGCAATATTGCTCCAAGACAGGGGATGGTGGAACATAAATGCTGTAGTCAAAATTACATCTGAACAAGCAGCCATTATTCATAAAACTAAAATTAAAATTGCTAAAAGTAACAACTCTGATCAAAACTGGTACGGGGTTGGTGATTTGACTACTCCTGTTGTTACTGATTCTGATGTTTCAAATTCTGGTCAAGGTGATTGTGTTTCTGGCATTCCCACTTCCAGATTACATTCTCATCCCATTTTGCCTGTCAATGGGGAGGGTGATGGGGCAGGTTTGACTAGTAGGAGCAGCTGCAGAGTTAGAACTGTTCCTGTTCGGTTAAGAGATTATGTTGTCTAACTTTTCTTTAGTGCTTACAGTAATTAATTTAGTAAGTTTTTTTCTTGTATTTTATTTTGTATTTTTGTATATTTTGTGTTTTTTCATTTAGATAGAAAGGGGGATGTGTGGTAAGTGGGTTGTTGTTATTGTTGGGGGTATACTGCTTTAAGGAATGAAGGTGAGATAAGGTTCCAAGGCTAATGCGTTGTATTCTCGAATGTTGTAACGTAGTCATTATACTGCTCGCTGCTACCTGCACCTGTCGTGGGTCCTCAGCTCGTAAATAAAGCTATTTACATGGAAATCTATTCTACCCATGCCTCCTGATTTCTAATCCGAAACCCATGCTACACCTATTCACAAAGGTAATTTTCTTTTCTGAGTAATTTACATGTGTAATTTACTCTTACGCTTTTAAACAACGGTATTACTTTTGGCTATTCAAAAATTCAGAGAGTAAAGTTACTAAAATTGTAAGTCTTCACCTCCTGGAAAAGGGAGTGGAGCCAAATTTATGAGTAGAAGCTGCTGCTGCCAAAAAGAAACAGTAGTAAGTCAGTACCACACAGTGGCCCACCTGCAGCCCCAGTAGCACATGTGGGCCCCAACCCTGTAGGGGGCCCCCCAACCCTTCAGAGAGGCCTAATCCGCCCAAAGCCAATGAATATATCTGAGCTATGGAGGACTCCGGGGCCCCTCTTGAGCCTTACGGCTAGAGCGGTCGACTTCAAAGCTGGGGAACCGGGTTGAGTCTCGGCAGGGACGCTCAACTTCCTGTGATACTGGGCAAATCACTTAATCTCCCCGTGCCTAACAAAAATGAATGTGTCCATCTGTATCGAAACTGGTGCTCATGTAAAGCACTCTGATACCTGATATCTTTGGGTCGAGTTTGCGCTATATAAAACTAAAAAAAGAAAAGGGGCCCATCATTTTACGTTGCGCCACTCACACCGCACATGGTGAGCCACTGACACTGCAACACTCTCCCATAGAAAATAATGGGGACAGTGACTTCAAATAAATCTCCATAGGAAATAATGTTGAATTAAATTACATTATTTAAAATAGTTTAAAACATCATTTAATGTTAAAAAGTATATAAAAATAAAACATTTTAACAACTTTTTTCAATCTCTAAATTAACATTAATTTTTATTAAAATATAATTCAATTACTTGTGTTAATTCTATACATCATGTTTAATAATTTTTAATGGCTAATTAAACAAAAAAATTACTGTCTGGGAATTTTATTTTTGAATTTAAAGTTCAAAAAAATATATTTAATTTCATTTCATATTTTTAAATTATTTAAAGATTTAATTCAAAATGAAGGTAGAAGTGCTGTATCATTTTTTTTCTTGGGTTATGGCAGCCTGTTCACTATATGTGCAGCGATCTGTACTCCAAGGAGAAAAGGATAATATACTACAATATAGGAGGATAGTTTAGATGAAAACAATTGAGTATTAGTGGTGGAGTGTTACTGTAAGTTGGGGAGGATACTAGTGTGGTAGTATGGGTGCAAAAAGAAACATCAACAGGAGATTGAGAAAGGGAAGGTCAATAGAGATTACATCCAGAGTCAAGAAAGTGGAGGAGGAAGAGAAAGGCAGATCACAAGGGCACCCCACCAAACAAGTCAAGAGAAGAGTAAGGGTGTGGAAAATAAAAAAAGGATGGTAGGTTATGGCAGAATTATGGCGGTCTTCCCTATTCATACCTAAACAAAATATATGTATAGTCCTGACAAAAAAGGAACTTCAGTCAGTTTTTCGAGATGAGGCATTCACCAGTTTGGATTCAACAAGAGGGAAGTGTCATTCATTCTGTGAATATAAAAGAAACAGCTTATTAGAGAAAGTTTCACAACTTTGTTTTGCATACAAACCAAATAGAACAAGTTTGGAGTTACACAATAAAGGTGAGCTTACTATGTTTTGCAAGGGCCAATATGAAAAATGATACTATATTGTTATAGCCGAGAGCTATACCGGTTGTTAAAGGCCCTGAACCTGAGTTATAGACCCAAGCTGCAGGCAATGGCCAACAAAGAGGGAGAGGGCCTTTAACAATCTATGTAGCCCAAGGCAGAAGGGATATGCGGCTATTAGAACATTCAACCCACTGAGGGTAGATAGTTCTAAATTAAAAACAGACAAACAGAAAGACAAACATTGGGATGTTAGAGCAGAAGGTTTATATCACCCATCATCAGCCCTGAGCCACATCATAGTCTTCAGTGGAGCTCCCAATATTCTAAGTTCTAATTACTATTGGTAACACACGCTCTGAACATGAAGCTGCCTATGGACTCAAATTAGAAGTGTTAATGTTAGTCCTCTATAAAGTTTTAATTTAATAAACCCCATAATTCTTGAAGGATGTATTACGACTTCCAGGAATCAATTGTGAGAAAAGTCGCTGGCCCAGCCACTCAGCGTTTCTGATGTAGAATTAGTTAATGCTAGGGTTTTCTGGGACTGCAGCACAGAGGGAATGTTTCAATCAATCAACTCGGATTCGAAGAGCACAGCTAATCACCCGCGACGGTATCCAGGCGCTACAATGCCTCCCATGTGTTGACTGCAACATCTTACAGTTGGTTCCAAATGAAACCCAAAAATGAATGTTCAGGACTGGCTGAAAGCGGGCTCTGACTCTTATGTTGAGAAACTCCTCATATGGCTTTATTAGGCACCAGTTTCAGTTTTGTATGTTTTTAATAGCATAGATGTTGGTCTTTGTATTAAATATTGCACTATTGTTCAAGCACAAATTATTATCGGTTGCTGGCTAGTTATGATGTTTGTTTGGCAATCCATTTTTGGGGGGATACTGCTCTTATTGCAGTGGTGTCGTAGGCCAATACGGCAGCTGGATTCTTGGTAGAGATGGAGACCGAGGTATATCTGGGTGATGAATAAAGTGGAGTAGAGATTTGACAGGGTTCAAATGGATAATATGGAGCAATAGGGAGAAAGGAGACATAGTAGTAGATTATTTTGAGGATGAAAATATGTTATACAAAGTCTTTGGGACAGTTTGTAATCTGTATGGGGTTCTCAGTTAGGATTGTGAGGCTTTTAGAAGGATGAGATGATGTTCAGGTTGGATACAGGAAAAAAACGAGAAAACGTTTAAGATTTACATGATGGATGTTGCAAGAAGGGACATGAGTCTGGGTTGGCAGAGGAAAGTTGGTAGATAGCAGTTTGTTAGAAGCTGAGTGTACAGAGGATGTACACTGGAGAACAAGAAGGTGAATAAGAGAGGGTGAAATGAAGGAATAAGCTTACCTATGGTGGAAGGATACTCTCTTGTGTGAAAGGCAGAAAGGGGAGAGGAAAGTGGCATGGTAGAAGGAGTGTGGCCAGGCGAAGGTGGGTGGATGTACAGGGAAAAAAGAGTTGGCACAGTAAGTGCACCAAGTGAAGAGTTGAATGATAGGTTAGAATCGGGAAGTCTGCGACTGACGTTTTGAGTGAGCAGTTAATCTCCAATGAGACATTTTAGGGAAATGTGTTTCGCTGTGGAGCAGTGTAATCTCAGTACCAAAGTCCACTTTGGTATTTCTTGGCTGATGAAGTTTAAATGTTTTGAATTAGGTGATTGTTGGAAGCCGGAGTCCCAGTCACGCGTCACTGTCACAAATGCGCGACCCGGGACTCCTCCCTCAATGTTAGGCCAAGTAAGGACACGGTTTGAGATAGCCCTGCTCACCCCTTTAGTAGCTTGGCACGAGCAGCCAGGCCTATCTCCAAGGCACGAGTGTACAGTATGTGCAACCACACCCACAGCAACCCCCTGGTGACACCACAAATGGACTCCACACAAGTTTGATATAAACGAGTATAAACTTTATATAGAAAGATATACGATCAGACCACACGTTACAAAAGTCAACATATAATAAAGGGTAATATTCGTTCCGGCTGGCTGGTAGGTTCAAATCCCAACCACCGCTTTCCAAATGCTATGCTGGTCGTAATGCTAGAATCACACACGTTGCAATGGACAAACAATAGTGCTCTGCGTAACGATACAATCCTGTGCTGGGCACAGGAGAAATAATACAATGCGTAACGATACACCCCGGTACCTGCAATGGGAGAAATAATGCAATGCATACCGCTACAATCATGTACTGCGCAATGAAGGAATAATGCAATGCGTCACACCCCAATCACGTACTTTGCAATGAAGAAATAATACACTGCGCGCCGCCACAATCATGTACTTTGCAATTTAGGAATAATGCAATGCGTAGCTACAATCATGTACTTTGCAGTGACGAAATAATGCAAGGCGGGCCGCTACAATCCTGTACTTTGCAAGGGAGAAATAATGCAATGCGTAGTGCTACAATCGTGTACTTCGTTAGGCAGAAATAAAGTCAGGCGTCATAAGACAGTCCGGCAGTTCGTTAGTAGCAATATTGGCAATGTGTATTACGACATTCAGCCTCTTCGATAACAGTTGCCCCCCACACGTATCCACGATGACATAAAGTACAGCTTCCCACTCGGACCCCAGTACCACCACTCCTTGGTCAGTACGGGCCCCAATCTGAGCCGAAGCAAAGGCTCACATCGTCAGAAGGACTGAGAGGCCGAGAGAGTGTCCCTCCGAGCCCGCACAGGCAGTGATCCACGTTACCTGGGGGGCGCGACCCCACTCTCCTCTCCTCCTTCAATGAACTAGGCCTTCCGTGCAGAACTTTCTCAATGGGCCTCAGCGGCTCGGCCTGGCAGCTCAGCTCCTCCGGGGCTGCTGGTCCGGGCCGCGACTGTTAGGAAGGTCTCAGGCGGCCGCAAGGCACACGTACCCCACGCCCCTGAGATTACGTTACTCCGGGTGCACATTCACCACCGCACCCTCTGGGTCTCTTCTGGCACGAAGCCACACACACAACGCTGATGGGACTTCACGTCGACTCCGAGTGCACGTTCAACCGGCACTCCTTCCTGCGGTCTCAGTTGGCACCAAGACACGCACACCACGCTGCAGAGACTCACTTTCTTCCGGTGCACACGATGATCACCTCCACAGTCCCAGGTTGCACCAAAGCACGCACACTGCTTCATTGAGACTTACTCCAATTCCGGTGCCCCAATATCCAGGCGCTCTTCACCAACGCCTTCGGCCCCACCTCGACATGCTCGCCGTGTCCGAGCCTCGCTTCTCCTCCGGTGCACTCGATCACCAGGCGCTCTTCACCAACGCCTCGGTGCACCCCGACACGCAGCCTGCGCGTCCGAGACTCACTCCACTTCCGACGCACGCGTTGACCAGGCGCTCCTCGCCAACGCCTCCAGTGCACCACGACACGCACCCTGCGCGTCCGAGACTCTCTTCACCTCTGATGCACCCGCTCACCAGGCGCTTCACCAGCGTCTGCGGTGCACCACAACATGCACCCTGCGCGTCCGAGTCTCACTTCACCTCCGGTGCACACTTCAGCAGGCGCTCCTCACCGACGCCTCCTGTGCACCACCACATGCACCCTGCGCATCCGAGACTCACTCCTCCGTCGATGCACACGTTCACCAAGCGCTCTGCACCAACGCCTCCTGTGCACCACGACACGCACCCAGCGCGTCCGAGTCTCGCTTCTCCTCCGTGTGTCCAAGATCACAGGGCACACCTTCTGAGTGTCTCAAGCTGCCACAACACGCGCCCACCGCGTTGCTTGAAACTTCTCCGGAAACTTTTATGTTCCTGTGGTTCCAAACAGGGAGCCAGCTCACCTCGGGCCCTTGGGGTTACAAGACACAGCACAAAGCACAGTCTTCTTCAAGCAGGGGGACCCAGCGCCTCCAAGCGCAGTTCCAACAGCCTCTCCCTTAGTTACAACAGCAAACTGCAGACCAGCCCCAGATCACGAAGCAAGGATTGGTCTTTCCACAGCAGTCTCTTCAGTTGCTCCTTCTTTAGCAGAGGTTCCTCTTGACCACAGAATGGGTCCAAGCCTTTTCAGTCTCAATCCATTTCTGTTTCATTCCAACGTTCAGGGGTTTCAGCTCTCATAGATATACCCCTAAATGTCTTTGAAGTTCGTTGTGCTCAGGGGTCCCTGACCCCTGCCTAAATCAGTCCTGGGTGTCTCCCTCCCAGTGTCACCTTTCTCCCTTTGATACTGGGGGTCTGGAACCTTAATCACTCAGCAGGAGATGGGTCAATTGTTTTATAGCAGCAACCCAGTCCTCTTCACATCCCGGGGCTTCTCCTCGCATACTCTCCAGCTGCAGGTCAGCCTGGTGCCATCTCACCCCCTCCCCTCTCAGATCCAGACAGTCAATCCACATTCAACAGAGACACACAGAAATGCCTAACGCACAAAACTCAGCCACTTTCTAAAAGAGCGGCTTCTGAACACACAGTGACAAAACCACTTTCATAGAAAGATGGGTTATGACGCTGTGAGTTCATACATACCAAACTTCAGCTCTCCATTTTAAACTTATGGGAAACTAGGCTAACAAACACAATACCCAGCCTCCCCATTCTGTCCTATGGGCAGAATGGCCTTTCACCAGTGAAAAACGAAATGGAGTGTTTTTCACTGTCAGGACATAACACACACCTCAGTATATGTCCTGCCTTTTACTTACACGGCACCCTGCCCAGGGGTTACCTGGGACCTACCACAAGGGTGCCCACTGTGTACGCAAAAGGGAAAGTAAGGCCTGACAAATGGTTGCGCTTGTCAGGACAACATGCTAACTTAGCAAACTGCGCGCAGGCCCTACACTGCAGGCCTGAGTTCCCTTCTCTGCGCACCCTTTGCATTACTAGCCCTGGCACACACAGTGCACATCACTAGGGACTTTACTAGTAAGGCAAACATACCAATCATGGCCAACCAATTACCATTACACTTTACACAGGGAACTACGGTACTTTGACACTGATCAGCAGTGGCAAAGTACCCAAAGCATCTAAATTGGCACTCTATGTCAGGAAAACGTTCTAGAGGGAAAGCAAAAAGTTTTAGGGAACTTTAGCCAAAAAGGCCAAGTCCTGCAGTGATGTTGCAAGATCTGGAGCAGCAAAAGCCCATCTACGGGAACCACTTAGGCATTTCTTAGCGGGCAGTTTCAAAGTGATGTAAAGTATTGATTTGAGTGGTGGTGTAGGATCTGGATGAGCAGAAGGTAAGCTACTGTGACCACTTGGAGCTTTCTAGCTGGAAGTCGAAAGGATGTTCCAAGGTTATGTTTTCGGTGGCAGTGCGTGGTGTGGAGCAGCAGATGCCTTTCTACCAGGATCAGTTATTTTTTAGGTGCAAGATCAAAGGAGATTTAAGGAATTGAGCATGCAAGCCTGTGTAAGATCTACAGGAGGGGAATGTCAGCCTGTTGGACCAACTGGATATTTTTGGCTGGAAGTCCAAAGGAATTTTAAAGGTTTTTAGTTAGGCAGTGTTCCACAATCTGGCACAGTTGAAGTTCAGCTACCAGGAGCACACTGATATTTCTTTCCAGGAACTCCAAACGAGGCTCAAAGGTATTCAGTTGAGTGGCAGAAGTCACTCTCATATAAGTTGGTTAATAGGTCAGTCCTTCTTCAGTGAGCACACAAAAGTGCATTGTTTGGAGGTGATATCTATCTTGAGAGCTTGACTACACTTTGTTTTCTCTTGCTTTTGACATTGGGTGCTAGTTGTTTAGGGCCAACATGCACCCATATTTACCCGGACTCAGTATCTGCTAGCATCATTCATCTGCATTTAAACTGTAACTCTCTGACTTGTGGCTGGTTGGAAGAGAGCAACCAATGCCCACAGTTCAGTCAACCTGCCATTTTATGTTCCTTTACCTCATTTGATCTCATGATATTGCTTTATGCTACAGACCAAACCTCTAAGCACTGCCAATGCGTATAAAATATGAAAAGATGGGCACTGAGATATAGTCCTTTACACAGGATAACACATCTTGAGCTACAGAGGAAACTAAGATTTGCAATCCTGTCCTTAGTTTTCAAAGTTTGCGTATTAGTGACTGGCCACATTCCCTTTGTTTTGGGTGCTCCCAGCTAGTGCTTGTTTTTTCCTGGCTATTTTTTAAGCTCCATCTAAATATGACAGGTCTTACTTTTCCCATGTAGTCTCTCTCTGTGAACTGGTTTATGTCAGGGTGCAAAAAGCAAACTTTCATTTCTTCTGCTAGTTATTTTAAACAAGCACTGGCTTAGCCAATAGGTCTCGCCTTTGGGACCTTATAATTGTTAGCCAGAGCTATTGGCTTTGGTAATGTTTTTAAGCTATGTTACCCAAGCGGACAAATATGCCTAAGTAGAAAAGAGAGCGTTTGATGTACCCAGAGATTGAAGATCTTGTTAGTGTGGATTAAAACAATACACAGACCCTAATGCACAAGCATATGTTAAAAGTGATTGTGCATGAAGCAGAGAGACCGTGAAGTTTGCGAACTTAGTTTGGTGTGGGTGCAAATCCTGCATTGGTGATTCCTAGCGAGTTACACTACTTCTGAAACAAGGCCAATGTAGGTACCAATGGGTGAGGCGGACTGGCCTCAAGGGTCCTGTGACCTCAATGACAGAGTCACTGTTGCTATAGGGTGTGCTGCTTCGTAGACTTGCCCGCAAGACTGGAGGTGAACTTCAGTATGGATTGTAGTGGACAGGCCTTCAAGGTTAACCCACACTTGTCACGATAGGGTCCACCTGCTGGTGCTAAGACACTAGGACTTCTAAGTTCTAGCGGGGCCTTCTAAGGTCTAGCATGGGAATGTGCTCCCTCAGGAGAGTGGTCTGGTGGACTGGTCATGAATGTTCAACCTGGTTCCCCAGTTCCAAATTTGGCAGCTCTGGCCATAGCGCCACATTCTCTGAACACTGAGCCGCAGTACACATTTTATAAACTAAAATAAGGAAAACAGCTGATAAGGATCACATTAAACGTTTTCTACTCCACCCATCAACAGAAAGACGAGAAAAAGAAAGTAGCATTTCACTGGCAAACTCTGCAAAGTGGCAGTAATGTGTTTGGGTGTGAATAAAACCAATCTGCCCACTTTGCGACCACTCTGTCTTGTTTTATTTAGTTATTTTTTGCATTTGGAACCCTTTTTTTCCTCTCCGACCTGAGCCGCTGCACTTTGGAATAGAAAAATGTGAGAAAAAGACAACATTTCCAGCAAAAGTGTTTCTTTCTCTTTTGGATACATTTCACAGTGGAACGAATGAAGGCAAAGAGATGGTAAGAGCCGTTTCTTGAAGTCACGCTCTCATTCAGCAAGTGAGAAGGAGCGAGACAGACAGAAAGAGACGGAAGAAGATGAAGAAAGGGGGGGGCAGCTGACTGTGGCAGAGCAGGAGAAGTGGACACTGTCCTTGTCAGAGCAGAAGGCGGAAGTGCCTCTTTCTGGCCAGACATGCTCAGGCACCGCCTGCATGCCGACCGGTGCGTGAGTCCGACCTCCCATGGTATAAAAAATCGTCAACAATGAGAAAAGTTTTCAGCACATGACTAGCATTGCTTAGCATTATGAAACCCACTCTGACTTTTTAGAATATAGGAAATGCTATCAATAAAAATATTTAGTTATTTTTAGATAAACAGCTAATAAGGATCACATTAAACGTTTTCCACTCTACGCATCAACAGAAAGACGAGAAAACAAAAGTAGCGCTTCACTGGCAAACTCTGTAACGTGGTGCTAATGTGTTTGGGTGTAAATAAAACCAATCTGCCCACTTTGCGATCACTCTGTCTTGGTTTATTTAGTTATTTTTAGGAAGACAGCTGGTAAGGATCACATTAAACATTTTCCACTCCACACATCAACAGAAAGACGAGAAAACGAAAGTGGCGCTTCACTGGCAAACTCTGTAAAGTGGCGGTAATGTGTTTGGGTGTGAATAAAACCAATCTGGCCACTTTGCGACCACTCTGTCTTGCTTTATTTAGTTCATTTACGTATTTTGAACATTTTTTTTTCTCCGTCCTGAGGCTGCACTTTGGAATAGAACAATGTGAGAAAAAGACATTTCCAGCAAAATTGTTTCTTTCTTATTTGGATCCATTTCACAGGGGAACGAATGAAGGAAGGAAAGGAGAGGAAAGAGAGGGTAAGAGCTGTTTCTTGAAATCGCACTTTCATTCAGCAAGTGAGAAGGAGCGAGACAGAGACAGAAAGAGAGGAAACACGAGGAAGAAAGAGAGGTGAGGGCAGCTGACCATGGCAGAGCAGGAGAAGTGGACACTGTCCTTGTCAGAGCAGAAGGCGGAAGTGCCTCTTTCTGGACAGACGTGCCCAGGCACGACCTGCGTGCCGACCGGTGCGTGAGCCCGACCTCCCATGGTATAACAAATCATCAACAATGAGAAATGTTTTCAGCACATGACCAGCATTGCTTGGCATTATGAAACCCACTCTGACTTTTTAGAATATAGAAAATGCTATCAATAAAAAAATATGCATACATTCCAACTGCAGAGAATACCTACGAAGGAGGAGATTAAGTGGACTTAAAGCAGCGCTGTGTGCCAGCCAGCGACGAGGAGAGGGCGGAAAGAAAAAGTAGCGCAGTTAAATAAAACATATGGCCCATACTGAAAAGATCCATGTAGCAGGGGAAGTCGGCAGGGTGGGAACAAAACAGCCACAAGGCGGGACAAATGGACACTATGGAAGTAGTAAAGACAGACCAAGCAACCAATGAAAAGCGGTGGGTGTGTTCAAAATCCACAGACGGCAGAGCCTCTAGGCTCGACCTAAAAAAAGTATAAAATGTAAAATAAATAAATTTTTAAAAAGTGGATATCCCCTCTCCCATAACTTTCATGACTTTCACTGTTCCCCACTCAAGGATATCACAGCACCAATCTAAAGTGGAATCAGTGTCATTTTGGATAATTTTAACTGTTTGCCCTGCTTGTCTTCATGGGTTGGCTGTTTTTTCCTCAAATAGTAGTAAGGAAGTTGCCCTTAACGGAAAAGTCAGGGATGTCCAACATCGGTGGAATGCTAATAACCTAAAATCACATACTTACATAGTGAATATCCTGAAAATCTGGCTTGGTCCTTTACTTGTGGATTACTGGAGGAACCCCTAGAGTAGGCATTGCCGTGTCACAGTAGGAGATTGTCATGCAAAGATGTTTACTTCAGTGGAATCTACGTATTGTAGTTCAACATTTATATAGAGCTTATTACCCCCATGTGGGGCGCTGAAGCTCTTGCCTTCATGGGTAATACTATACACCATGTAGGGTGTTTGGTTGGAAGTGTGTTGTCTTTGTTTTGAACCTGTGTGGGAAGTGTTTCCATACTGTGTGCGAGGATTTCCAAGGTGCGGTTATCGTGTTATGGATCGCAGCGCTTAGGAGTTTGATGGATGAAGAAGTGTGAGAGATAGGCGCACAGTCTATGGTACTCAGTAAGCTGGCAGCTTTGAGCAGCTCTGCATGTCGCTTTTTGGTATTTCTTATGTTTTTAGTCCACTTAGATGGTTACTGTACTGGGTTGTCCATTCTGATTTGTGTAAAGTTTATGGTCCTGAGCAGGCATAGGTTAAAGGAAGAAGTGGCGCAGAGATATGCTGGGATGAACTTAATACTATCCCAAATCTGATTTTCATTGTTAGATGCCAAAAAGTGGCCGTAGTATGTTGCTAGTTGGGACCTGCAGTGTTGGACTAAATTAGAGTCCTCTGTTGGCCAGCGGATTGTGGCAGATCTATTCAGTTATTCTGTGCCTGCTTAGTAGGTGATGGGTGGTTTATTGCTGTGGATGGGTATAGTACTTGGTGATGGATATGGCCCTTAGCAGTTTTGTCTTATGTGAGTGTAAAAGTGTCAAGCAATAAAAGGTAATTAATAAACAGTCTGTATGAAATACAATTGACTGTCTGACTGTTGTTTTATGGTATTAGTTTAGTGTGGGTTATATATTGTGCTGTAATTGCATTATATAGCACTTATTACCCCAGACAAGGTATTGCTGTGTTTTTACACTGGGCAGCATGCTGCTCCAGGCCCCAAGGTTATTGTGTTTTTGTATTTATTGTTGGTTATTGGGATTAGTCTTGTACTCTACGGGAACCATTCCAAGCTTTCACTCTAGTTTCTATATGGTAGACTACATTAGTAGGAATTAGGTGTAATCTTTAGTGGGAGAGGAGGGATATGGGATTTCATGCATTGGTTGGTGGTGTTAATAGATGAGCTACAGGGAGATTAGGTATTGTTAGGGTGCAGGGTATGACTTTTAAAGGAGAGGTTGTGCTCTTTTAAATCAAGTGTGAGCAATTTGTAGAGATACAATTGTAGGGATTAAGGCAAACAAACACGCATGTGATTTAGAGGAGGCTGTACTCACAGAACAGTGGCATGCAGAGGATGGAAAGAAAGGAGAGTCATTTGAAAGAAAGAGGAGAGCCGAGAGATGGAAGTTTGAAGTCAAAGTCAGTTTTCATGAAGGGTTTTTAGGAATATTGTGGAGGCTTTTGACAGCACACAAACCTGTAGAAAGAAATAATATTATTTGCATTTCTTACAATATCATTATAGGCTATGAGAAAGCCACTGTGCACTCACACCACCATACCCCGTACGTAAATAGTACGTAAATAGTATTAAAATAAATATAGTTTAATTTTCTCATAAAATCAGTTGGAAAGAAAACACAAAATACAAAGGTTATACTTTGAATGGTTGTTCTAGAGATGCACCTCCACATTCCCCCAGACGATCAGAGTGGGATGAGGAGGATTACTGAGTCTGTTTTCATAGATTTGTGAAAAGTAATGCTTCTCAGAGCAGGTAGCACTGGGACTGTGTGTACTCTGAAGCACCCACAACATAGGCACAATTGATTTTGAGATCCTGCATCTGGCTGTCAATCAGTCTTCCTGTAGCAGTAATCACACATGCAAAAGAAAAGGTCCTGCCTAGAAACGTCTTCCCCTGAGCAATAGAAAATGTAGTCCTACTCTTCACACTTCCCATTTGACAACCTGGCAGTGCTCAGAAAGAAAAAGTAATTAGTAGCCCCTCCCTGCGAGGACTTCATTAATTTTTCCAGTGGAGACCTGTCTCCATTCCTTCCCACCCCAGCTTCTGGTCTCCACCCTTAAGCCATAGGAATGCAGGCAAATGCCCAACTACCCTTCTTCTGGAAGGGATCAGTGGCAGGACAATAGCCCCCGCCCCATACAAACCTATAAACATAAGCAGACCTGGTGTCAGATCTCAGCTTCTGTGCTTGAATTAATTGTGTGACCATATCCTGAATTATAGGTAAGAAGAGTGGAATGCTAACTAGTCAACAACTAACTGAACATTGTGTTTTTTACTGAAATGCCCAACGGGCTTCTCGAACATACAAATCTACAACTTTAAAGATACGGCATGCTACTTCTCGTTCAATGTAGGCTTCAGACAAGAGCCATGAATGCTAACACCAGTTATGAAAACATGTTCTAACAACAGTCCTCCTTGGCATACACATTAGCATTCTTGCAACACGCCCCACATGTGCTGAATCTCCTGCAGAATTAATACACATGAAAATGAAACATACTTTATACACCTCAGCCATATCGATCCATAGAAATTGGTGAAACGGTCAAAACAGTGCATTTTTTCTTTATAAACCCACGCAGGTTTTTTTCTCCTGAAAAGCTATGTGGACATCAGAAAATAACTGCATGTGGTTCCATTTGTATTTTTTTGTTTTGTTTTGACATCACAGCATTGTACATTGTTAGCGTTTCTGGACGACTCAAAAGCATGCACATGTGGTAACCACTGCGCCGGTATAGTTAAGAAGGGTTATACTGCAATAAAATACCAGTTAATGTGAAAGGTAAACCAATTATCAACAAAGAACGCATTGATTTACAATGCAAATGCACCTGTTTCATCAGTGAATCGGATGCATTCTGTGGCACCTACGGATTCAGGGCAGCCACCTCTGATGGTCCATCACTACCCCCCTGTGAGAATTCAATGACCTGAAATGTATACCGTGGAAATGCAAACACCCTTGCAAATATTCGAGGCAGTCAAACTGTGAAAAGCTAAATCTCTAAAAATCTTTCAAAAAGCATGGAAAAGCGAGAATGTAATTCTGTGTAGACTAATAATAACGTGCAACAGGTCTCAACATAAATGTGTTTCTTTGCTCTAAAAATGTTTTAACGATAACAATCAGGACATTGATTGGTTGACTTTTCTTATTTACATATAGTGCAACACACACACACACCCTCCCCCCCTTTGCCAACCATCTACATCGAACAACAGCAGTGTAAACCAAACAAAACAGGGACAGCATGGGCACTAAAGTCACCAAACACACAACACATACATGCTTCCTTCGCAAAAAAAAAAATGCAGAATGGGTAGCAGAGGTGGAAGCATCAGTCCACAACTGGCACACCGTGGATAGCAACATTCAAAGCATTCTCCAACCACATAACAGAGCATGGGAAGCAGCAGTGATGTGCAAGTTTCCTCTTACACAATGATGAGGTACAACTGTAGTGCAGGTGCAACTCTCTCACACCTAGACAGACAGAAGAGTTTTAGAGATTCATGCATCAGTTGACCACAGCTGAACATCTTCCTCCAACCTGAAAAACCTCCTCCTGTCCTGGTGATGCAGCGTCAAATGAGAGAGACAGTTACTAGACGTGTATCAGGTACCCTGACCATTGTCACTGCACAAGATGAGACTGGTCAAAAAAGTAGACACCCCGAAAGCTCGTTTCATAGCTCGGGTCCCCGGTTATGACTTCACATCCTGAACAATGCACACAAACAGTAAAAAAAAGAAAACACAAGAAGAATCACAAACCAATTTAGCAATATAGAGTACATTTGAATAAATAAAATTATACCAGAATGACAAAGATCTAATCAGTAATACTGGAGATAGTCAATTTTAAAGTTTTTAGTGAAAATAGCACCTAGAATCACAAAGCAGCACTTGCGGCCATCTGGTCGCGCTAGATTGGGGAAGTTCACAAGTTCAGGCCAACTGCCCAACTGTGATGGAACGCGGGTCGGATATAGGGACCAGGTTAGTCCCATGGACTAGTTACCTTCTAAGTCCAGTACAAAGAGTTCCGTTCTTGTTGGAGGAGGAGGATGAGCATCATGGATGGATCATTGCTGTAGCGCGCAAAGCAGTTCCGATGTCATGGACAGACTTTGCTGTAGCGCAAAGAGCTGGTCGGGCATTGCAGATGGCGGCTGCTGTAGCTTCATGTTGGCAGTCGTCACAAACTGTCTTTACTGTAGCGCAAAGAGCAGGTCTTGCGTTCCTTGTCACCACAGACAGTCACTGTCAGCACAAAGAGCAGGTTTCACTGAAGCTTCGCGTTGGCAGTCATCGCAGACAGCAGAGTCTTGGTATGAACGGGCCTGTTCGGGAGGAGCCCTAACTGCAGAATGTTCACTTTTCCTCTCAGGAAGAGCTTCCACTGATGCCAGTCTAGAGTCCAGGACCCGGGGGGCACCTTTTCGGGATCAGAACTCTTTCCAGTACAGTACAGCAGCAGGGCTTAGGCAGATATAGTTGCAGGTCCAGGCAGGTCAGTTGCAGAAGGTCTGCTGGGCAGTTGCAGGAAGGCTTCTAAAGTTTGTTGTGTCCCTGTATTTCATACAGGAGGTCAGCCAATTGACCCTTTGAGTCACTCTGGGTAGCCTGGGATAAAGACAAGCAGGCCCAATCTTCCTTCTCAGACAGCAAGGCAATCCTTCAAGCAGTAGGGCAATTCTTCTTCTAAATCCTCCACAGGTCCAGTAACGTTTGTTTGAGTGCCTCTGGAGGTCCCTTATTTATACCTGGTGCCTGCCTTTGTGTAGGGGGACTCCCTGTCTTACCCCTCCCCCACCCCCATCTGGTTCTGGAAAGTTCTTCCACTTCCCCTATCAAGGCTCCGAACTGTCTGGGGGTGATAAAAGGCAGGGTAAGCCTAGTGTCAAGTTCCTTTGTGTGTGCAGGAGGCACAGCCCTTTGAAGTGAAGTATATGCGAGTTATCTTGCCAAGATGGCCCCTCCTGTCTACAGCTAAGCTCCCTTTGTTTTACTGTCTGGAAGCAGTGCTTAGACCTGAACAGCAGAGCAATTCACAGTCATGTGACCTAGGACGCAGGCAGAAGACATAGATGGTTGGGACAAGGAATTACCAACCTTCTAAAAGTGGTATTTTCAGAATTTCTTGCCAAGATGGCCCCTCCTGTCTACAGCTAAGCTCCCTTTGTTTTACTGTCTGGAAGCAGTGCTTAGACCTGAACAGCAGAGCAATTCACCGTCATGTGACCTAGGACACAGGCAGAAGACATAGATGGTTGGGACAAGGAATTACCAACCTTCTAAAAGTGGTATTTTCAGAATTGTAACTTAAAATCCTACTTCACAATTAAACAGGATTATAAATTCCCATTCATTTGAGTGTAAATAGCATATCTCTATCTGTCCCAATATAAAGTTAGCACTTATTAAATGTAATAAGGTGACCCATTGTTAACCAATGGGAGAGACAGGCCTTACAGAAGTGAAAAATGACTTTAAAAGTTCTTCACTGCCAGGACATAGGAAAGGCCATCAACAAGCACCTCACAATCCACCTCGAAAAACATCACCTACTGGACATCAGTCAATCAGGATTCAGAAAAAATAACAGCACCGAAACAGCACTTATCGCAGACACCGATGACATTCGGACTATACTGAACCAAGGAGAAACAGCGACCCTCATCCTACTCAACCTCTCCACGGCATTCGACACGGTCTCCCACAACACATTCATCAGAAGACTCCATGAGCTCGGCACGCAAGGACCTTCACTCAACTGGATCGGCTTCTTCCTCATGTGAAGAACCCAAAAAGTCAGACTGCCACCTTTCACTTCGGAGACCAAGAGCCTGATCTGTCAAGTCCCCCAGGGATTACCTCTCAGTTCTACACTAGTCAACGTCTACATGACTCTGCTCACCAACTCATCCTCTCCCTGACAGACAAGACAACTACCATTAGAGTGAACTTCACCAGTTGCCTGACCATAGTAGCAGAATGTATGATAACCAGCTGCTTAAATCTCAACTCTGCCAAGACGGATGAACTGTCTTTGTTTACCTTCTAAGTGGGACGTCCCCTGGTGGCCAACAGAGCTAGTATCAACACCCACCGACCATGCCAGAAATCTGGGGATTATCCTGGACAACAAGCTCAACATGACAGCACAAGTCAATGTAGTGAGCGCTGCCTGCTTCCACATCCTACAAATGTTGCGAAAGATCTTCAAGTGGCTACCACAGAACACCAGACTCACCATCATGCAAGCACTCATCACAAGCAGACTTGACTACGACAACGTACACTATGTCGAAATCTCCAAGCAGCTCCTACACAGACGTCAGACAATCCAGAACGCCACCACAAGACTCATACTCAATCTCCTACACCGCACCCACATCTCACCACACCTCAGAAAGCTCCACTGACTCCCCACAGATGAAGCCAATCCAAACTCCTCACGCATGCATTCAAAGCCTTGCATTACATTGGGCCAGCATACCTGAACAGCCACGTACACTTTCACCAACCTGCCAGACACCTACGCTCCGCCTCAATCTCACTTGTACACAACCCCTGCATTCACAAAAGCAGAGCAGGAGGTTGCTTGTTCTCCTAGATCGCACCAAAAACATGAAATAACCTCCTACAACATATCAGAGCCTCAACCTCACTTCTGCACTTCCGTTAAAAAAAAGAAGACCTGGCGCTTCGACTAACTCTACGGGGACCACACACCTAGGCACGTGCTCAAGCGACTGGACACCTTCTTGGGTGATTAGTGCACTACACTATTCAACATAACATACCAATTACAATGCACCCTGCCCTATTAGCCTTTAGGGCTTACCTTAGGGGTGACTATTAAGTAATAAAAAGGAAGGTTTAGGCATGGCAAAAGGTTTATTTTGCCAGGTTGAAATAGCAGTTTAAAACTGCACTACAAGCTGCAGTGGTAGGCCTGAGACATGTTTTGAAGTGCTAATTTAGTGGGTGGGACAAGGAGTGCTGCAGGCGCACCAGTAGCATTTAAATTTCAGGCCCTGGGCTCTAGGAGTATGATTTACTAGGGGCTTACAGATAAGTATCAGGTGTAGTCCAATTTTACCACGTTTGATGGAGGGAGCACAAGCACGTTAGCACTGGTTAGCAGTGTTAAAATGCACCGAGTCCTAAAAGAGTCCTAAAGCATACAAAAACAAATTCAGCAAAATAGGAGTGGTGAAGGCAAAGTGCTTGGGG
Organism: Calotriton arnoldi; assembly: GCA_963921515.1. Classification (NCBI taxonomy): domain Eukaryota; kingdom Metazoa; phylum Chordata; class Amphibia; order Caudata; family Salamandridae; genus Calotriton; species Calotriton arnoldi. The sequence continues at coordinate 1,864,706 of CAWUFW010002762.1, read as the reverse complement.
TAATACCGCACCCAGGATGTCAGGTCTGATATGTTTCCCCTACCAGCTGAAAGCAAGGAGAACTACCCATCCTCGTGGGAGTTCTTATTGCTAAGGTGGAAAAACCTGGAAATACCATCAGCATGGGTAGGGTCAGCCTTAGGGCAAGGTTCCACTGTAAAGTCCATTCCCTGTAGGGAGATGGATCACCTCAGCAGTTTAGGATACTCACCCCTCATCTGCATTAACCACCTGAGGGGTCTGTGGTCTGTCTGAACCCAGAAGTGAGTCACAAACAAGTATAGTCTCAACTTCTTCAGTGCCCAGACCACTTCAAAGCCTTCCTTTTCAATGGCATTCCACCTCTGTTCCCTCGGACGTAATCTATTAATAAAGGCTACAGGTTGGTCCAACCCTTGAGCAGTGAGAGCACAGCTCCAATGCCATGCTCAGATCTCAGGCTGGACGCAGGGTTATGCTAGCGCCAAGATGCCTGAGGGCAATCGGGCGCTTTGGAAATTTGAAATCAAATCAGATGCACCTGTTTGGACAATTAACTCTTTGGAGAAGACGGGTCCCTTATGGTGCCTAGAGACCGTGGGGCAGCATGCACTCTTGAAATCTTGAGCAGATCTCTGTGCCGCTAACAGCGGAGAGAAGGGAGTGTAATGCAGTCAGCAGAATGAATTGACTTTTTTGGACACAGTTACGAGAAATCCTTCTGCATGGAAACACAGCCTGAAAAGAACAAATAAGAAGAAAGGCAAAACACATAAGCACTTCACGAAAAGCAGCCGTACTGGCAACTTCTCTGCAGCTATACAACTCCTGTTCACCACATCTTCATGCTAGATTTACATCACAAGTTTCCCACCAATATTGTAATTGTATTTGTATAGCGCTTACTACCCCTGACGAGGCTTCGGAGCGCTTTTTGGCGAGTAGCACGCTACTTCAGAACTCAAAAAGGATTAGTGGTGAATTAGCATAGGGAATTATGAATTAATTTGAGCGGTGGACATGTGAGTCTGTTAGTTGGATTGAAAAGAATAATGTAGGGATAGAAGAGGGAAGGGTGAAGAAAGCGTTTATTGGGAGGTCATAGTAGTGGCAGGAGGTTTGAGGTGAGTAAAGGAGAGATGGAGCAGGGAAGAGTCTCTAGAAATGTATTAGGGAGATCATAGTGGTAAGATAAGGTATGAGGAATTATATTTTAATTTTCCTTCTCTGTCTCGGATTGCTGCCTGCACACAGTTAAATATATAGTCTAACAATGCTGATGTCTTAGTACGTACAACTATAAATGACACTGCTATGTTGTAAATATAATAAATCACATCCAAAGATGAACCATTTTCAAGTGCCTTACCAAGATGGGAGATCCGGGCTCCAGCATGTCTGGGCTCTGGGACCAGAGCTGCACTTGTGTTGCATGTTCAGGGTCATGTGGAGCAGAGCATGGCTTGTAAAACTGCAGTGGCCTTTTACTGAACTTTGAGCAGGCCTTTCTCAAACGTTGAGAAATAGGATGCTCAAATATGATCTTTTTATTTGTTCAGGGACAAACTCCTGTGCCCTCAAGAATGACAGAAGGGGCGTGTATTGTCTCTTATTACCACATGGAGACCATTCAACATTCAATATGAAGGATTACAAAAAATGGTTACATGATTTGTCAGACATTCCTTCCAGGATTCCCTGCATCAACAAATATTTCCTGGTAATGCTCGAAAAAACCATACAGATAAGAGAAGATAGTATTCACCAAGCAAAGAAGCACTTTTCCTAGCAATTCTCTGAATTTCCATGGATCCCAACTGTCCATTGACTGTGGAAAGCTGAGGATTAGCAAAATTGCAGAGAAGGGTTTGAATCCCAGCTTCTTCACTTAATCTAATAATGTTATCCTGGGCAAAACATGTTATGTGCCTTAATCGGCTTTGATGTGTGCAGTATGAAAGGGGATGCATATATACCACGACAATGTAGTTTCCCCCGCCGAGACCACATTTGAGTGACTTTGAGCGCCTCACAATGACTCCTAAAGCCTTTGATTTACCAAATGTACAAACGGACCCCGTCCCCATTAAACTGCACTAGTTTCAGGTGAATTGAGGATTCATTGCCAGTAAACACACCCCTCCGCTCGCCTCATGTGGTCCAGGCCCTGCCAGTCACATCCTCATAAACGTGCTGATTAACAGTGAGCTGTAAAAAAAAGAGGTGGGAATTCAAGGAAGCAGGTGTGTCCCTCCCTTCCTGTGCATTAGACTGTATGAAAACACCAATGTGCAAACACAGCCGAAGGTTATTTTATTTCTGAGAGAGAGAGGGAAGAACAGGAACGGAAAAGGAAGTAACAAGCGGGAGGGAGAAAAAAGAAGGAGGCAGGTGTGAGGCTGAATAACACATGGGACAGACAAGAGAGGAAGATGGAGGGTGAGAGCACATAGTAATAACTGTGTAATAGGATGAGCAAAAGGGGGCGAGGGTAATATCACAGAAAAAGACGATGGAGAAAGAGGAGGTCTGGCAACAGAGCGAAAAAGAGGAAAGGAGACATTAGAGATCAAGTCTGCAGCTGAACGTTGTTGGTTGTTCTGAATGGCGCACACAGTGACTAGTACAGGATGCACTGTTCTGTATGTTTGTGCTTCCAAAATGCTTGAAATCGAACTGGCGCTAACATAACCTAAGATGCTCTGTCTCCAATTCAGAAGTGACTCTGTATTACTAACTATGATCATTGTTATTATTTCTCGGCTAAATAAAAATTGCAATCTTCCCACTAAAAGACAGTGATTTCTCCCTGGAGCTTCTCCTCATGTTGTATCCAATCAAGGACATCTCAACTCTCCCAGGCTATTGTTTATACAATGTGTCGACTCGTGCTTGAATAAACTGTGAGAGCAACTGTATTCAGTGTAGTAGTGCTATGAAAGAATCCTCAAATGTACATTGTAGCAAAATGTTTCTTCTTGCTTATTCCTTATTGGTGCATATCCTGAGACTCGTGTACATGCTTAGCAATGTATGAAATCCTTTGTCTAAAGTACTAGAAAAGGACGTACTTTTCCTCTGTAATTAGGATACGCCATTCCCCACTTTGTAAGGCAAATTCTTTGCTGGATTTTGCAAATAACTTTATTGAGTTCTCTGTACTTGTGATTTGTACTCTTTATTGCTAATCAGGCTTGTGAGATACTTCACGTATTCTGCTTAACAATACTTAATATAAAACTCTGTAAATCTTGACCCAAGTCTCTCATTCTTACTGAGAATGCTACAGTTCTGTTTCTGGGTTTGGGCTCTATAGAATTAGAGACGGGTCCAGTCGGGGAGCATCAAAGTCCATACAGGGACTATGCCGCTCCCGTTCCGAGCCGTTGGCGTGCCCTTGGTAAGGCTACGAGAAGATCAGTTTGCCCTCCGACAATACCACACAAGTGCACTAAACACACTGTACTTTTTGGTCACAATAAGCAAAGAATTGACCAAGCCACATGAGTAACAAACAACTGCACAGGTGGTTTATCATAGGACTCACTCTCCTTCCAAGGGAAGGAACCTGGAGTGGAGAGAGAGATGGTCGGCACTCCCCTCACTTACTTCCGTGGTGTGGCGTAGCCCGGTAGTAACCCAGCAGCTGTCACACCTGACTGCGTAAAACATAAACCAAACCCATCAGCAAATATTCAGTGGAAAAAGTCTCACCCTCCACTCCCCGCCATTTCGGTGACTCAAAAAGCTTCCTTCCAGTATTTGTCAAGTGTTTCCAGTCCCTGAGAGGGCTGACTCAATGCAGAGTTTGCAAGCCACGTGGCAAGCTTAGGACACAAAGCTTCAGGTCCCTCTCTGCCTTGGCTGTTTGGGAGCAGATTCTTCTATGACCAACACAGATTCCCTGGGCTCAACATGTGAATATGAACAGGGGTTCAAGTGGGCCAGGTCTAAAAAACGGTGTTGAGACGGGTCCCTATCGGGCCCTCTATTTTTGCCTTGATCCTCAGGATGAAAAATAAATCTTATCTCTGCAGCAGTACCACCCTTCGCTGCGTTTGATGTAACTTCAAAGAGACTCGTTAAAGTTCTTTCACAGTCTCATAATGTCAGAACAGAAGCATTTTCAATGTTTTATACAGCGTAGCCGTAGTAGTTCCTTATTTATCTTACGCAACTAACAGCCATTGGCAAAGCCAACAGTCCTGGCTTGTTGTAGGTGTAATGCTACTTGTCGTATTACATATCTGGATGCAAGGACAGAAGCAGCAAAATACCAGAAGGCGGCACACAGTTCTAAGCACAATTTTTTAGCTTATGTGTTTTTAAGCCATGCCACACCCATTTGAGAGACCCCACAGTTTTTTCAACCCACTTAAAGCCCTGCATGTACTTTTCTATTTGCGGTTCCATATAGCACAAACTTGGCCTCAGGGCATTTTAAGTGAACAGAGTAGAAATAAGAATTCTATCAGTTATTCTTAATCATTGCGAATGTTATGGTCCTGTGAAGTAAAAACTTGAGCTGATATTTCAAATTAGTACTCCATTTTTGCCATCTATTTATTTTTCTTGTTATTTCCCTATTGCTTCTTACTGCGAACCACAATTCAATTCCATACAAGTTGTTTTCCCAACAAACGCCTGAACATCTACAGTTACTTCCATTCAACCAGTAAGATAGTTTACTGAGTTAAATATCGAAATAAGTAATTCTAATAACATTTTTAGATATCCTTCAGGTCACAGGTTCGAAGGAGGGCAGGGGACACATAGCCTTACATCCTTCCGAGGTCAGTAAATTGAGTACTATTGGATTGTGCAGCAGATAGAAATGTGGAAGCAGACTCTATATAAATACTAAGATATTGCACCTTTTTCATATTTTGCGCTGTGTTGTCATACATTGCAAGATTAACCCCTTGGTGTAGAAGGACTGCACAGCATTAACTAAGTCTTTTAGAAGTTACAAAATACATAGTCAGTCACACCCTCAATAATTCTGTAAATCATTTAAGTAATGTACTAGTGGGTTTGAAATGGTTAGGATCTTTGTATATCTGTGCCATTTAAAGTCACAGTTCAGTGAACCACATTTTAATATTGTGAGAAATGTGATTGGCTGGTAAAGGACTCTGTAGAAATACAATTTTTGCCATCTTGAAAATGGTTAGTCAATTCCTGATTAACATTTTAGTATTGTGGGGAAAAAGATATACAGTAGTAGCAGGAAGCACCATGAGAGGTGCCAGGATCCAAAGCAGGAAACATAGCATGTGATTCAGCCAAAACGCAATCACGCGAGCCACCATTTTAAGTAATGGATCCGTCCACTATTTTATGAATAAATGTGAATCAGATTTGGTTCTGGACTTTTACAAAAGTGTGAGGCAGAAAAAAGGGGAGAGGCAGAGAATCAAAGACAGAGAGGGGGAGAGGGAAAGAATGCACGCAGCGGAGAGTGTGCACAGCGCAGGTAGCGTGCACGCTTGGGGCGGAAGGCCTGGCTGCAGGCGAGATCTCCACAGAGCACTGCCAAAGGCAATGCACAACCATGGTCCCACAGAGGGTTCGGTGCAGGGCCTGGCCAGTGGCCAGCCCCTTCAGCTGGGTTGGCTGCACATCCAGGCCGCAAGCCAGGTTCTGCAGCTGAATCTTTTGCACATAGCGAAAGGCCATGAGTAACAAGGGTTGGAAATAAAGTGAAGTATAAACAGGCTTTGAAATTCACTGAAAAAACACAGTTGAAAACTGAGTTATTGTCCTGCCTAAATGCATAAAACCATTAAAACCAATGAAATTCACCAGTTATGGTTTGCGGCCCACACAGTGCACACCATAAGTAACACGCCCACCATGCTGAAGGCAACCACTTGCCAATGGCATAGGAACAGAATGCAGTCTGCTAAGAGTAACACATTGCAGGTGACCTTAGTTATGGCGTGCATTTGACCTTGGAATTCAATGACCTTATAAAGTGACTCACCTGTGGCCTCTTTTCTTCAGATATGATCACAAAATTCCTCAGTGATTTGCTATATCCTTAAATTGTACAGCGGGAGATACTTTATACCATATATTATGAATTTATTTTGGAGTGGTTAGCTTGAAAAAACTAAATTCGAGAGAGAGCGAGAGATAAACAGAGAGAGGGAGGGAGAGAGAGAGAGAGAGAGAGACAGTGGGGCCGATTCCGATTCGGGCCGGAAATCTCTCCGACCGAGCCGGACCCGGAGAGATTTCCGACCGAATCGGACCCGTGCAGCCCGACCGAACGAGTACGATGCGCACGTATGCCATCGGACTCGAGTCGGTCGGACTCCCATTGAAGTCAATGGGAGCCTGTCGCACAACGCGAACGCGGGCTCCCATTGACTCAATGGGTGCAAGGTGGACAAGGGCGCCCCCTACAGCGTGTACGCGGCAAAGCGACTCGCGCCGTACACGCACACCCTGTGTGCGACTCGCGCGGCTACGCGTACAGGGGGGTCCGACACGGACCCCCAAAGTACGGCTCCGACTGCTCTTTGGAGCCAGAGTGCGCGGCTCGGTCGGACTGCTCGCGGCGCGCATCGTACTTACCCGGCCGGGGAACGTCTCCATTGCGCGGTGCGAGTCGAGTCCGAGCGAGTCGGTCGGTGCGGTTAGACCCGGGAACGAGTCGGTCGGAGCGGTCGGGACGCCCGGACAAGTCGGTCGGCGATTTCGCATCGTACTCGCTCGCCCGGACGCGCGTACGATTCGGTCGGGCAATAGGGCTCCGAATCGGATCCGGTTAAGCCGAATCCGATTCGGAGCCCTACCGGCCGAGATCGGAATCGGCCCCAGTGTGTGTGTGTGTGTGTGTGTTTCACTTTCTAGCAAGCTGCTCTGTGGAGTACTGTATTTCCCTGCCTGCCACGGAAGGAGATACTTTTCCTTTTGTCAGTTACTCCCCTCTTTCGGGCCATCATTACTTCTGCCCATCAGTACCAAAGTGAATCCAATTTTTAAAGCCAGTCTTGTTTGTCCAGTCCGCTTATTGACCTGCTGCTTCCCCTAAAGCAGGGCCTGTGAAACTCAGGATCATTTCTTCAGTAGAGATTCTGCTGTTAGAAACGCTCTTAGAGCATTTGCCTCCCATTGCTTCCAGCCTCAGCAATGCCATGGAAAGACACGTGCTTTCTTATCGCCCCCTTGTGGTCTGTGCGAGGCAGACACCCCCAGTGCCTCAACATGTCATAAAGGTGCCTGACAAGGACCTGACCTGAGCAAGTTCCTGAGCTTCTTACTGGGGACATAGTTCACCTCCTGCATCCCAAGCTGCCCCGGGGAAGAGCCAGGGTTTTAAATCCCTGGCCTTTTCAATGGAAGCTGCCTTTATATGGCCATCCCCAGCACAGGGGTTTTTTAGGCTTTCATGTTTGAAACTAGCACAGCCCTCATGAATAAACCTCTGTTTGGAGTCCAAACAGAATTCCTGGCAGACACTACGGAGTGTGGATCAGCTCCTGGGCACATGCCATGCAAACCCTTGCTGCCAAACAATTGGCTTCTCTTCGTCAGAAGTACTCTCACGCCCCCTCGTTTCATCGTGATCTAGCTTCGTTTTCCTTCTGCCTATTTTGTTCCAGGAATAAATGTCTACATTCCTGTTCGTATTCTCCTGAAAAGCTTTAGAAAAGCTGGCAGCAAAAACCAGCGCACATTCTGTATTTTAAATCAACGAACTGTGTTGCAGGAGGCAACATAACTCATGAGTATCTAAGTTCAAAACAGGAGCTCCAGAGAGCTGGTGTGTGTAGATTCTTCTACATCTGAAAGTCAGTTTCCCATGTTCGCTTCACGAGTCCCCTCTATTCTGTTTATTGGAGAGAAGTGGAGAGGGCAGGCACACGCGCAACTGTTCGGATGTTGTGCTGAAGTATCAAAAGGGGTAGCTACTATTGCCCCTGAGTGAAGGCCGGTGCAGATGAGGCCTGAGTCCACATGAGAGCAGATAGCACACTTCATGGAATCAAAATAGAAAATGGCTTCCAGCGTGAGCTTGATTATGCCCTAGCCTCCATTCCCACATACCTTTCATCCTGCATGCTTCCAACATCTTGCATAATGGAGATACATAGGTTCTTCTTTCGGGCACTCAGGAACTTCACAGCCACTTTTTTTGGAAAATGAGGCATTAGTTGTGTGGCCTGCACAAGTAATGGGTCTACATTTGTCCGTCACTAGAAACCAAACACCCCATTGTAGTGCTTGACTCTCAGAGGGCAGCGTTGCAGAGCAGTCCAAGGCTTACTCAAGGGAGGTGGTGTGGGCTAGTAATCACCATTGACAGACACACAGAAATAACACTCAATAAATGATTGTCCAGTCTGTGCTTTTCTTTAGAAAAAGGAAAAATACATTTATTACACACACACTACTCAACACGACGCAACAATTAACAAATATGCATAAGCTGATGGAAATACTCCTTGATGACATTGCGTAAACATTCCCACCACTCACATATAAACATTATCTTGCCCCCAAATGCCACGGGTTGACCATAACTTGGAGTGAGGGCCCTTACCACTGGCACCAAAGCAAGTGGTTGCCCACCACATTTTTTTTAACAAGCATTTCATAATGGGAACACCTGCCATAGTGAAATGGGGAGAGGATGTGGCCAAACGGGCTAGGGCGGTCGATCTCAGATCTAGGGAACCGGGTTCAAGTCTCGGCAATGACGCTCAACACCCTGTGATTCTGGGCAAATCACTTAATCTCCCCGTGCCTCACAAAAATGAATGTGTCCTTGTGTTACGTAACTGGAGCTCATGTAAAGCGATCTGATACCCGATACCTTCGGGTCAAGTTCGCGCTATATAAAACTCTGTAAAAAAAAAAAACCCTGACAAGAGCACCTAATACTGATAATAAAGTATACACACTTAAATCACAGTGGCTGACAGTCTGGCTGTTCAACTAACGGGGGAGTGAGGATTACCTGTCATAATTACTAGCATGATTAACGCAAGTCGATTACAGCTCCTAAAAGGCATCACTTTTATAATTACATGACTATACAATTATAACCAGTCACCCTAGCAAGGATGCTAGCAACATATTTTCAATCTCACATTGAGCACAAAACAAGGCATGTGAAGCCTAATCCCTAAGGAATAACATTAGTGAAACTGCACCTCGCTGCAATTACACCCTTCCACCCCTAGGGGATGTCTCCAATATGATAACTCATATTAAGCCGGCTCCCTGCCTGGCCAGCACACTCGCGTGCTGCCACGTGAGCCGGCCCTTTATTCTGGTCTGACTGCTCCTGCAGGCAGACGCATGTGCTGCGGCCGGCCTGGCAGTGAAACGGGGGAGTGCGACGGCACTCCCCCCTCCTCTTTCCAGTCATGGGGAGTGCAACGGCACTCCCCCCTCCTCTCTCTGGCCCTCGGGGCTCAGGGATGGAATCCTGGGCACCCGTCCAGGTCCACGGGGGGGCGTGATGGCGCTCCCTGACTTTATCTTCAGTGGGCCCAGGGATGGGATCCTGGGCCCCCGGGCCCCTTCACGGGGGGCGCAACGTCGCTCCCTGACTGCCTCTGCTTCTTGGGGGCCCAGAGATGGGGTCCTGGCCTGCTTCGCAGGGAGAGCGACGGTGCTGCCCGTCTTTGCTTCCACTGGGTGCAGCCCTCGGGACCTGACCCACCCGGGGGCACATCGGAGACTGGCGGCGGAGCCCCACACGCTCCGTCTTCGGTCTTCTTAAAGGTCAAACATCGCCTACCTTCCAGGGGGCATATCTCAGACTCCAGTGGGCCGATCTCAATGCCTTTCATCTCTTTTCGCTCCTGGTGGCCAGCCCTAGCCATCTGGAGCACTTTCCTCCATGCTCCTGGCCTCCAAGAGGGCAAGCTCGGCAGGGACTTTCACTTGCCCTCCTTCTGGGCCTCTCTTCTCCTAGCTCAGAAGCCCAGCTCTTCCTCCACCAGTCCTGGAGGCAACCAGAGACAGAAGCCCTGGTCCTGGAGACAGCACGGGGGCTCCTCTTTCCAATTCGCCATGGCGTCAGCCTCAGTGTTCCTCAGCCAGAGCATATCGCAGAGAGATCGCCTCTTCCTGTGCAACACCTTCTAAGGAGGGGTGGAAGGTGCTGGCAGGAATGAACCTCTGCCCTATCCTGCAGTGCCACATCACCTCTCTGCCCCTGATCCCTCCTTCCTGCACAGGCGTCTGGGATACTTCAAGATTGCATCGTCCAGGGGTCTCATGCCACATGGTCTCTGAAAAGCCCACTTCCCCCACTTGCTGACATTACGGCCCGGGCCTGGAGCAGACCTAGGGCCTGGCACCAGGCTGTTGCTGTTGTTTGATGTCCTGCAACTTCTCCCCATCTCCTCCTCCTGGAGAGAAGACCTCCGCCCTGGGGAATGCTTGCAGTGTAGGGCTAGGATAATGTTGCTACAGCTTGGGGAGGAAGGTAATTAATCCAGCCTGGCAGGGACACACAAGGCCTGGGCTCTGGTTCTGAGCTGAGTCAGAGGAATATGACATTTCTGGATGACCCATAAGCAGTACAGATATTCCTTTGGACATAACAGAATGGTTATTTTCACACAAATTACAGTGTATTTTCGTGCGTGTCTGGAGTTTGTAGGCCTAAGGGAACTGAAACTTCCCCGTATGGTCTCCTTTTCCATGGGAGTATATTGAAGTGTTCTTACAGTGAAACAGTAAGCACACTGACTATCCCTTACATGTGTCCCCCGCACTATAAGGCCTATTCCATGTCACTGCCCAACTCTGTATAGTCCCTTCCACACCCTTCTATCTGTACTTAGCTTCTGGGCTGCGCACGACAGGAGTCTTCCCCACACAGCCCTTACACGGGTGCACATTAGTGTGCACACATGTCCACATGTAACCAGTCCGGTGCCCCTTACACTGGCTGAATCGCAGTGGCCTTATCTCACAAGGCGGACACTGGTCGAAAAGACATGCAGTCCATTTTACCATGAGTTTACCGTGGGTGAGTCCCAGCTTATGAGGCTTTCGCACAGTAAAAGATCAAAAATCAGGTGATCAAAAAGCGAAAAATCCAGGCGGCTCAGATGGTCAGAACCACCTTCTCACAGTCTTCCATTCAGCATCCAGAGGTTTCACAGGTTCCTTCATCTTGCATCTTCGAGTTTTACAGTCTCTTCTATCTCACACCCAGAAGTTTCAGAGCTTCTTTCAAAGTGCACTTAGGAGTTTCACGACTACTTCCCTCACGCACCAAAGAGAATCCCAATTTCTTCCATTCCACACCATGGAATTTCACAGCGTTCTCCACCTTATTCGAGAGTTTTACAGCTACTTCCATCCTGCACCCAAGTGTTTCACAGCCTCTACCATGCCGCATCCTGGAGTTTCACGGCTACTACCATAACTCACCCTGGAGTTTCACTGCATTTTCGATCATGTCTGCAGTTTTACACCTATTTGTCTCCTACCCGTATGAGTTTTACCGCTTCCTCCATACCTCTCCCAGGTGTTTTACAGCTTCTTCCATTCTGTCCTCAGGTGTTTACAGCTATTTTCCTCCTTCACCCAGGAGTTCCTTAGCTTCTTCCATACTTCACCCTGCAGTTTTACAGCTTTCCACATCCAATTCAAGGGTTATATCTACTTCTATCCTCAATCCAAGAGTTTATCAGCTTCCGCCATACCTCACCCTGGAGTTTCACAGCTTCCTATATCCTTACCAAGTGTTTCACAGCTACTTCCATCTTGCATCCAGGGGTTTCACAATTTCTTCCATCCCTCACCTTGGAGTTTCATACCTTCTTCCATCCTTATTGCTGGAGTTTTACAGCTAATTTCATCCCATACCCATGAATTTCACAGCTTTCTTAATACCTCACCCTGGAGCTTCACAGCTTCCTGCATCCGGCCCAGGAGTTTTACAGCTACTTCCATCCTGCGCCCAAGTGTTTCACAGCTTCCTCCATACCTCACCCTGGAGTTTCAAAGCCTCTTCCACTATATCCCCAGGAGTTTACTGCTTGTTTCGTCCTTCACCCAGGAGTTCCACTGCTTCCTCCATTCCTCATCTTCGAGTTTCGCAGATCCCTCTATCTTACCAAGGAGGTTTACAGCTACTTGCATCCTGCATCCATGTATTTGACACCCTCCTTCATCCCTCACTCAGGAGTTTCAAAGCTTCTTCATTCTATAGCCAGCAGTTTCACAGCTACTTCAGTCCTACACCTAGACTTTCAGGTTCCTCCATACCTCACCCTGGAGTTTCAAAGCCTCTTCCACTATATCCCCAGCAGGTTACTGCTAGTTTCACCCTTCACCCAGGAGTTCCACTGCTTCCTCCATACCTCACCCTGGAGTTTCACAGGTTCCTCTATCTTACCAAGGAGCTTTGCAGCTACTTTCATCCTGCATCCATGGATTTGACAGCTTCCTTCACCCCTCACTCAGGTGTTTCAAAGCTTCCTCATTCTATACCCAGCAGTTCCACAGCTACTTCCGTCCTACACCTAGACTCAGTTTCCTCCATAGCTCACCCAGGAGTGTAACAACTTCCTCAATACTGTTTGCAGGAGTTTTATAGCTGCCTCCATCCTACATACACCCATGAGTTGCACAGTTTCCTCCATACCTGACCCAGGACTTTCAACGCTTCTTCCATCCTATCCCTGAGAGTTCTACAGCTCTTTTTACCCTACACCCAGAGGATTCACAGCTTACTCAATCGGGCACCAAGGACTTCCTTATGCCGATTGCACAGCAACAGCACAGAGGACAAAACAAACTTTGTGTTTTTTTCCCCTTTTAGGAGACACTCATTGCAGCAATTTGCACTACTTAGGCGCACTCGGGTAGAAAGCTCCCAGAATTCCAAGGCTGGGGTAACGGTGCAGATCCAGTGCTGCTTCAAATATTGATTGCGCTCGAACCGCTTTCTAAAGTGAAGGGCAGGCTTTAGGGAGTTGGGGCGCTGTGCAGAAATACGCATTTACAATGTAGAAAAACAAGTAGCATGAAATTGCTAAATATAGAGAGAGGCAGGAGGGGAAGCATCCACAACAGTGACTTGCATGCTTAGACAGAGAAAAGCAAATTAAAAGTCACACGTGACGACATAGAATGCATTCCCCAGGTCCAGCCAATCAGAAACGAGTGCGTGCATCTAGCGAGGCATATGCTATGCTTCAGTAGGTAGCATGTGGCGGATATAGAGAAGGAAGAGGAAGACCAAGTAAATGCAAAGAGTGCAAAGCATAACAGGCGAGCGTTCCAAACACGCAAAATAAATAAATAAATGAAGTCCTGATGCCTAGGGACTCTAAATAGCTTAAGCAAAACAAGTCTTTTAAGATGGGCACATACTTGTTTTTGTGGGAGGGCTGAAGGAATAATTTACAGATAGCGATAAAAAAATTTGGAAGCAAAAATTATGGTGCTGTCTAAGAAAAAAAAAGAAATGAGTTGATATATAGCAAGAGTTACGCTGTGAAAAATATATAGGTAAGTGTACTATTGAGAGCAGGCATCCTGGTCCCAATAACAGATGCAACACGGAGCAGTTTGACCCTGGTAAGAAGTTAGATATTCATGGTCCTGGTTTTTTGTCACATACAACAACATTAGAAATACTAGACCAGACTTAGACCTCTAAGTTAAGGCTGACTGCTCTATGCCAAGCTACCAGGGGGCTGAGCACAAGTTAATTTGGGGTTTGCTTGGGCTTTACCCTGAAATGGATTGTGAGTGCTGCTTGACCAGGGCTCACACCCCAGGTAACCAGTAAGCCAATTTCTAACACAATGGTATATATGTTTTTAATGTCCTCATTCACACATTTTTGACAATTAAATGGTTGAATTCCCAGGGTTTATGTCTAGATTGCCAAGCCATTCTCTTTTTGTCTTATATACAGCATTGCCTTTAATCCTGGGGTTTTCAGTCAAGTGAATAGTAAAATTCAGCCTAGTTTTCAAAATGGCCAATGCATAGACAAAAACAAATGCCACTAAACTTCTTTAATGTCAATTATCCACATAGATATTGCAGATATTCAAAGAATGAACACTCTTACACATAAAATAGGGTAAATAGCCATGCCTTAGCATGCACAAAAAGGAAAAGAAAATATATACTAGGGTGTAAAATTTGCTTGAGGTGTTATGCACACTAAATTTGCTCTGTACCTGCAATAGCATAGTCCTACTTCCCTCTGCTATTTCCACTTGATATTCAAAAGAGTGTGTTTTAGTGATATCCATCTATTATGACCACAACAAGGGTGCATTTTAGCCTTCAACATTTGATCTGTTATTGTTCTTTCTTTAATGAGAGCACAGGGTTCATTTTTCTTCTGGGTTTCTAAAGAAAATGATCTGAGGATCTGGTAATTTACCTTGGCCCTTGGCACTCCACAAATGTTGCCTAAATGATCAGCATGCACTGATCAATTTATTGGATAATAAGCAGCCCTAAAAATGAGTGATGCATGGGCTTTCAGATCCTAAGACTAGATAAAAAAGAGGCATAACTTGAGCAGTGCCTTGCCAATTGAAATAATTCAGATTCTGAAGTACCTCAATAAAGATTTACTTTACTGAAATTGGCTCGCATCTGATCAGATGTCGTAAAGATTAAGCGTTTCCTGGAAGACGAAGGAGGCTGCACACCTTCTACAATGATATTTTTGCCTCTAGAACCTACTGCGATGGAGAAACGTACCTGCAGCATAAGAGAGATTTGTAAGGGCTTGGCAAGCCAGTGGGAACCTCTTTTGAACTATCTAACGGAGGGACCGACTTCACGGTCATACTCACCGCAACTTAGGAGGTTGAGCTTATTTTAAGACATATTGCTAATAGCGATGGAAACCAAATTCGATTTTAACTGCATATCATCCCTTTTTTAGCAATAGTCCTTAGCCTGTAACTGTAATACAGTTACGTCGATTTTGCTAGCACGATGTGGTCACTAAAGTTTAAGTCCGGAGCTATGCCTAAAAGGGGAGGGAGTTGGGTGGGACTAGGCGGTGGTGGTTCCTATGTTTCTTCTATGTCTTTCTTCTCTTTCTGTTTTTCTATTTTTAATATTTACTTTATTGTTCTAACAAAATGCAAAACAAAAATGCTCCGGTTTTTGTTAACAGACAAGTAAGGGTGTAAATCTAAAGTTTGAATGTGTTCATGTCTGTATGGTATATCACGTTGACATAACAATAAAATTGTGTAGTAATAAAAAAAGCGTTGTTAGAAACTCGCAACGCTCCTGGGCAAGACACTTCACCCGTTGTTGCAATAGCTGTCATGAAAGATTTTGGGTAGCTCTAAATGGTACTAGGGTACCAATGGTGAAAGTATTCCAGGGATTCTTAAAAATTGTTTTAGTTTCTCCCAAACACTAAAGAAGGTGGTCAATACATTGCACTTCACTTCCTTAAAATATTTAGGCATGCTGAATTTGAAGAGCGACTTCCGACTGGCTAGTTAGTAATAGACGCCAAAGCCTAACTCCATGATTTGAGGCAGAAACCCTTTGTTTACCTAGAGACGCCCCTAACACAGACTTCAGTCAGGGAGGGATCATTCTCCTCTCAGGGACAGGAGTTGAACATTTACCACTTGCGAACCCATACAAACGCATCCAATTTTAAGTGTTTGAGTGCAGTGTATCTGACTCATCCAAGGAATGCGATGGGATGTGGTATTTCCCCCCCGGAATGAAGCAATTCAGCACATGTAACATTATGTTGCCCATTAACCTTGAAAAGAATTTGGCTAATGTTTTTGAAAAAATATTTGAGTCTGCATTTAAGAAGAAAATGGGCCGGTATGACCCACATTCTAGGGGTATCATCTTTCTTTAGAAAAACGACTATTTTGCATATGTTCCTATGGCAGGGAATTCACCGAGCGGTTGTGACTTCACTCAGTACTTCCACAAACAGTGGAGCAATCTCACTGGCTAGCATTTGTTTACATCACAGTGTCACTCCAGAGGCAGCTTTTGCCTCCCATTAGCAAGTCCATTCATGCTAAGAAGAGCAAAATAGAACATTGGTATTGCTGCCTTTACTCTCACTTTGATCAAATCATTAAATCATCGGTATTAGGATATAATTCAGGGAAGTACTGATGAAAAACCTTGAGGTCTACAGTTGTGGCATAGCTAACCTGCCCATTTGAGTTCTCAGTAGCCTTTGTACGTCACATGGTGTATGTTCTTTTGCCATGAGAGAAAGAAGTCTAGCTGAGGTTATTGCTGCTTTGAAGATCCCAACCTTTGAGTTTAAACTTGCTTAATAAACTTAGCTGCATGGATGGCTCTTATTGGTCTGCTAATTCCATTGAATTTTATCAGTGTATCATATTAAGCACTGTCCTTATCCCATATCATACTTGCATGCGCGCTTTCTTCTTACTCTATCTGTCGTGGAGCCCACTGCTGCCAATCTCTGTGTTATTTGTATAATTTCTATTTTATGATGGGTGATACAGTCACTGCATTATTTCTTACAGATCCCCCTTCATTCAAAATATACCTAGTGCCATAACCACAGGACACTAGAGCCCTCGAAAATATACAGCATTAGTTCCATTGCCAGTACATTGTTGCAGACAAAGAAACCCCTCCCCCAACGCTCCCAACATTATTCAAGCTCTTCTCTTTCCATTCTCACCCTGAAAACGGATTTACTCCTTTTTGTTACAAGACTAAGGGCCAGATGTACGAACAATTTTTAG
The DNA here is from genome assembly GCA_963921515.1 of Calotriton arnoldi. Lineage (NCBI taxonomy): Eukaryota > Metazoa > Chordata > Amphibia > Caudata > Salamandridae > Calotriton > Calotriton arnoldi. The sequence goes on along the minus strand of CAWUFW010002762.1, from coordinate 1,847,994 downwards.
CATGCGCAAACAGGTTAGCGACCCGTTTGCGCATGCTAAAATTGTCATGGCCATGTACCAACACAATTTTGCGAGTCGCAAATGAATTGTGACTCGCAAAAAAGTGGTTAGAGACTCGCTATTTGGAAGGGGCGTTCCATTCCAAATAGCGAGTCTCAAATCATGTACTAATGTTTTGCGACCGCAATTGGGGTCGCAAAACACTCGCAATTTCCACCTACTTCAAGTAGGTGGTAATGCATTCGCAAGTGGGAAGGGGTCCCCAGGGGACCCCTTCCCCTTTGCGAATGCATGCAAAATTATTTTTTATGGGCAGGCAGTGGTCCCAGGGACCACTGCCTGCCCTTAAAAAATGAAACGAAAACGTTTCATTTTCTTTTTTTTAAATGAATCCCGTTTTCCTTTAAGGAAAACGGGCTGCATTTAAAAAAAAATACACTGCTTTATTTATAAGCAGTCCCAGACACGGAGGTCTGCTGAGCCCAGCAGGTCACCATACCTGGGAGGGCTGGCATTCCCAATGGGCTCGCAAATTGCGACCCCATTGGGAATCGCAAACAGTGTTAAACACACTGTTGTACATGGCAAATTGCACCTCGCAAATTGCGACATGCAAATGAGTCGCAATTTGCGAGGCGCAATTTTGCTGGTCATACATCTGGCCCTAAATCTCTAACCTTTTTCAGGATAGGAATAAAATGAGAAAAAAGTTGTGAAACACCACAAACAATTACCATTTTTAGAAGAAATCTAAAAACACATTTTAAGAATGTGATCCCCTCCAGCATTGCCTCCCAGTTCTTCTGCTCTGTCTAGCTTCCTCTTTAGCTAATACTGGATGATGCCACTCATGGAAGTCTACCACATAGTGGTGGCTTTTATGAAAATCACTTTGTTTCATGTAACTTCATGCTTTCCCCCATGGAAATGTTTCTCATATGCGGATGTTGATCCTTAGTGCAGATTCTTGCTACTAATGATTTTTTTTTGTAAGCACATTTTATTGGGTTTTCCATCACAACATAGTACAAATACAGGTACCTTTTTTGTTGTCATGCAGTGGTGGTGCATCACCATTTTACTTCATCCAGGATCACTTGACATCCCTCCCAGACTTCTTTAACTTCCCCTCCACCCACAAAACCCCACGAGTCACAACCATGGATTGTACCAATATGGAATCAGTGTGTCATGACCCTGATTGTCCTGTTGGAAGGTGCGACACTATGATGAGACCTATTGTCCCTCTTCGTGGCAAAATGTGTAGGGCACTTAGGCTTATCAGGCTGCCTCCTAAAGACGCCTCCAATGCTAAGGCATTGCAGGTGATCCCCCGGGCCAAGGCCCCAGTGAAGGGGCCCGTTTCTCAAGCTCCCTTCTCCACGTGGTTGCCCGAGGTCCCCCTTGGGCCTTCCGATGCCTAGTGATCTCTCTTTTTGCCAGTAGAAATGCTAGGTCTTGAAATTTGCTGGGGGCCTTGGTTTTGGAAGTAAGCGGGAACCAGCTTAGGGGACAATGACCAGGGGAACCCTTGTTGCTAATGATATGTGATCCCTTGTGCAAATTTATTTTCTATTCCCAATTTCTGTGTTTGACGATGACATATCTTCATGTAACGCATTCTCTTTTAAATTTATCACTTCCCTAGACTTTTAGGGCATTCTCGCTCTGAATCACTCACTTCCCACTCCAGCTAGATTTACTTACCTAAAAAGTGAGTCTGATTAAAGTTTGTTACGTTTTGAAAGAACTGGTTTACACTGGTAAAATTAACTATTTGCTCACATAAATTGAAGATGAATTTACAGGCACAATAGCTTTGTGAATTGGGTCCTCTGTGTTTTGAGCTATCTCTTTCATCAATTGTTTCTGTATTAGTGAGAAATCTGTGATTACAATGATCTTAATAATATTCTCCTTTCTGCAGGTAGGCACTGTTCTGTAAGACTTGCACCCTCATTAAAATAGTGCAGAGCATATTACTGCATGGTTTTCGGTGGTTGTACCTCTACACACAATTACAAGAGTGTATTTTCAGGCAATATTACTGCACCCTTTAAACCACAACAGGTATAACCAATAGCTTTTCCGGTTACAAATTCCTCCTTTCTGTGTGGAAAAGGATCCACATTTTAGAAAAAACATGCGATAATCGATCCAGTATTATTGGATCCTACATGTTATTCCCTATTGTGCAATGGGCAGTAAATACAGAGGTTATACCACCAAGGAATGGTATTACCGGATCTGATATTACCACCTAATTTTACCAGCTGGGCCATGATGTGGCTCCAAGTGGGTAAAGTACCCAGACGCGCACATCCTTGCGCTCGCTGTGCCCTCAGTGCACAAAACCCTAGGATCCGCAAACAAGTTGGGTACTGTGCTTGTTCCTGCAGTCAGAACGTTATATCACTCAGATTTACGACTCAAGTAAAACCTATTTCGTGTCTTAGCATATTTCATAGGTACAAACTGTACAAAAGTGCTCCATTATAATCTCAGAGGAGAGAAAAGAGGTGGGACCTGCTGTTGAGTTTTCATTCATCTCTTGTTTTCTTTATTTGCAACGTGCAAAGACACAATCCTCCTGGTGCCGGCGAGTTTCCCTCTCGGCTGCCAGAACGCTGGTGGTGCTGTGTGTAACAGCGCTTCGCCACGCGCTGTTAAAATTCAAAGGATGGTGCAGTTGTAAAGAAATGTATTCCATGCTACGGCAGTGGCACAAGCACCAACGCGTTTCAGTGCAAAACATGCACCTTGGTCACGACCAAAGACACAATGTCTAACAAAGATGTCGAGGCGGGAGACTGGTCTCTGACAGGAACAAGCATCTCGCCGGGCGCCTCCAAAAGTAGGACATTTAATACATTAGAGATCCTATATACTTACATTTCACGCAACCCAGGGAAGAAAGCAAAGTTGCTGCACTGCGTTGCGTGATAGGAAGACAGCTAAAATGCGCCATATCAACTAAGATATGGCAATTCTGCAGTCTCCTAGCACAGGCGCAGTCTGTGCTGCCTAGCGCCAACGCAGGCACCCTGACACCATGGTACAAGAGTGCCTGCGTTACAGGCAGGATTGTTTTGTTGCAGGAAGGGAGACCTTCCTGCACAAAAACAATCCTTAAAAGCATTTTTCTCTTTCCTGGTCTGCTTCAAGAGGAAGTAAAGAGGAGAAATATGTTTCTCCTCATTATGCATGGTTTAGGTAGGCGTAGCATTTTGACGCAGTCCCCGGTTTACTACCTACAGTAAATCTGAGATTGCGCCAAAATCCATGGGTGAATGCATGGGAATGCCCATGCTCCACCCGTGGAATGCCTCCCTAACACAAAGTAATGCAAGGCAACGCATGTGTGTTACTTTTCGGGAAAAATCCCATGCACAGCCACACATCTCTGATTTGTGTGGGTTTGTGAATGACAATTAATGTTTTGCGTTGTGACTGCGACAAAAAAAGTGGTGCTTCCACGATATAAAACGTTAATAAATCTGCCCCGACTTTCACGCCAGGTAGAGGATCTTGCAATCCAATCAGCTTTCCTCGAGGCAGGGCATCTAATGCTTGGACTTTGAAGATATACCCTCATGACTGACTCATATTCTATGGCCCCAGTTTTATTTCTCCTAATTATTGACCATGCTGTGGAGTTTTAAATGCGAACGTAAGTGAGTTGTGTTCCTGCAAACTTAAGTGCATGACTGTTGAAGGGGAGACATTAAAAATGACCAATGATGTTTAACTGTTCTTATTTTATCTTGCCTTTGTTTGAATAGTGTCATGTGACCTGCAGGCAGCCTCCGCTAGCTCTTCTGGTGTTCACTACTGCGGCAGGTTATGACATCACAACAATAGCATCACTTGTATAGTATCTAGTGGACTTCAAATAGATTAAACATATTCATGTTTTAATGTGTATGTAAACATAATTATTTACCTAGTTGTAAATGCGTCCAACTTTTGGCAGAAAGGGGAACTTAAGCACAGTGAGCATTGCTTAATTTGAATCAGTGGTTGCAGGTGGGGCCCACCAGCACTCATTTTTTGGAGACTGGCACTTATTTTTCCCATGCACCCAGACCAAGACAGTGAAAGACACAGAAAGGGAAAAGGAGGAGAAAGATGGAAAAGAGAAACAAAGAATAAAAACAGGGACAAAAAGAACCTAGGAGAGTGAAATAAAGGGCAGGTAGTGTTCGGTGGTGCATGATAGAGACATGAGTTAGAATCAAGACAACGCAGCCTTGGTATCGGCACCCTGACGTTCGATGGAGCCGGCCGCGGACTTCTGAGCAAAACTTTGGGCCTGGCACTTATTCTTTTGCAAATTAATCCCTAGCAGGAGTCCATCGTATCCATTTGTCCTTGTAAACCTAACATACAGGGGCAAAGGGCTCAATTTATGTGTAAAGTCGTCGCATTGACTCCTAAAACTGACTCACACAACTGTATTACTCCATGATTTTGCAAGGCTGCATCAGTAAATACCAGAACAATGTGGAGTCGCTGTACTAGGGCAGGGATTCCATGTTAAGTTTGGGAACACTCAAATATGATCTTGTATATTCTGTGATGATTTGGCCCCGTTACTGACCGCCGGCATTCATGGGACCCACCGCATCTTGGTTAGCTCTCGATCTTCTTGTTTGTTTTGTTTCTTCCTTCCTAATATTTGGTAAAGCATCTGATACCCTCTTGGGTCATGTTCGCGCTATATAAACGCTTATAAATAAATAAATAAAATAAATAAAAGTTCTCATTTTTATATTAAATCTGCCATATGTAGAAGGGCTGCCTTACAGTATGTTCCCAATGTAAAATTTCACTTCATTTTCCATTTTTCTGGTGATAAATTTTTCAATATCTTGAAGTCAGGTCAAAACATTTTGGATTCCAGTTGTTGCTTGCATTCAAAATCTTAGCTCAACAAATATCCTAGAGAACTGCATTTTCTAATGCTTGTAACCTTTATAGTTGTTATACTGGAATGCTAAAGCTCAGGTTAGAGTACTTTTTATGGAGCATTTTTTTCATAGACCTCCCTTTATGCATGTGTTTATTTCCTTATTATACATTTTACATGATACCAGATTATTATCATATTTACAACCCATGTCAGATATTGCATAGATTGCTTTAAATCTATTGTCATCATTTCTTCAAATATGTGTAATAAGAAGTAGAGTGGACTTTGGATCAGACCCATTGAATCAAAGTGTTTTATGTGTGTTTCGTCAATTGTCACTGCTTTGAAGGACTGTCCATTAAGGCCATGGCATTTCGTAAATGGTTACATTATCCCATTTATGTTCCTGCCCAGTTTTTATGATGAAGCAACAAATAGTCCTTTTGTTAGGCAGTAGATACTGTAGGATGGGTAGCTCACAATTTTGAGCCAATACGTGTTTTCTGATATATGTACTCAGTTGACATACACTATGACATTTTAATATCTTATTTATGTTTTTTTTGTTTAGGACGTGCATGTTGTTTAGATTGCCTAACATTAAATGTACTAATGTAACGATGATCCAAAGATAATGATGCTTTATGTAAAAGGAAATAAAGTATGTTTAAAAAAAAAATAGATTGCCTAACATTTCATAAAGACACAGTACTGTTCATTACTCACTCTTGTGCATTAATCTGCGTTACTCTGCTTTCATGGTAGACAACATGTTGTTGCATTTGCAGCTTTTTTGACTACAAGAAAATATATGTGCACATTTAGGCTTTTTAAAAGATTCAATTATAACACTATCCCTTTTTCAAAATTATGCACGCTGCAATATTGTGTTGTGCATGCATTTTAATTTCACCACTTACAACGCAAACATCATCTTCTAACTCCATTTCATAACACTCCTTTGAGGGTATTTAACTGCTAGTGCAGTTCGTTCACAGATTCCCCTAGTCTCAGCTTCCATGTTGCAACCCAGGATTTTGCTTCTTTATGCAATTTGATTTTTTGGGACAGTTGGGAGCAACACACACTATGGCCTTGCCAATAATGGTTTAAGATCTCTGAACAATCTTGTTTATGGAATGTAATTAAGACTTTACAGCAACTATTTTTGAAAATGTCTTCTGATCTAATATGGTGAGGGCATTTGTAAGTTGTGATTACATTTCATACAGGAAGATTATGTTGGTAAAGATACTCAGGGCCTCATTCATAAAGGTAAACGTACATGTTTGTGTAAGTTCACAATCAGTATTCACAACACTACATTTTAATAGTAAGTTTACGGGTGGACTTCATCACCCTGACTGCGGAGTCTCTGCACTCGTAAAGGTACAATTAAAATGTAGATTTTGTGAATACTGACAAAGTGTAAAGTATCACAAATATGGAAGTTTACCTTAGTGAATCAGGCCCTCAGTCAATAGGTTAGGCTTGGGGTAGAAATAGTCGAAGTCCTCAGGACACAGAGTATAATGCTAATTTCCATCTGCTTTATTCAATTTGCTGTCCAAGGTGCACAGTTTAGTAGTGGCATGCAATAAGGGACATGCTACACTTAATTGCTGGTGTGGGATAAACGGACCATAATGTGAGCTGCACCCCATGTACAGTGTTTCCAAACCCTGACTCGCTCTTACCATTACATTTTCAATGAGCACATAATGTAATCTGAAAGTATTGACATTATATTTCATTGTAGTAAGGGTACAGACACGCTTCATTTAATGGGAACCTGTCTGGACCTATTATAAATAAATGTATTGCTGATGGGGACTGCAGTGCTTTTAATTGAACCTGTATGGCATTCTCTCCTGGTAATAGGCAGCAGTGGATATATACATTTCTACTTTTTTCCTTTTATCCTGAATTCTTTATCCCATATGTGCGATCATATGTTGATAGTAGAAACATGTGTGCACGTGTAATGATGACTTTATGCTGGAATGCTTGTTAATCTGGTATGACCACCACAAATTTACTGTATATGAAACCTGTGTTCACTAATTCATAAAGCCTTCAACATATCATTGATTGATACATTTTACACGTATTACACTGTATATGTAAATCCGTATTTGTATTTGTAAAACGCGAACTACTCACCCTTACGGGTCTCAAGGCGCTGGGGGCCGTCGTGGAAATTAAGTGAGCTATTGCCCAGAGTCACATGGTGCTGAGCTGAGTTGCCGCCTGAGCCGGGGATCGAACCGTGAACCCTGTGCTCCGAAGTCAACTGCCCTGGCCGCTGCACCACACCTCTCCACTGTATGCAAATATAGGGAACATGAACACTCCCTGGGAAGTCAACCAGGATACTTGTGCTTATTTGCATCGTAGATCATTGCACATTTAGCGAGAATATTGATTTGCACTTTGCAAAAACGTTTCCTCATTGGGTATGGCTTCTTTAACATCGATCTTTAGAATTTCCAAGTAGTGCCTACATTTGCTCCCCTCTCCCAAATCGATCCTTGTGCTTCAGTCAACTTCCTCAAGTCCCAGAGGTTTTCTTGGCTTTTCACTCTGTCCTTCTATATTTGGTTTTAAATGAAGTGCCTCCTCTCCTTTGGTTTATCATTTCTTCATTCCGAAAGTTAACCAAAATTCTCAGATAAATAATCCCTATATCTGCAGTCTAGAGCTACAGGGACATTGTGAAACCCAGCGCTTTCATGTAATCGTCTTTGTCATTATTTGTTTAGGAAGCGGTACCTGCTGATTATACTCCCTTTTTCATTCTTTTCATAAAAGAATGTGACATTGATACTCACACTGAGAAAACCCTGATTGAGAAATTCAGCTCTTTAATTAGAAATAGGCTGCTTTAATACAGAGGCCTCACGACTCTCCCAATCACTCACCCTTAGAAAAAAAACAATGTGCTCTCAATTCTAGCTTTAGGTGAACCATACACCATAAAACATTGTCCATGTACCTAGCGTCACTTAAAACTCAGAGTATCCTCCTGTTGAATCTGGGAGAGATTAACAATACAAAGCCCTACTCCCCAAAAGGGAGAAAATCCCTTTAGTATATCTGAGTTGCAGCCTCAAGTTGAGAACGCAAAAGTGATAAATCTATATTTTTGATGCTGACCCAACATCAACCTTATGTCCAAAAAAGGGAGACAAAACATAAAAGAGGGGAACTACTCTCTAGTCAACGTTTTTGCTCTTGATGTCCATTGCCAGACCACAAGGAACCACCACCACCCAGAACCCCAAGTCATCCAGGAATGTTACTCTGTACCTCCAACATCACCTACTAGTTAATGACTTATTTTGTTTCTCCTTCACTTTTTCACATGATGATGGTGCCCAAAGTGTTATAAAGTGTTTGTGCATTCTTATGCATTTCAATGTCTTCTCAATTAAGGATGATATACTAACTAGTTTCTCATTGACAATAGATTCAGCTGCACTGAGTACACTCTCTGGTAAGATACTGGCTATCGAGCAGCTAAGAATGTATTTGTGCACTTCGAATAATACTTGCCCCATTAATTTCTTCTGTTGCCACTGTAGAAGGGAATCCCAAGAGCAGTAACACAAGTATTATTCCTGCTGGTATGGCTCCACCATGTCTGAAATACTGGGTACAATTTGCTGATTAAATATACTATCTTTAGCATAAGCATCTGGAGCAAGGGCTAAATGGATCTCACACAACTAGCACTTGCACCACTATTGATTATGTCAAAAGGTCTCATTTGGTGTGGCTGATGAATAATCCATCACAAACATTACAAGTGCATTATTCCCAAATGCACTTACAATAAGGTGAATAGGACTTTTGTCACATTTGTGACAGAGTACCCGTCCGCGAAAATCAAAATCAGGTCCATATTGTTTTCTTGCTGTGCACATTTACTTCAAGCAAGAAAATGCCCTTTGGTACCCCTTCCTCTCAGGGTTTGCACTAGAAGCTGCCATTTGTGGCAAAAGGCAGTCTTTGTGAAAGGGTATGTAGCCCGAGCCATTTAATAAAAGCTGTCTTTTTTTGTCGATAAGATGCATATTGCTAAGTGAATCTTTGTGTCTACTGATGTGTCCTTGACCCTCACAACTTTACTTTGCATTAGGTTATATGTTTGTGGCTCATGACATAGGACCATCAACTCATGACCTGAATGAGAGAACAGCAGGCACACGAAGTAGAAAACCACAAAGAAAACATGCACTTGCATAGCCAATAGGTCTGGCTGCAAAGCCTTTTGGCTTTGTCAATGATTGTTTTGTCATGATTTTTTTTTTAAACTTTCTTGTTGAGTAAGCTGACAGGCCCTCATCAATCCTTAAAACATTGGCTCAAAGTAAAAATACTTTTTTGGTCTCAAAAAGCACACATTGCCAAAGTAGTGAACTGACGCAAACTAATTTTTTGTGTGGAAGAATGCCATCACTCGCAGTGAAGTTAACCAATGGCTGAAGTGGGCTGCCCTACTACTTCATCCTGTATGCTGTGGTAGACGGAAGAAAAATGTGAATGATACAATAACAGACCAATGGATGAACAGGGCTTTGCGAAAGCCCCTATAAGGAAGTCTATTGTACATATAATTTTAGTCAAATCAAAAAATCTTGGCTCATGCCAGACTTAAAAATAGAGCAGGTTGACCATTAACATGACGTAAGTCTCAACTATTCACACCAATTAGACATGTCTTATCCTGGCGGCATACACCATACTTAAAAAGAGAGCAGGTCAACCACTAACATGACACAAGTCTCAAATAGTCAAACCAATTAGAAACACCTTATCAAGCCTGCATTTTACAGTGATGTTCTGCTAATAGTGTGTCAGGACATAGAAAATAAAATCTTCAAATTCTTGCCTCTCCTGACCACCAATGAGTTTTATTTGCTTCTTTCCCATAAAATTAGCAAGGAATTAGGAGAACATTTGGATTTATACATGCCTATGTCTTAGATTGTACACTACGCCCAAAACAGTTGATTGTATTCTGTTAGCAACTATTGGCCCATACCATTTGCTGAAATACTGTCAGCCAAACAACATTTACCACAAACTGATGAATTTAATATTAAACTCATTAAAACAACAATCCAATTCAAAACAAAGAAACATTCATAATCTGTATTGCCATGTGCAAAGGATTTAAACCCTGCTACATGACAGCATTGAGACCAATATTAACCTCTTCGGTGCTCAGGATGGCCACCGGCCGTCCGACGTCATGGTGGGCGTGTGCTAAGGACGGCCGGGGGCCGTCTGAATCCCGCCCACTTATTAATTCTCCCGCACAGCGCCGAAGGGGTTAAGAAAACAAACACTGACACTACCAGATTCGTAACCACTTAGGCCCTCATTTTGAATTGCCCGGTCGATGGTCAGCATTTGGCATACCCTCAGACATAGCGGTCCCAAATGTTCCCCGTACAATTGAGAAATGACCTGGGGATTCAGTAATTCCCGGTCTGTTCTCCCCGGTAATTCCTCATTTTCCCCACAGTTTTTGGAAATGCCGCAGACTTAATAAGTCCAATGGGCTGGTACCTGCTGTTACCAGCCTCACTGGAATTAATTGGCCACACGTAATGTGTGTAATGCACAATCGTCCGATTTTATGAGGTGCCCTGAATAAATGCTGAAAGCAGAACCTTGTTGCTGATCAATTGCTAACCATCTTGAGAACAGCAGATAATGCGGCACAGGAAATTAGTTTGAGTCAGTGGTAAGATTAGTTTATGATGAGACAGATAGGATATTGTAAGTGTGATCAATTCAGTCATCACCATACTGAAATCTAAATCATGTCAATAATCTTTAAGCTTCACTAAGTTTGAAACCAAATGTCTAATGCAGACTATACGCAGGGGGTAGCTTATGCTCCTTAAAAATCCTATCCAAGAATATATCAATGTAATTAAATAACAACATCTGATGTAATCAACAGGGCATTTCAAGTTAACACACAATGGTGATATTTTGAAATTGTATAATATGTACCACTTGCATCAAGAGGAGGCCATGAAGAACCAGGGGCCTATGCATTAAGGCATTGTGGAGTTTGTAAAGTAGAACTCTTGCAGTGCTCTTGAATATGAATTGACCGCTGTAAGATATAGGCTTATTGGTCAAGAGGGATAGAAGCCCCACCCAAGCAACAACCACAACCTTTGTCAGGGTGTTGGACTTGGCCCTTTTTTGCTAAAGTTCCTTAAACATTTTGCCTTCCTCCTAGACCTTTTTCTGACATGGTGTTGCCGACTTAGATGCTTTGGGCACTTTGCCACTGCTGACCAGTGTCAAAGTGCAAGTGCTCCCTGTATAAAGTGTTATGGTAATTGGTTGTCTTACTAGTAAAGTCCCTAGTAAAGTGCACTATGTGTGCCAGGGCTGGTAATGCAAATGCTACTAGAGGGCCTGCAGCACTAATTGTGCCACCCACATAACTAGCCCTAAAGAGAGATCTCAGGCCTGCAACTGCAGTGCCTGCGCGCAGTTTGTTAACTGCCTTGTTGTCCTGACAAGTGCACCCACTTGCCAGGCCTTACCCTTCCCTTTTTTATGCACATCAGACACCCCTATAGTAGGCCCAAGGTACCCCCCTGGGCACGGTGCAGTGTATGTGAAAGGTAGGACATGTACTGAGGTGTGTACCATGTCCCGACAGTGAAATACTGCCAATTTCGTTTTTCACTGTTGCAAGGCCATCTTGCCCATAGGACAAAATGGGGAATGCTGTGTACCATGTTTCCAGCATATCTTCCCATCGGCATAAGATGGAGAGATGGAGTTTAGTGTGCCTGAACTCAGAATTTAATAACACATCTTTTTATGAAGATGGTTTTTAAATTGTGTGTTTAGAAACCACGCTTTTAGAAGTGGCTGGTTTCTTGTCCTAACCATCCTGCGTGCCTCTGCCTGGTTGTGTATTGACTGTCTGGGTTTGGATGTGACAGGGTCTGGGGAGGTGTCCTGACACCAGGGAGGAGTAGGTGAGACAGCAACAGGCTGGCCTGCATTTGGTGTGGTGGGAGGAGTAACCCCCTGGATATGAAGAGGGCTGTGCTGCTGCCACAAAAGGATGGCTCCACCTCCTGCAGAGCGTCTGAGGCCCAGACCCTCACTATCAATGGAAGAGGGTGTGCACTGGCAGGAAGACACCCAGAACTGGTTTGAACCGGGCTCAGAGCCCCCTGAACACAAAGACTTCAAAGGCATTTAGGGGTATAAATGTGAGAGCTGAAACCCCTGACCTCAAGACTGAACTCAAGACTGAAAAAGGATTGAAACTACTGCGTGATCAAGAGGAACCTCTGCCAAGGAAGAACAGCTGAAGAGACTGAAGAGAAGGACTGCCCTTGCTGTGTGTTCTGGGGCTGGCCTGCAGTTTGCTGATTTGACTAAGGAGAGGACAAGGGACTTTGCTGTGTGCTGTGTCCCCCTGCTTGAAAGGACTTTGCTGTGTGCTGTGTCCTGAAGTAACTTGTCTCCAAGGGCCCGAGGAGAGCTGGTCCCCTGTTGTGGAAACTCAGGAACATCAAAGTTTCCAACCGTGTCTCAGCGACGCTTGGTGCGTGTGCTTTTGCACGGCTGAGACTGCCGTGTGGTCTGTGGTGCTGTTTACGAGGTGACCCATGACCGCATTGCCCCTGCAGCGTGAAACATCGTCCACACTGCTGCATTGCTGATGGTGGCCCGAGCCGTCATCGTAACTGAGGCTGTGAGTAAGGATCGCCGCCGCCGGCCCGAGCCGCAACATGCTAAAGGATTTCTTGAAGCTAAGAAAGCTGCAAGGTGAAAGGGATCGTGATCGTTGTTCGCCAAGAGGAATCTGCCCAAGATCGTCAACGAAGGAGAAGGCAGCACCGTAACCCGTCCGGCTACAGCAACGCCTAGCCACGGAGCTGCAACGTCATCGGGCCGCCCAGCAGGACGTCCGACGAGCGGAGAGAGAGAGAGAGCGAGGCAGCGCACCCTCCAGGGAAGGCTTGGACTCCAGTCGGGAGCCGCAAGCGTGTGTGCCCTGGGGAGGCGTGCAGGAGGAGTACAGGAGTGCTCCGATCTCTCTCCCGCTGCACCGCGTTAGACGCGCTGAGTCCCCGAGCGGCCCGTACCTGCCCAGCAGTACCGGGGCCGCCCCTTTAAGCTTACGACCGTTGTCTCTGTTGTTGGGGCCTAGTGGTGCCCGAGCTGACCGCGCAGATTGGCTTACCGCATAATTCTTGCATTACGAACTGCCTTATTCTTGCATTACGAACTGCCTTATTCTTGCATTAAGAACTGCATTATTCTTGCATTAAGAACTGCATTATTCTTGCATTACGAACCGCATTATTCTTGCATTAAGAACTGCATTATTCTTGCATTACGAACCGCATTATTCTTGCATTAAGAACTGCATTATTCTTGCATTACGAACTGCATTATTCCTGCGTTACAAACTGCATTAGTACTTGCATTAAGGACTGTCTTATTTCTACATTACGAACTGCATTACGAACTGCATAGCATTGCATTAGGACTGCATTAGATCATCGTGAACTGCTCATTAATACCGCAAGAACCTACAAGTGATTGTTGGCCTAATAATCGGCAAAGTGAAATATTACGAATACGCATATGTTGGATTTCTATCGTTTGGTCTCATCGTATTTCTTTTGATAAAGATACCGCTATTTTTATAAAATCAGTGTGGTGTCCATTTGTGGTGTTATCACTGTCTTACTGGGAGTGTGGTTGCAAATACTTTACACATTGCCTTGGAGATAAGCCTGGCTGCTCGTGCCAAGCTACTGGAGGGTGAGCAGGGGTTATCTAAGAGTGTGCCCCTCCTTTCCCTGACTAGAAGCAAGGGTCCCTATTTGGACTAAGGTACCTACCTCAGCCAACTAGAGACCCCCAGTTCTAACACAGGGTAAACCACAAAAGTCACTAAATTAGCCTGTGCTTAACCCGGTCAAGTGGGTTATGCATCACAGATGGTCGTTGCTGGAGCCTCACAATGGTTGATCGTCATAGAACGGTCATTGTTAGTGTGAAGTGCAGGTCTTGTGGTGCCGGTCGACACGGATAGTCGCTGTTGGCGTGAAGAGAACGTCTCACTGGAGATTCGCATTGGTTGTCATCACAGGCAGCAGAACCGGCCTGTTTGCAGTTGTGAGGAGCTCAAACTTCAGCATTTTCCCCTTTCTGTTGTGGAGGAGCAGACACTGATGCCAGACAAGGGGTTGAAGACCTGGAGGTCACCTCTTGGAGATCAGAACTCACTCCAGCAGAGGCCATCGACAGGGCTCAGGCAGGTCCATTTTGTGAGGGTCAGCTGGACAGTTGCAGGGAGGACTCAGGAAGCTTAATGTGTCCCTGTAGTTCACTCAGGGCAACCAACTGACCCTTGGAATCACTCTGAGTAACCTGGGATGAAGACAAGCACGTCCAAACTTACCTTGTCAGTCAACAAGGCAGTCCTTCTTCTGACTATTCCACAGGTCCAGTAGTGTTCTGATGAGTGGTTCTGAAGGTCCTCTTTTTATACCTGCTGCCAGTCTTTGTGTTGGGAACTCCATCACCTACCCTCAAATCTGGTTCAAATTGAGTTCTTTCCCTGGTCTTGCCTGCAAACTGTCTAGGGGGCTAAAAGGCAGGGCAGGCCTAGTGTCAGGTCCCTTTGTGTGTGCCGTGGGCAAGGCCCTTCCTCATGTAATCAGGGCAGAGTACAGCTCGTCCCCAGCCATCCTGCCTGGACGACCCTCACAAGTCCTACTTTTTAAATACCATCCACCCTGCCATATGAGCCTTTAGAGCCTACCTTAGGCATGACTTATAAGCATTAAAAAGGAAGGTTTTGGCCTGGCAAAAGGTTATTTTGCCAGGTCGAAATGGCAGTCGGAAACGGCACTACAGGCTGCACTGGCAGGCCTGGGGCATGTTTAAAGTGCTACTTTAGTGGGTGGCACAATGTGTGCTGCTGTCCACTAGTAATATTTTATTGAAAAGCCCTGGGTACATGTAGTACCATTTACTATGGAATTACAAGTAAATTAAATGTGCCAATTAGGTGTAGTCCAATGTTCCCATGTTTGAAGGAGAGAGTACAAGCACTTTAGCACTTGTTCAAAGAGGTAAAGTGCACAGAGTCCTAATGCCAACAATAACGAGTACAGCAAAGTAATGGAGTGAAGGCAAAAGGTTTTGGGGAATACCACGCCAAGGATGTCGGCTCTAACAACCCCAAAACATCTAAAATGAGAATTCAATCAGAATAGTCATATACAGTTAGTACAAATAGAAAGGACTGTGTCCACTTTGCCTTTCACAAAAAGGGAGCTGAATGTTTTAGGACCAAATGAAAGGGACATCTAAGAGTATTTAAAAGAATACTCCTGTAGTACTACTTCCATACTCATAGTTGCTTTGGTGAATCATCCCCAACAGTGCTAGGTAAAGCGAAGTCTGAATTGTAAAAGAAAGCATCCACAGGGACTGGATGATGCAGTGGCGGTTTCTCTATGAGGGCGTCGGGGCTCCGCCCCCGTTACATTGCTGGATATGCTCAGCTGAGCACTGAGCAGTCATTTAATACCCATGATTTACGAGCTCAGCTGCCAAAATGGCATAAATGCCTTGAACACGGGCACTGTATGCCCCACACTCACTCACCGCCGATATGTATCACCACTGTAGTGACTGTGTTAATTGTTAATTGATTGACCTCACGTCACGTGACTCGCCCTGCCCTGTTGTTTAAGGCTACGTGTTTGCTGGCTGAGAACCTCACAGCCCTGAAGGCTGTGATGTCATCAGCTCGGCAAAGACCTAGCTGCAAGCAGTAGGGTCCACCCCCTGATGGCGTGGAGGTAAAGTTAGCCCTGGGCGTTTTGAATACAAGCCCGGGATCGCTAACCCTCCACGTCAATCAGAGAGAGTGGAGCTTGTCACCACACCCTTTCCCAACTGGTTACAGGACATGGGTGGGACCCCTCCCTGTGACGAGTTGGGAAAGGGTGTGGCAGGTGGGAAGCAGGAATCGAGTCTGCGCAGACTCGACCACCTCAGGCGTCCCGCGCATGAGTCTGCACTCTGCAGTGACTGTGGCAGTTGCCGGTCGGACTCGAGTGCATTTTTGACTGCGTCATCATAACGAGGTAAGACTTGCCGCTCCCAGGTCTGCCCCATCTTGCTTTCGGTCCCATTCCAAACACCTCTTCGACGTCCTGCCCTTTGCCAGTCGTCTCTTCCTGCCTTTCTCCCTTTGTATTTGCCCCTTCCAACTAATTACTCCTCCTCAGTATGACCGACCCCCCCCGACTAGCTCTACCCATTTAAAATCTGCCCCTTCCGTGCCGTTTGTCCCTTGCCCCGTTTATCATGCTTCCGTCCCGTGTCTGGCCCTCCATCTGTTCCGTCGGATTTAATCAGTTCCTGAAGGATGAGAGGGTAGCAGGTCTTTTCAAACAACACCCAGGCTGGCGACGTGTCACGTTTATTTTCATGTATGTATTCTTGCAGTTTTATATAGTGCAAACATGGCCTAGGGGCATTAGAGCGATTTTCAATGGAAACGGCCAGCTTACATAGATCATACATTACATAGAGAGTAAACACAAGAACAAATTACGTGGGGAAGCAGGCAAAACAAATTCAAGTAGATGAGAGAAAATGAAAGTGCAGAGGACGTGGGAAGCACGGAAAGGGGAATAACACTAAATATGTTGTGTCAGATGCACAGGGTAAAGGTTAGAAAGAGAAATGAGAGAGGGGACGGTGGGACAGAGGAATTGCAACAGGAAGTGAGTTCCAAAGGCATCACCCACAAAGTTTTACGCCCACTACACCCAACTAAACGTCAAGAGAATGTGAGCTTTTCTGTCTTGTTGTTGGGTGTATCTGTGTGTAAAAGTTCGTGGGTGATGCAAAATTATTTGCAGTGTGCTCTGGGACCAATAGGCAGCTATTGGGGTATTATTAACACAGGAGTCAGTGATGTGATCACATTTTTTGGCTTCCAGACATGAAGCAAGCTCTGGCGTATGACATTTCCCCATATGGTGCATTCGCAACATGATGTGCTGGCAAATGTGTGATGCGTACATGCCTTACGCGCAGAAGACACACATACACATGCTCAGACCAAGCAGACATGCAAAGAGGTGCAGACACACGCACTCACGAACACGCACATTGTACGTCCAAAACAGACAAACACAGCGGAAGGGCACACACACAGAGCAGACACACCCACAGGAGAGACATGCACACTTCAGATATACATACCTCACAGCAGTCAGACAGACACCCACACATACATAACCGATACACCTACACAATACACACGTTTCTCATTTGTGCAGTGCAGTCACAGGCTGCAGAGCAGTATTTAGCTTCTGCTGTAACAGGAGACCCTAATCCCGTCGCTGCCGCTCCTGTCTTTCCTTGCCCTACATTCTCCACCCACCCTACCGCTCGCCCTTGATCCTCTCTCCCCTGACATAAATACACCGGCCCCGCAGCCTTCGGGAATGTCGCGAGGCGACATCACACTTAGGAAAGAAACCCTTTCTCGCTCTAATGTCTGCAGTGTTTAAGGAACTGTTTTCAAGTTAAAAACCCATGTAGCAATCTATTGTGGGAATGTTGTCAGATTTTCAGTAAATTATTTTCCTGTTGTGTCTGATCGAACAGGGACAGGGTGCACTGATGACGTTTTTTCATGTTGAATAGTTGCAGTTTATTTTGCGTCCACCAAGAATGCGCATTGCTTCTTGTCTCTTTTATTGAGGCGTTATTAGCTGGAACAATGAATGGGAGGGTTCAGTCGTGACCTGCTGTGTAAACAAAAGTGCATGCATGAACTTGGCAAGCTCTTTTACTGGGGTTCGAATCTGTGATCTGCCTGAGTGAGGTGGCACGTGCGTTGATCTGGCGAGCTACCTTACTTAGGTTCAAGTGTGCAACCTGCAGATTAAAGTGGCAGATTCATGAGGCCTGGGAACTGACGATAGTTTGAGGGGAATTATATAGCAAAAACAACGGTTCCTGTGGAATAATATAGCTAATATTTGGAATCAAAAAGCACAATCGCAATATAGAAGGTTTGGAAAATGTCAGAGGGCGAAGGAACCACAAACACAGATAATTCAAAACAAGACTTAATTTTATCTTTCAAAACAAAGTAATCCATAAATTGTTCCATTTACATTTGAGAATAACATTTGTGCATGATGTCCCAAGTGAGGTGGGAACCCAAACCTAAGTGAGAAAAGTGACATCTATATACATGGTTTCCACAGTATGAAAGAGTCGACCATTATTCTGTAACTCCAATGTAGACAGCGGCTGTATACAATGACACGCGCTGGGTAATGGTTCGCTCTTTATGTGTGTCGACGACGTTTCAACCCTTCAGTTAATACAGGGTCTCTTCAGGACATTTGATGTAGGGACATCTGAGTACGCAATTGTGCAGCCTTGTGAAGGATTGTGCCACACTGTATCAGTGAGGATGCACTGAATGTAATGGCTGCAGGAACGAAGATGGTTGAATCTGTGCGGGACAATGCTCCGTCATTGTACCCGGACGCCGAGTGGCATCTAACCGTTTTGGCACACATACACGGAGCATTGTCCCGCACAGATTCAACCATCTTCGTTCCTGCAGCCATTACATTCAGTGCATCCTCACTGATACAGTACAAACAAAGGGAATCGTAAGACCGCTACGGCCGTAGCGCGTCCATTATCAAGAGCCGTCTGGGCCGAACTGTACCCATTGATTGCCAGCCTCACTCACATTGAGTACCCGGACGGGTCCTCAAGTGAGTTTCTTTCTTCATTCTCTTCCTTCACGTATGGCACAATCCTTCACAAGGCTGCGCAATTGCGTACTCAGATGTCCCTACATCAAATGTCCTGAAGAGACCCTGTATTAACTGAAGGGTTGAAACATCGTCGACACACATAAAGAGCAAACCATTACCCAGCACGTGTCATTGTATACAGCGGCTGTCTACATTGGAGTTACAGAATAATGGTCGACTCTTTTATACTGTGGAAACCATATATATAGATGTCACTTTTCTCACTTAGGTTTGGGTTCCCACCTCACTTGGGACATCATGCACAAATGTTATTCTCAAATGTAAATGGAACAATTTATGGATTACTTTGTTTTGAAAGATAAAATTAAGTTTTGTTTTGAATTATCTGTGTTTGTGGTTCCTTCGCCCTCTGACATTTTCCAAACCTTCTATATTGCAATTGTGCTTTTTGATTCCAAATATTAGCTATATTATTCCACAGGAACCGTTGTTTTTGCTATATAATTACCCTGGTTCCATAGTGAGTAGGGTTCCCTGTCTTCCCCTGTGATAGTTTGAGGGGAGGCAGTGGCCTGTTTCTGTTTAGCACAGTGGCTTCCGAAAGTCTTGAAAATGCACCATTTGTCCACTCATTTTTCAAAATGTTCTCGGGGGGAGAACTCCCCCGAACCCTCCTTAGGTCGTTCGGGCTTGCTTGCTACGCTCGCTCGCCGCGGTGTACTCCACCACTAATTTTACGCCTCACCACTTTCGAATGTCACCAGCCGCCACTGGAATGATGGATCTGATTTACATCTCTTTATGCACTGTAATACCTCCTTACTCATTTGGAATGTTGTATTCTTTATTTTTGCATTTTTTTGTTTACAACAGTGCTGCAAACTATCAGTGACAGGTGAAATACTTTGTCCCGAGGAAAATGCTATGATTTTGGCTTATTACACATTTGTCACTTTACACACGTTGTAAGAGAGTCCCCCTATGAGTCGACTCTTACAGACAGGTGGAGTAGATCATTGATTAATAAACAAAATTCACCAATTTTTCTGCTTATACTACCCAGTGATTAGATTCTCCATTTTACCTCATTCGAACCTCCCTGTAATCACATGACTTAACATATGACTAATTGAGCGTACAGTTAATAACAGCATTGTACTAAATGTTAAGTAGGTTGTGATCCCTCCATTTGTCCACTGGAAATTAGGAAACAGTAGGAGCACATTAAATTGAACATTATTGTGAAGACACTTCCTCTATCATTTTAAGCAGAGGTAATTCCCTTGTATGTTCATAATGGTGGAAAACCGCAGTATGACAATGTATTGGTTTTTAATGGAGTCGTTCATATGTGATGAATTGGTGTAAACTCTGATGCCCTTAATGCATGAGTAAATTGGCCTAATGATTCACGTGTGTTATATCTAAAGCTGTGTGGTTCATCCTGGCTTCCTTCTCCACTAAACCTTAAGATAGCTGAGTGGTGAAAATCTAGCGCCCTCTTTACAAGTGGCTCAGATTCATCCCTCCCTCCCCACCACCCCAAAAGTTTATCCATAACTCGCGAGGTGCGAAAAATCCAGACCAATACAAGTGAGACCCTGAAGTTCCCCTTAGAAATTAGAAAATTCCTTGGGAATCAGTAATTCTGGGTCTGATTCTCCCAGTAATTCCACATTTCGCCCTGGATTTTTACATTAAGATTTTGGATGCTTTCATCAGCTGACATCTTTGTGTGAAGGTGAACAAATCACCGGAAACATCGTGCATCTCATAGTTCTGATGGGGGCCAGTAACTGCAGTAACCGGCCCCATCAGAAGTAAGAGGCCGCTTGTAATGATTGTCTAGGTGATACAGGCATCACATCATGGTGTGATGCTTATGTTTTTTCCTGGGATGGAAATACATTTAGGAAAAAGAACATTTCATAGGGAGACCTGTACGTTTTAGTTGTTTTCAAGACAGAGGACCTGATCAATCACAGAGGTGACAGATATCCCATCATAGCCTCATTACAAGTGCATTATATTCAATGGCACTTGTAATATAGTGGACGGGATATCCATCACGTTTGTGATGGAGTACCCCATCCGCCAAACTCTAAATCAGGCCAATATTCCTTGATGTTCATTCCACCACCTTAAATAGTGCTGTCACTGGCTCTTAAAAGCAGTGGCGGCCGACGCATATAAACAGTGGTGGGGTGGGTGGAAGAGGCATGGGAAGAGGGTGGAGGATCGCAAGGGGTGGCCAGAGGGGGGTGGAATAATAAAAAAACGTACCTGATGCCTCGGTGCTCCTCTGCTTCCTGTTCCCAGCAGCCCCTGGGACAGCATCAGAGACTCCCTGTGCAATCCCCGCGCTGCTCTCATGTGGCATGAGAACAGTGCGGGGATTGGCCTGAGCGGGCTTGTTTAACACTTACTCAGGCACAGGGAGTCTGTGCGGTTTCTCCAACCATATGCAATACAGCTGGGTTGGAGAAACCTAACTGCGCATGTCTGTTTGGCCGGCCTAAATCAGCCGGCTAATCAGACATGCACTGTTAGCAGTGCACATCACTCCGCCCCATCTGCCATGGCCCGGACCCGCCCTTCCCCACACACGCTGGCTCAGCCAGCAGCTGAAAAATAATATGATAATAAAATATAATTTTATTTTTCAGCTGCTGGCCATTGCGCAGGAGCCGCCACTGCTTAAAAGACTACTTTAAATTAATCTGCTGCAGTGCAACACCCGCTCCTTTGTAAACTGCTGCCTTGTAAGACATCAATGCTGCCATCGCAGCCGCCACCACCACCACCACAACCTGTGCTTATTAATTTTCGGCCTAATTCACAAATCATTTCCACCCTAAAAGTAAAACTTACATAAACCTACATCTTGAGACACAAAATCAGAATCTCCAGATTTTTATGTGCTGAAATATCACCACTTATGATCCATTTAAGCTGTGCGCCTGTGCATTTGTGCAGACTATGGTTTAGTGGGAAGATCAGGGGCTTGCATAACACACGATACAACTGTATCCATAAAATGGTAAGCAGAAGAAATATGTGAGAAATGAAACTGAAAACAAGGAGGGCAGAAACAACACAGTTTGTTATACATTATTCAGGCTTTTTCCCATCCCTCAGCTCTGGCTCTGTCACTTCACCCCACAATATTCATGCCTCTATCATTCTCTGTCTGGTTTACATCAGTAACCTAAAAACTTCCAATCACCCCCTGCAGCTACCTACATCCCATCTTTTGTCTTATCATTTTTAGGTTTGTTATTTAATGGCGCTTGCTCTGTTCATGGCGAGTATATTAAATTCTATACATATTCTAAGGGGCTTCGGCTATGATTCCTTCAGCAATTGGCCTCTTTGGCTTAGGAAACTTCAGCCATCGGCTTGACACATTGGCAATCACACCTTGGTTTAGCATTGAAGAATATTGTATTCTTGCTTTGTTTTTATTGGTAGTTTGGTGGATCCCTCTGCCTCCACTGTGTTGGATGAGGGACTATTTTACACCCGCAAAGCAAACTTGTTATCACACATGTAGTTCCTAATCTTATCCATGCATCGTCTAAACATAGAAATTCTATTTTGTTTACATTTTTTGCCATGCTGCATTTTTTAATGCTGCTGTCAGTGATCAGTGGAAAGTGTCAAACCTATCTTTTTTCTGTGTCATTGTAAAACTCCTTAAAGGCCTTCGAGCAGTGTACTTGCCATACAACCCACAAAAACAAATAGTTTATTGCAGCTCCCCAACAAACAAGACATCTTTTTAGTAAAGTCAAGGGTGTGTACAATTGTACTGCTTTGCCTGCTCCATGTGTTTGCTGCAGGCAGTGCTATACTGAGCGCCCTCCTGGCTCAGCCCAATAGCCTCTTTCCCATGAACTCTGGCGATTTCTCGGCTTAATGAACCATATTAGTTGTGACCTCTGCAAATAAATGACAGACCTGGATGGCTTTTGTCCTAATGCACTCCCATACCATTGGCTAACACTTTACCAGCCTACAATAACATGGCTGAGTGAAAACTAGATTTCACTTTACTGTGCTGCCTTGAGCCTGTGCCAGGTCTGAGCTACTGTGACGTCCTGTTCCTTCCTGAGCTTGTTTTGCCCATTCCTGCCGCCTCTATGGGATTACTTCTGACCACTTCTCAGAGAGAGAACGAGTGAGGGCGTGAGAGTCTGATTGACCAAGTGAGCGAGTTTTGTAGGTGATTGGGCTTCATGAATTGCCCCCAATAACTCTGGTCATTCTAAGTTAAAGCCCCCAAAATGGAGAACAACTTACTTGACCTAGATTTACCAAGCCAAAAACCACAGGCCTTCACTGATGCAGGGGACTTTTCCACTTGTTGTTTGATGGTGAATGTGAGTGAGGGCCACAGCAGGGTACTGTGTAGGGGCCAGGGGCAGCTCCTCTATAATGGCGGAGGAGCGTCGCCCACTGCCCAGAGCCAGCAGATGATAAATAAAATGATAATAATGCAATGTTATCATTTTATTTACCGCTGTCTGAGCCATGATGGAGTCAAGCAATTACTATAGGGCGGGGCCGGGTACGGCAGGGAGGAGTAGTGTGCACTTATAAGATGCGCATGTCAGTTTCGCCGGCTGTCTTAGGCCAGCCAAACAGACATGCACACTTATGTTTCTCAAATCCAGCTGTGTTGCAAAGCCGGTTGGAGAAAAGCCACAGGCTCCAAGCTCCTGTCTGAGCAGCAACCCCCCCCCCCCCCCACCCCTCGGGCCTCATTAGAACTTGAAATAGGCAGCAGCTGCTACTAGTATGGGCCCTGGAGTAGATAGGGTGCTGGGGGCCAGGCAGGCTTTATGGTTGTTGGGGGAGCTTTGCATGCTCTCCTAGTGCTGTGGAAGGGGGGCGGGTAAAGGCCTGGACTGAAGTAGAAAGAGTGAGGAGCAAAGAAAACATATTCAAGGGAAGATGAAAGGTAATGAATGAGCAAACATGAGAGTGAGCAAGAGGCGCAGAGTGAGAGAGGGGGTGAGTGAAAGACTAGGCTAGAGGGGAGACTGAGGAAGAGTGGACGATAGAGACCAGCATGAGAGATTAAGGCAAAGGCTGATAGGAGGCGTTATAAAGAGTGACAGCAGAAGAGTGAGCTGAGGAGGGAGTGCGATATATGTCAAGGTAGAGAGAAAGCAACAGAAAAAAAGGTGAGGAGGGAGAGCAAAATAACGTGAGAAGGGGGGGGGTGGGGAAGAGAGGCAAAGTGTCACAGGCCAGGAGAGGTAAAAAGGATCGAGGAAACACAGGACCGGCATTCTGTGGCACAGAAATCAATTAACTGCATTGCTGAGTCAGACATGTAATATGTAGCATACTCTACAACACTGCCGTCTTTACTTGCAGTAAACGAAGGGCGGGTATTCTGGGCCACAGTCACTGTTGTGCATGTATTATGTGGCACAGTGACTGATGACTAGGCATTCTGTGCAACAGTAACTGTTAAACAGGCTTTCTGTGCCATATTAAGTATTGTGCAGGCATTCTGCGCCACAGTAACTGTTTTGCAGGTGTTATATGGCACAGTAACTGTTGATCAGGCTTTTTGTGCCATAGTATATGTTGCGCAGGTATTCTTTTAGACAATAACTGATGGCTAGACATTATATCCAATTTATAAATTAGATCTGATCAGGGGCAATCTTTTCAAATCCAGAGGGTTGAGAGGTCTCTTCACAATTGAAGGGGGTATGAGGGGGGATACATCCTCCCTAGTGCATCTGCATTAAACTTACAAGTATCCCACCTAACAACATGGGTGTGATCATTAGTAGACGGAGGGAGAGAGAAACGAGGGGAGGGGGGTGGTCACAAAAAATTATACACCGTGGCTCTGCACGATCAGTGCGGGGAAGGAAAAAAAAACCTTGTTTATATATATATAACCCTCACACACTCTAATAGTGTCATGCTTTATCATCGGGTTCACCCTGACTCCTAAAGGTCAGGGTGGGCTCAACCGTCTTCCAGTGAGCACTTAAAACAAGAATAACCAGGGGCCTTAACTAAAGATTAAAAATCCCTCAGCTTCTCCAAGGTATCCCTTTATTGGCGGAGAAGATGGGGAGGGTTAAAAGTTTTATATAGTGGGTATTGAGGATTTAATGGTCCTATGACCTTGCGTTATACCGACATGTTTCAGCTCTATTCTAAGGTCTATTCAGGTCTGGGGCTTTCATCAGGGTAATATAATGATACCTCCCTGGGTTGTGCAGTGGACAATATTATCCTTAGTATATAACTGATTAAGTACGCCAAATTGTGTATGCTGGGGCAATCATTATGCTTGCCCTCAAGTTGTCCCAGTGGGGTTTCCCTGAAACGGAAACATATAGACATACGTATTTTTGTATATACACACAGTATTGCGTGAATTTACCATAGTGTTATTTAAGGTTAACACCATTTGCACGCATCTCCCAGTGCATGCCTTTCCTATTGTGTCGTGAGACTTCTCGTTCTCACTGTCACTCAGAAATTATAGGAGTAACATTATGTTCTGTGAAAAATGATTCATTCATTTCACTCAGTGCCTCGGTGACCGGCCCTTTCGAGTCCGAAATAAGGACATTTATTTCATAGTACATTTCTTTATATATACAATTAGCTCGTCATCTTAGTGTGCATGTGGTTAGTGCGCATATTTTGCGTCAGACTCAAGCACTTATTGCACGTAAGAATTCGTCATGCGTATTTCGCATTTGTGAGTAGATTCATACACACCCATTCATTCAGTTATCACCATTCTCTTGGAACATCTTTCTATTACTCCTTGCATTTTGAGCAGGCAACGCATATTCAGTAAAACGGCCAAAAGTGCATATATTCACTCACCCACAATCTTAGGGTGATATGTATCACAGGAGGGGGTCGCCCTGTAGTCACACTCTGTGATAGGCGCCATATAGGAATAAGGGGAAAAAGGGGGAAGCAGAGGTTTAGCGTGATCGTCATCACCCTACCTTGGTATGCCGTGTGTACTTTGATGCTGTATTACGCTCCAGTGGGGGAAAACAATAGGTAAAACTCACTTCGTCAAGGGTCCTACCCCGGCTTTTTGCCTATTCAATTCAGCGTCTCCCCGCTTGTGGTGGTGAGGTGCCGGGAGACGCTTAGTTATATCTGCCTTGTTGGTCTACGGCTCCCGGGAACCCACGCATCATGTGACCAGGGCATGATGTATTCAGCGTGGCATGTGGAGTGACGTCATCTTTAGACTACTGAAGAACAGGCGATTAGGGGTAACGTAGTGTATTTAGGCGGAAGACTCAGGCATGGATGTTTATGCCTAGTTAGTGGTTTCATTATAGTCAATATTATCATTCTTTTCTGTATCCAGTTGCGGCAAGTAGGTAAGGTGCCAGGTGCTGTTAACCTTCTAGATAGAGACTAATGCTTTCTAATGTCTACTGGACATAGTATGTTATGTGTGTGCGTTTCTGCAGGCTGCAATAATTCTTAAAGCCGTTTTGTCCCTTGGTGTTCTATTGGTTAGGCTGAAGCAAGCATCATAAATGTGGTTATTAGTCGTAGACAGTGCATACTTGTGTGTCAATACCTTTTCTTTTAGGGGAATTTTGGAACAGGTGCTCAAATATTGGTTTTGCTATGTGAAGCACCCAGCTATAGAATTAAAACTTGCTTCTAAGGCAGTACACTTTAGATGAGTTGTTGTTGTGTTAATTCGTCAGTTGCCCCCAAGGTATTTTGTCGTTCAATCCTGATTTGTGTGTATTTAGTTTGTACACCCAACGTTGTTCTTTGGTTAGTAGCTAGTGTGGTAATGCACTCTGTGTGCTCATTTTTTCTATTACTGTCCATTTGACATCCGCCTCAGAGTGTCCTCTTTCCACACAGTGTGCTGTCAATTTCGTAGAGGTTCTTTTGCACCGTATGGTGCTCCCATGTTCGTTAATCCCGATTTTGACCTTCCTTGTGGTCATCCCAATGTACCGGAGATTACATGGGCAAGTGATCCTGTATATTACATTATTGCTGTTACAGTTGGCATGTTTTCTTTGTTCACACCGGGTGGGGAGGCCCAAGTCATTGAATTATCAATTGAAGATAATGGAGCAGCAGTGGCTTATATGAACTGTTATAGGCTCGCTGCTCTCAACATTTCAATGTCCTCATACACAGCCTCTGCCTTTCTCTTTCCCCTGCCTCTCGAAAATATATTAATTAGGTAGACGAAAGCGAACGGCAGGGGCCGTGCAGGAGGATACAAGCAGCTTTCACCCTTCCCTCCTCATGTAGCTCAGTGTCTCTAGGGCTTTAGATTGAGGGAGGGGTGAATGCTGTTCAGCTCCAGGGTCAACCTGGCTTGGCTGAACTACAAAAAGCAGTGCAGCCAAACCAGGTAGAACCAGTGGCTGACTCTAGCCCCCTTCACAGCTTTTGCTCTGAATGTTCAACAGCTAACAGCCTTGGCCCTGCGTACGGCTGTTAACTGTGGAACGTTCACAGCAAGAGCTGTGAACAAAGGCTTCAGAGCCGAGGGGATTTCATTCAACTCAGGCTCTGACAGGCCTTTGTTTTTCTAATTAGCACAATCTGTCCTCATGGGGTGGACGTTCTGAAAGCTTTATAGCTCACCATAGCTGGGCTATGCTGGCCATTACAGGACCTCTCCCTTGATAAAGGCCGTCTCCTTCGGCTCTGGCCTTTAATGCTGAAGCGGGCCTTTAATGGCCAGTATAGCATGCTACGACAGGCTATAAAGCTATACTAGAACATTGGAATGTTGAGCGCACCATTGAAGACAATAGAGTAGCTACATCTTACATTGGCTGGTATTAGCCCGGAGCTCCAAAATTCCAATGTTTGTCTTCATTTTTCTCCCTTTTTAAATTTAGAACGATCTACCCTTAGTGGGTGGAATGTTCTAATAACCTTATAGCCCTTCTGCCTCAGGCTTTCCCGGTTGTTCGAGGCCCTCTCCCTCGCTTGCGGCTCGGGCCTATAACTCGGGTTCAGGGTCTTTAACAACTGGTATAGTCCTCGGCAGCGGGCTATAAGGCTATAGTAAAATTTCTAAAATATAAGGCTTTTTGAACGAAAATAGGCTTCAAAGTGTATCAAGTAGCCCATTTTATAAAAACCATCCTTGGAGGGAAGAAGAACGATCTTTGCCAGATGTGGTACCTCATAGAAGTTTTAGTTACCCCACTCACTCACATATTGAATAACCTTGTAAAACATGTGAGCCTGTAATCCAAGTTTAAAAATCCTGTTTTTAATTTCCTTAGTAGAGGCGAGTTGTGATGTCTGTAGTCACCTGTAATAAAAAATATATATTTAGCTGCACAACTGTAATAAGTTTAGTTATTAGGATTGAGATGTAAGCTTACAATACCACCTTCCAGAGCCAGCAGCAAATGTGAAAGTCAGGTCACAAAGCATAATTAGGGCTGAGGATTAAGATAAGAAAACATTGAAATGTATTCTCTTATTCTGATTTGTTTTTCTATAATGAACAGTGAGCAGCAGAAAGAAGAGTTTGCTGGCAAAGTATTTATTTCTTGCACTTAATTCATTACAGGAAAGAAAGAATATCTGTGCACATTACTACTCCTTATCGGCTACACCCTTTTTAAATTTGATTTACAAGAAACTAATTCTATAATATTTTTGCAGCAAATTACAAACTACTTGTTTGTTGTGCTTAATTTCACACTACAGGTTCTGCTTTTATTCTTCATGTCTGCAAACATACTATCTCTTACATATAAAAGAGCAAGACACGAATAATTTAAGCAGTATCTGGGACTGGAGGTGGTGAAACTGTGTATTATATGGAATATACCCTCTGTTGTGTGTTAAAATGATATTGCAAGTCACCTTGGAATTCCCTGACCTTATGAAGGAACTCGATCTTTGGCTTCATCCTTCTCTATGGTCAGGTAACTCCTCGTGATTTGCAATATCCTTATAATTTATAATTATAATTTATGACAGAAGGCCCTCTATCCCATAACTCTGGGCAGGTGGAGAGCAGCTTCTATATATTCAATGAAAACACCAAAGGTTTAAGATTAGTTATACTTAGGAAACCTTCATTTATTTTTTTCTATATAAGACCAACTTAAACTACACAAACTTTAGAAATTGTAAAGTTATAGTTATAATTTAAATTTATAATCTGTGCCTCACCCAAAACTTACTATAACTCACTCACCTCCATACAAAGCGTTGTCAACACGCTAGCCAGCCTAAATGAACTATAGCATGTGCCTTGCACATGCACTGCTTATACCCTATAATATTACATCACTTATATCATGTTAAATCACAGCATTCAAAACAACACTCATAACATCTCAATTGATATTCTTTATAAGAAGAGCGTTCATGGTAAATGGCTAAGTTTTGCACTCCCTTAACTAATCACCACAAAACTTTGCATCATCAGCCAATGTAGATAAAAGAATAGGTCTGCAAAGTTTCCTGGAGAGTCATCAAACTTTGACAAACTAATTATCAATCACATATCTGTGGAATTCCTATCTCTCAGAATTATATATATATATTCACATATATATACACACATATATATACGTGTATGTATAGGTTACTTAACGCTGCACTTTCAGGGATGCTTTATTCTCGGCAAGTGAGCGGCTGGATGTTGGATTTCGTCGGGTGAATTTTAATTGAAAACAAGACACTAGTGGCAAAGATTGAACAAAAACTTTATTAAATTGCAGCACAGTGATGGAGAGGAAAGAGAAATAAAAGAAAAACAACAAATGAAAAATACCTATGCCGAAAGTGCGCAAGAAGGGGAAGTCTTTCCATGCTGGTGATCGGCTGTTGTCTAATAGCAGTGAGGCAATACGTATTTAAAGGACGTTAAAGCAGAACACCGGTGTTCTTAGCATTTGACAAAGGCATCCAAGCCGAAACGTGTTATGCAAGTTTTTCAATAAATGAAGTCCTACTAATCCGCAGTGTGCTCTGGTTGCTGTTCCTGAAGCGGAGCGATCGTGTTGTTGATATATATCAGAGCACCTCCCACTCCAGACGGACAGAGAGCACGCACACGAGGCTGCAAGATTTAAGGCTTCTTTATTTCATCCGGCCTTCTTCGATACGGGAAGCCGAGAGAGACGCGTTTCGGCTTTAGCAGCAGCCTTTGTCAATCTATATATAGATATATATATATATGCATAATCAGTCTGTTCCTGTTTCGCCAGGACCTCTAACATCAGCATCGTTCGGCAAAGAAGACAGAACACAGCACATCCAGTTCAATTTTTTGAAACAGGTTTATTCAAACCTTAAGTTCATAACACCAATTGCAACAGCAGCGTGAGCTACATACATATACATGTATGTATTTATTATCTACTGGCGGTCGCCAGTAGATAGTTATAGTTAGGACCTATTTTCCATAGGAAATCCGCAACATTCTATTTGAAATAACGTTGGCGCCGGTTGACGAATCTTTGCGAAAGTTTCCAACTTGTTGGGGCGCTCCGGTCCGCTCCTATCCTGAAAGTCTCGGGGTGATTCGTCAAGCGGGGCCGAGAAAAAAGGGGGGTCCCAAAACGCGTTTTCCCCATTCATTTTTCCATAGGAACCTTTAGTCGCAGCTACAGCCCGAACTGCTGAACGGAATTACACCAAATTTGGCAAAGAGGTAGCCCTTGGTTCAGTGTCGTGCCTTTTGCTTAAATGGTGTAAATCCGTTCAGTAGTTTCTGAGAAAATCACAAATAAAATCACATATATATCTATGGCCGAGTAGGGTCCGCGTACCCTCCCGATCACGAGCTGCATGCTAATTGGCTGTCAACACTCCAAATCAGGAAGTGTTGGCAGCCATTTTGTCCCTCGGTAGAACCGAGGGACAGAAACAAGTGCGCAAAGCGCAAAAAGGGGGCAGGGTGGAAACACCCTGACCCCCTAGGTCTGCTCAGGGGGTCCCAGGCAGAAAAAAGCATTTTTTTTTTTTAAATCAGCGAGATGCGCTTAGGGTGCGCGGATCCTGCCGAGAAAAAAAAAGAAACAAGTGCGCAAAACGCACAAAGGGGGCAGGGTAGAAACACCCTGACCCCTAGGTCTGCTCAGGGGGTCCCACAAGGACCCCCTGGGCAGAAAAAAGCATTTTTGAAGAAAAAAAAATCGAAGCGCGGTCTTTCGCGCTTCGATGCTAGTTTGCCCCCGGGTGGGCCAAGTCCCGGAGGGCATGCGGGGGGTGGGTTTATATTTAATTTTGGGGGGCCTCGAAGGCCCCCCAAGCCCTGGGGACCGCCACCCCCGGGGCTTTAAAAATAATGGTGCGGGAGGGCTCTTGGCCCTCCCGCAGCCCGGGACCGCCACCCCGGGGCTTCTTTTTATTTTTATAAAAATTACCTGTGTGGGGGGCTCGAGCCCCCACATGCCCCAGGACCGCTACCTCCCGGGGCACTAAACATTTCAATATGGGGTCCATTACGGACCCCAGAGCCGGGGACCACCACCTCCCGGGGCTTTGTCGATGGAGGGAGGGGGGCCGCGCGGCCCCCCTCCTGGAGCCTGTAATGGCCCTGGGGACCGCCTGCTGCAGTGTCCCGGGGTGCCTACCCCCAGGACACTGACATATGTGACGTCATCAGCAGTGCATTGCGGGGGCACGAGTTATAGTTACCTGAACTAACTATAACGGGGGAATTTCACGGGTTTTGTACGAGTGCAATGTCCAACTAACTATAACTGTCCCTAAAACCTATGGTTTTTTCAGTGAATTTCTAAGGTTTTTTAAATGCTAATTTCTAACTATAACGTGCCTGAAACCTATGGTTTTTTCAGTGAATATATATATATATATATATATCAGCTAACAATATCCCCGTGCGAGCGCGCACAAATGGGACCACGGACTCAGGATATAGCTGTTGCCAGTATTCGTGCTTTATTTCTACAAGAAAAGGTGCAGCCTCAGACGCGTTTCGGACACGAACTGTGTCCTTGATCACATGACGATATGTTCCAAAGCAGGAAATTTAAACAAACATAGCACTTCCGGTAACGTGATCGGCATGGTAATAAACAATGAAGACATACTGCAATGTATAATTGCATATTTAAAGAAACAAGCTGTAAACTGATTTCAAGTGGCCATAGAATGAATACAGGATATTCTGGCACATCAACACTAAAATGTTGAACCAATCAAATATCGATGAAGTACGTAAATGCATAAAAGTGCAAAGATTTTTCTTCGCATACACGGGTAAAAATATCTTCTATATTGTGTGCAAATACGCAAATGTAAACAGCAACAGGAAGCTAGTGTAAATATTATATTGACAATGCTAAAAGTACTCAATGTCTAAATTGTAGAGACACATGTTAGTTGCTATAAATATTTTGACTAAAACAATGTAGAAACTAGCAGCAAATATTTTGTCTCACTTCCTGAACATAAAATATATATGTATAAAAATGCTTATAACCCGTGTATCATGTGCAAAAATTGCAATAGATACATAGACACTAAACCATATATCGGCAAATGCCCCAGCATATATATCATGTGCAAATATGCGTATGTAAACATCGACATGTAACGAATATAAATATATTGCTAAAAATGTTAAAAAGCTGGTTACCCAAATAGCTAGAATACATGGGATAGTTCTAATGATGTAAAAACTAGCAGCAATATGCTGTTACTTCTCATGTAAACAGAACACCTTGAAATATAAACATATAAATCATGTTAGATGTGCAAAAACCGCAATAAATATAATAGGCCAAATCAGGAAATTGCATGCCTACACGACACTGAAAATTGCTAAAAGTGTAAAGGGTGCAAAATAGAACAATAAATGTGCAAATGTGCAAAAAGATATAAAACTTAGACCCAAAGGAGATCATGCGGCGGCAGAGGTAATTAACTGAAAGCTACTGTGGTGAATGTAAGACAGATCATTTCAGTACAAATACTATGTAAGAACATACATTGCAGTACTATACCAGTAACCCTCATCGCCGTTTGTACCCATGATTGAAATGCGGAAATAATGTAATAATACACAATAAAATCAGATGGAATACCATAATATAACACAGTTGGCATAAATGTAAAAGATGTCTGGTTTGTTGAGCAAGTCGGGCTAATATAACTACAGCCCTAAAGAAGGGGGAACAGCAATTTAAGAACCAAATACTTAGGAACACAAATAATGTTAGCATCCTCTTTATAGGAAATTGTGTAAATCTTCTCCTATATTCAGCCCTGATGGAAACATAGTATCTAGTTCTACGATATACTCAGATTCCAGCTGACGTAACCGTTTTTCCCGATTCCCACCTCTTTTGTTGAGGGGTACTGCGTCAATGACAAAGTATTGCAGACATTTCAAATTATTATCATGTACAGCTTTGAAATGTCTTGCAACTGGATAAGCTGGGTCTGAATTCACAATAGCACGAAGGTGCTGCAAAATGCGAACATGTACCTGCAGTTTCGTGCTACCTACGTAGCACAATCCGCAGTTGCACCTAAGTACATATACTGCATGGTCAGTCCTGCATGTATAGTGTTCTCTTAGAGAATATTCTTTATCTGAGAAAGGTGTCTTGTATGTAGAGGTATTAATACCAAATTTGCAAGCTCTACATGTGCTACACCTTACAAACCCTTTTTTAGGTGATAGCCAATTCACAGGTTTAATAGTTTCAGGGCTGCTCTTTACTAAGTCATTCCGCATAGAGTAAGCTTTACGAAATGTAACCGTAGGACTCTGGGGAAGGACCTTCTTAAGTGTCAGATCAGTCATGACTATCGGCCACTGTTTTTTAATAATGGCCTTAATTGCTTGAGCCTGTTTACTATAAGTGGTCACTAACCGTAACTCACCACCATCTCTACATGTTTGGTTGTTTGTGTCTGTATCTTCCATGGATGTATTTCTGTCTGGATTTAATAATGTAGTGCAATCTTTCATGTTAGCTTTTCTCCTTGCTATGTCCAACTTCTTGGAAACATATCCTCTCGCCTCAAGCCTTTTTTTCATTTGTTCTTGGTGAAAATCACGAGCTTCAACTGTACTACATGCTCTGTGAATCCGCAAGAATTCCCCATAGGGGATACTAGCTATTGTGTGTTGCGGGTGGAAACTCCCAGCGTGTAACACCGAGTTTCCCGATGTAGGCTTTCTATATAAGCATGTTTCCACTTTACCATGTTTAGATTGGACAGTAATATCCAAGAAATTGGCACTTGTTTTGTCTATGTGGGCTGTAAAGTGCAAATTTAGAGTATTAACATTGATAGCATCGACGAATGTCTGTGCCTGATCTTTGGTTCCCCTCCAAATAACAAAAATGTCGTCAATGTAACGCCACCATTTGATTATGTGCTCAGACCATTCCTGTGCGTGCTGTACCCTGAGGACATGCTCCTCCCACCAGCCTACATGCAAACATGCATAGCTGGGGGAGAAGCATGCCCCCATGGCAACACCCCGCAATTGTTGAAATACTGTGTTGTCAAACATGAATACGTTGTTGAATAAACACCAATTGATCATACACATCAACATCTGATTTTGACAGTACATTTGAATTGGTCTTTTGCCCAAATAGTATTCCACCGCCTTAAGTCCATCATCATGGGCTATACTTGTATATAAGGCAGTGATATCCATAGTCAAGAAAATAAAATCATCTGACCACTCTATTTTGCTAAGTTGGAATAGGAAATCTGTTGTGTCCTTTATATAGGCTGGTAACTGAACCACAAAATCTTGAAGATAGAAATCTATGTACTTAGAAGTGTTTTCAAAGGTACTTTTGATAGCTGAAACAATTGGTCTGCCTGGAACAGGTAGTTCCCTTTATGTACCTTTGGAATAAAATACATATTGGGCAACACAGGAAATTCGTTATTTAAGAAAGAAAATTCATCTTTGGAAATTAGCCCATCTTTTTTCCATTTACTCAGATCATCTTTGTAATTCTTCTGGATTCTTTTCACATGTGTCAACGTACTTTTGCAATAACAAGCAGCGTCATCTAGATGTCTATATGCTTCTTTGACATAGTCTTTTCTGTCCCATAACACAACATTACCTCCCTTATCAGATTTATTGATCACGATAGCGTTGTTGTTTTTCAGTTTTTTCATAAGCTCAAAATAATGTTTAGTATCAAAATTGGGGATGGTATGTAGCTTTTGCGTGTTCCTTTGTAACTTTTTCAGTTCTTCTATCACACGCTCGTGGTATATATCAATAGCATCTCGTGGCATATTGGGTACAAAGTTGGACGTAGGTTTAAAGGGACTACTTCCTGGTTTTGCAATATCTATCCCCTCTATGTTGGCAACCTCTAGCGTGCTATTGTCTGTAGGCGGCATGTCACGTAGCTGATGTAACGTTAGCATCAAAGATATATCTTTTGCCTGCAGTGTCGTCATGTGAGTTTTTTCCAGATCATCCTCTTTCTGATTTGTTGTCTCCAAGTTCTTCTTGATGGTGAAATATTTTCTTAATTTAATTTTCCTGATGAATTTATATACATCTATTTGTGTGTTACAATAGCCAAAGTTACTCTCGGGGCAAAACGAGAGTCCTAATGTGAGAAGTTGTTTTTCTGCCTGATCCAACTCTGTATTTGTGAGGTTGATGATAGTGTTGTCTTCAATTACTGAGCTTTCTTCCAACGTTGGTTTTGCTGTCTCCGCCCTCTTGCTCCTGAGGCATTTCCTTCTCTGGCGCCTTCTGGCATTCCTCCTTTGCTTGTTCAGGCGTTCAGATTGCGTGGCCTCAATGATTGTTTCCGCTCCATTCTTATGTATTCCAACTCTTCCGCAAATGTCAGCTGGCCCAAATCCCCTTGTTCTGAACCTGGGTTACTGGTTTCAGATTCGGTTTCACTCGGTACTAAGCTGGCTTCTGATGTGGACAGATTGGAATCACTTCCTGCCAGAATATTGACAAGTAAATGTGTATAGAGGAAGTATAGATTTACTATTCTTAATTCCACATCCGTGCACCTTGAAGATATATATAGCGTCAATGTACATATATGTGGCGTTAGGTATAGAAAATCTATACTTACCCTTCAATATTTTGTACTTCGATATTAGGTCAACAATATTTGGTGCCATTGAGATTCCAGCTTCGATATTCTGGGGACACATCTTTTCGGGTAGTCATAAACCGATCAAGGGAATTCCCATGAAGATACACTATTCTATGAGAAAATAATTCTGAAAGTTTCTCCACAGCTCTTGCACTATGCTAGCTAGGGTGCAGGATAAACAGGTATGCACCAGAAACAAAACATGACAATCATAGTTTTCCACGGAATGTGCCTCAGGCCCTGTGAATCAGGAAAAACTTGTAATTCTTGATTTTGCTTTGAAGGAGCTCTAGGAATCAAAAGGTCTAGGAATGTTGTGTGAATTGGCCTCTTTGTGACTAAGCTTGGGCTAGATTATCACCTGGCCCAAAACTATTTGGGCTTTTTGAGTTTCTTTGGACTCATGACTCTCCCTCCCCCCTTTTGGACAGGAAACTGTTGTCCACAGTGGAAATACATGACTCAGGCTGAGGCTTCAAGTATGGTAGCTCAGCTGCTTGCTGTGCATGGAGGTTAAGTCCCTGGGTCCGCATTTGCCTTTCATGTTACAGCCACTGTCTACTTTATCTGTAACGTCCTGTGATTTGACAGGCAAGAGCACCCCTAATGGTATCTGAGCTCAGTCTATTATGGGCATGATAAGTGCAGCAGCCTTGCATGGAGATCTGCAGAAGTGGAATGTAGGTATACCCTCGCAAACAGTAATGTCCATGTGTCTTTCAGTCTTTGTTGGAGAATCCCTTTTCTAGTGAATAGTGCACCTCCTGAAAAGGCATCAAGCACTTCAATCATACACAAACATCTCAAAGCCTACCCTCATAGACGCGTTCTGGGCTGAAGGCCACCCTTTCTTTAGGCATAAAAGCCTGAAACTGAGATGTCACAGCTTCATGCGACTTGAAGTGTGGCTGTGGAATTGATTTCTTTTATGTTGTTCAGCTGTTTCCAGGTTCCACCACTTAATAGTCCCTCGCTATGAGTACCCCAGAAAATGGCCGCGATTGTCTCCTCCCCTGGAATTATCAATACCAGAGGTACCCTTGACTCTGGGAGTGGGGACAATCAGGCCTCTTACGAGTTGGACACCGAGGGGCCCCTAGGAAATTAGGAATTACAAGGGGAATTGATAATCCCTGGTCTAAATTCCCTGGTTATTCCTCATTGTGGGCCAGACTTGCAATCTCCAAGTGAAAGTTAGACGGTCTGTGGTGTAGTTCCATTAGGGGGCCGGTAAATGCTGTTACCATCCACATCTGAATTAAAAAGGCAACTCCTAATGATGGGTGCCACATCAGAATTAAAAAGGCCACTCGTAATGAGAGTTTTTTAGAGGCAAAGTATAGAACTCCAGACAACACAACTCGTCTGTACGAACAGTGATTACGTTGCAGATGGTGTGCCCCAGCACTCATTTTGGGGGCCGGCACTTATTTGTCACCATCAGACTTTTACCCCGAGCAGTAGAGCAAAAGGTAGGGGGAATGGGGAAGAGAACGATAGGAGAATATTGTTTTAGTGGTGTGACTGCATCGTTAATCCAAGAGAAGTCCATGCGTCAATGAAGGGAAGCGGTAAGTTCTTGGGGCATATTTACTAGAAAATGTCAGAGCGTGGAGCTGCACCAAAATTGGCAGCACCATGCTCCCACATTTTCAAAATGCAGGGATGCGGCGTATTCTCAGGAATACAGCACACCCCTGTGTTTTCTCTAGCACTGGTGCTAAATTTAGCTGCCTAGCGCCAACGCAGGCACCCTTGCACCATAGTGCAAGGGTGCCTACGTTGCAGGGACTGATTGTTAATGTGCATGAAGATTTGTTACTTCAATGTGTGCTGCAGAATGCAGCACAGATAGAAGTAGCAAATCATCATTATTTAATGCTTCTTTATGTGCAGGAAGGGACACCTTCCTCCACATAAACAGTAATTAATGGCATTTTGCGCCTTCTATGTGTGCTGCATGCACACATAGAAAAAGCAAAAACATGGAGAAATAAAAGTATTTCTTCTCGTTTCACCATTCTAACGTCTGCTCTTGCATGGCGTTAGTTTTTGATGCCGCCTTAGATTTACCCCTCTTTGTAAATCTGGGACAGCATCAAAAGCAATGAGTGTTGCGGTGGAACACCCAGAGCAACACCCATTGCACGTCCTTTTTCTAGCTAAGTGATGTATGTAAAGGGGTCTTATTTACAAAGCGTGTTAAGCCACAAAAAGTGGCTTAATGCCGCTTTATAAATATGGAGAAGGGCATAGCGCCACCAGAACGTCACTAAAAGTGAGTATCTGTAATGACGTTCTGGTGGCAATATCCCATTGTAAATATGCCCCCTTTGGGTAACAAAACCACTCTTCTTCCTTGGACAAATTTGCCTAATTTGCGTTAATCAAGACAAAGGCACACCTGTTCTGTGTAAGCAGAACCCAGACCTGTCCTTTGCACACAAGTAATATTCCACAGACACAAGACAAACACTGTTCTACATTCCGCTGTGGCCTCTAAGACATGTCCTAGAGGACCCCTCCCTCTGTGGCCTCTAAGACATGTCCTAGAGGTCCCCTTCCTCTGTGGCCTCTGAGACATGTGTCCTAGAGGACCCTTCCCTCTGTGGCCTCTGAGACATGTGTCCTAGAACCCTTCCCTCTGTGGCCTCTGAGACATGTGTCCTAGAGGACCCTTCCCTCTGTGGCCTCTGAGACATGTGTCCTAGAGGACCCCTCCCTCTGTGGCCTCTGAGACATGTGTCCTAGAGGACCCATCCCTCTGTGGCCTCTGAGAAATTTGTCCCAGAGGACCCTTCCCTCTGCTCTGTGGCCTCCAAGACATGTTTCCCAGAGGACCCTTCCCTCTGTCGCCTCTGAGACATGTGTTCTAGATGACCCCTCCCTCTGTGGCCTCTAATTAGACGACCCTTCCCTCTGTGGCCTCTGAGACACATCCTAGATGTCCCTTCCCTCTGTGGCCTGTGAGACATATGTTCTAGAGGACCCTTCCCTCTGTGGCCTCTGAGACATATGTTCTACATGACCCCTCCCTCTGTGGCCTCTGAGACATGTGTCCTAGAGGACCCCTCCCTCTGTGGCCTCTGAGACGTGTTCTAGAGGACCCCTCCCTCTGTGGCCTCTGAGACGTGTTCTAGAGGACCCCTCCCTCTGTGGCCTCTGAGACATGTGTCCTAGAGGACCCCTCCCTCTGGCCTCTGAGACATGTGTCCTAGAGGACCCCTCCCTCAGTGGCCTCTGAGACACGTCCTAGAGGACCCTTCCCTCTGTGGCCTCTGAGACATGTGTCCTGGACGACCCTTCCCTCTGTGGCCTCTAATACCTGTCCTAGAGAACCCCTCCCTCTGTGGCGTCTGAGACATGTGTCCTTGAGGACCCCTCCCTCTGTGATGTCTGAGACATGTGTCCTAGAGGACCCCTCCCTCTGTGGCCTCTGAGAAATGTGTTCCAGAGGACCCTTCCCTCTGCTCTGTGGCCTCTGAGACATATGTCCTAATGGACCCCTCCCTCTGTGGCCTCTGAGAAATGTGTCCTAGATGACCCTTCCCTCTGCTCTGTGGCCTCTGAGACATATGTCCTAAAGGAACCCTCCCTCTGTGGCCTCTGAGACATGTGTCCTAGAGGACCCTTCCCTCTGTGGCCTCTGACACGTGTTCTAGAGGACCCTTCCCTCTGTGGCCACTGAGACATGTGTCCTAGAGGACCCTTCCCTCTGTGGCCTCTGAGACATGTGTCCTAGAGGACCCTTCCCTCTGTGGCCTCTGATTAGATGTCCCTTCCCTCTGGCCTCTGAGACATATGTTCTAGAGGACCCTTCCCTCTGTGGCCTCTGAGACATATGTCCTAGAGGACCCCTTACTCTGTGGCCTCTGAGACATGTGTCCTAGAGGACCCTTCCCTCTGTGGCCTCTGACACGTGTTCTAGAGGACCCTTCCCTCTGTGGCCTCTGAGACATGTGTCCTAGAGGACCCTTCCCTCTGTGGCCTCTGACACGTGTTCTAGAGGACCCTTCCCTCTGTGGCCTCTGAGACATGTGTCCTAGAGGACCCTTCCCTCTGTGGCCTCTGACACGTGTTCTAGAGGACCCTTCCCTCTGTGGCCTCTGAGACATGTGTCCTAGAGGACCCTTCCCTGTGGCCTCTGACACGTGTTCTAGAGGACCCCTCCTTCTGGCCTCTGAGACACGTCCTAGATGACCCTTCCCTCTGTGGCCTCTGACACGTCCTAGATGACCCCTCCCTCTGTGGCCTCTGAGACATGTGTCCTAGAGGACCCCTCCCTCTGTGGCCTCTGACACGTGTTCTAGAGGACCCTTCCCTCTGTGGCCTCTGAGACATGTGTTCTAGATGACCCTTCCCTCTGTGGCCTCTGAGACATGTGTTCTAGAGGACCCCTCCTTCTGGCCTCTGAGACATGTGTTCTAGATTACCCCTTCCTCTGTCTTTTGCTTTTTAAACAGACACGTGAATGACTTCTACATAAGAGAGATTTTCCAAGAGGGCGAGTAGGAATGTTAATGAGGCCTGGCGGCCAAATGCCGAGAAGGTGAAAGTTAAGCACCTGCATATGCTGACAAGATGGCTCAGTGAGTTAAATGTTTAGTGTTGACCTGTGTCGTGACCTGCAAAATCCTGTCCGGGGCATCTCATTCCTCCGAGGTCGGTGTGGTGTAAAGTGCTGCACAGAAACAAGTCGCCCCTACTATAAATATGAGTATTCACTACTAGCGGGAGCTGTGCTGACCACAGGCCAGGTCAGTGCACGTGCCGCAGCCGGTATAAAGGCAGTGGGATGTCATCTCGTCTCTTACATATTGGGACATATCAACATAGCTCTGGCAGCCTGTCGTAAGCATCCACACTACAGAGGTAGAGCACCGTTGTGCCCAATGATAGTGTGGTAATGTTCTCAGGGAGCAAAGTATTTCTTCCATTTTCAGTATCAGATTGTGTGTGTGTTTGTCTTTGTGTTTACGTGCGGGTGTATTTGTGTGTTTTTTCCTAGTTTAGCGTAGCGTAATCCAATTATCCTTACTGAAACACAAATTTGAAGACTAATGTATTATCTCTTGCCTTTTTCGATATCACTTTGCACGTCTGTGTATTTGTATGTTTCGGTGTGTTTTGTGTTTGTGTATGTGCGTGTGTTTGTATGCCTGCATTTATGTTTTTGTGTGCCTATATGTTTATGTGTGCATCTAAGTGTGTGTGTTTGTGAGTGTTCGTGTACTTGTGTGCATGTGTGTGATATCCTGTCTAGGGTGCAAGATCATGACAGTAAAACAACATGGTGCATGTAGCATCCAGTGCCTCAAGCGTGTAGTGTCGAGGCACTATACACTATTGTATCTATGCAGAAACCGTCAATGCTGGAAAAGCTGGGGCCATTCCTTAAAGCCCGGATGTGCCATATTGCTGACTGCAGCAGCTAGCGCTTCTTCCTCCTTGTCTATCCGGATGGCGACAGTTGTGGAATAGTATAGTAAATAGCTTTGAATTATCACTACGTGGCCTATCCGGAAGCTAGAAATATAAAATTCCTCTTTTTTTCACCTCAAAAAACCTTCATTCCAGTGGCGGTTCCTCCGCTAAGGTGGAGGACCGGCGCCCCACTGCTTTGCGGCAGTGAAAGAAAGGACAAAAACAATGATAATAACTTGATGTTCTTATCATTGTATTTGTTCCTCCTGCGGCAGCTTTGTGGGGCGGGGCTGCTCTGTTCAGAGAGCAGGGCAGGAGTGGTGAGCACACTGAAGCGCGCATGATGCTTTGGCCTGCCCTCTGGGGCCGGCCAAAGCGTCATGCGCACTTAACATGTTCTCCACCAAGGCTGCATTACAGCCTGGGTAGAAAACATGCTCAGGCTCCCATTCCTTGGCTGAGCGCCAAACCACGGCGCTCAGACCAATCACAACGCTGCATTGCAGCATTGTGATTGGCTCAGGGGAGCCTGGCTGCTTCCTGTTCGGCCTGGCACGAGGAGAGACAACATGGGTGAGACGTGGAAGGAGGTAAGTACATTTTTTTTTTTTAGACCCATCCACCCCAGATCCGTGCAGGCCGCCACTGGTTCCTTCATTGTTTTTTCCACTTTTTATGAATGTTTACACTGTTATAATTGTTCTCAAGTATAGTGCACGTATGGTGGAAGTGTGCATTACGTCCTTTAAATAACTGACTGATGTATGCCATTTTTGAGAAAAAGGTCTTATGCAAAGGACCCGGAACAGTAAATTTACGTACATGTTTACACATGACTAGACACGTCCAACCAATCAACAGGGACTACTTTTACATTACATTTTAGGTCTTTTCTAAAAAGGAGAGCTCTTGTGTACAATATTTGTACTTGCAGTGGAGTTTGGCCATTGCTTGTCATTTGATGGCTTTCCTGCCAATCTCATTTGCTTACTTCTTATTTGATGCCTTTCCTTTATCTTCTTAAGTTTTCTCTCTCTTGGACCACAGCTTCTTTACCATAGTTTTGATGGCATAACTTGCATCTTTCCCCTGCTAACATTCCGGGGGAAACGTTTTTATTTTTTTTAAGCACTCAATTGAACTTTATATGTTTTCTTGCTCTTTCCTCTGTGTGCTGCTTCCTCTCTCACATCATTGCCTCCCAGTTTTCTCTTTTGTTCCCGCCACAGCTCGTCCATTGCTTCCCCCATCCTGCTTGATTTAATTTCAGTTTTTTAAATGTCTATCCCCTCATGTGCTTCCTGTGGTGCACCACAAGTCCTCGATCACTCTTACAACCTGTCACTCAGCGGCCCAGCGGCGTTGAGTTGGTTTTCCCACACTCCCAGCTCCTCACCATACCGTTTTTCCTTTCTTTTTAGGTTGCGCTTGAACTGTACTTGAGAAATTGCGCTTGAACTGTACTTGAGAAATTGTTTTTTGTATAAATTTAAAAGGGACTTACATCCCGCCTCCTCCCTTTCCTGGCTTCTCATTGGTTCCTGTGCGTACCACTTACCTTTCCTAAATTTCTATTGGCTGTAGCATATTTTCCTGCATTTACCAATGCTTGTTCCTCGTCTGCTTTTCTTCTGCTTGGTGAGCACCAAAAGGATTGGATTTTCTTGGTGATTTTTTG
The DNA here is from genome assembly GCA_963921515.1 of Calotriton arnoldi. NCBI lineage: Eukaryota > Metazoa > Chordata > Amphibia > Caudata > Salamandridae > Calotriton > Calotriton arnoldi. The sequence continues at coordinate 1,805,019 of CAWUFW010002762.1, read as the reverse complement.
TTACCTCGAAGTAGTGGCCATCTGCATTAAGGGGTCAGGCATACCAGGGTGGAAGACAAATAGTGCTAGCTTTTTTTCTTCTCACTCAAGTGATTTGTTTTTCTCGCAGACTGAGCCTTCTGTACAGTGGCGTCACTAGGAGGGTGCGGGGGGTGCGGACCGCACCGGGTAACACCATCACATGGGGAGACACCGAGAGGCTCACGGTGTCACCCCATGTGATGGTGTCACCCGCCCCGGTGAGGTCCGCACCCCCCGCGCCCCCGGACTCGGGAGTTACCGCACTGGGTGACACCAACCCTAGTGACGCCACTGCTTCTGTACGTGCATGTCATTTGCTATTGGTTTTGTCACACTCTTTTATCATCCAACAGAAGATTCCCCCTAGATTTTAAGTGGGCACTCACTGATTTTCAAACCAGCATTTTGGAAAATATTTCAGAGTAGAAGTAAAAAAAAGACCACCATCCGAAGTCTCCTAGGCCATTGTGAAGCACAAAATATATTTATAAATGAATCTTTGCATTCTGGGCTGGGTCAACCAAAGCCAGAAGCATATGCCTTTGTAAAATTGCTTTACAATCAAAAAGAAGGTAAACCTACGCAGACGACCTGTTGCTTTATTTGGCCTCTCCTAGGAAATCCCTTATAGTGATCTTAGATATCCTGGCGGTATTCGGACGATACTCTGGATTCTCTATCAACTGGAGTAAGTCGCTTTTGTTTCCTCTGTGGGGCGATCCACCCGTCCCTCCCAAGAACTGCCCCATACAAATCAACACGGCAGGCTTCAAATACCTGGGGATTTTCATTTCGCTAGATCCCGCAATCCGGTATACTCAAAACCTTCTCCCCCCTTCGTAAACTTAAAAGCGATATTGCCAACTGGAGGTCGCTACCCCTCTCCCTTCTGGGCAGAGCCGCCCTATTCAAAATGATGTCCCTGCCTAGATTCCTATACACCTTGCAAAACACCCTGGATCCTGTTCCCGCCAAATATTTCAAGGAAATTGAGGGCCTGCAGAGAGACCTGTTGTGGGATGGAAAACCTCGAATCGCCCTGACCAAACTAACACTGAATTGGTATGACGGTGGTATTAGCCTCCCAGATATCAAGAAATACTACTGGGCGGCTCACCTAGCAGCCATCAACCACGGCATGTATGGCCGTGCAGACGATCCCGGATACGCCATGGATAAATGGCTCCTCCCAGATGGTAATTATAACAGGGCGCTATACTCACGGCCCAGACGATACACCTTGACTGGCCCCACCAAACATTCTGTCCAGATCTGGCATGATGTTATCGCCTCACTGGGATGGAAAAACACGCTGACATTAGCCACTCCACTTTGGGACTCAGAAAGATTGGGCGACTTATGGAAATCGAAGGGCTTTGACAGATGGGACCTTATCGGTATCTCACACATTAGGGACCTTTGGGGGGCTGGAGGGGTTAAATCCTTTGACACGCTCCAGGCGGACTACGATCTAGCAGCCACCGAGTACTTCCGATACCTGCAGGTCCTGCACTCACTGCAATCTTTGCTGCCTAAGGGGACGTCCCTCCAGAGGCCTCTCCGCTGGAGGACAGAATATTAGACGGCCACCTTCCTGAGAAAACCATATCCCTGATTTACAAAAAGTTAATCAACAACATGGAGAGTCCCCTTCAATCACTCCGTGAGAAATGGACGCAGGATGGGGTGGAGGTGGATGATGAGGACTGGCAGCTGGCGGTGGCTTCCCCCAGGGAGGTTGCTATCCCGGCACGTTTGAGGCTGGTACAGCTTAAAATCCTCCACAGAATTTATATGACAGGACCCCGTTTGGTACACATGGGATGGTCAGATAATGGGAACTGTAGGCGGCAATGTGGTCACGTGGGGACATTCATACACATAATTTGGGAGTGCGAACATATCATATCCTTCTGGCTCAAGATCCATGACACTATTAATGCGGTACTACAGGTTCACCTCCGCCCGGAGGCACGACGATGCCTCCTCAATCTGTGGGAACCTACGGATCTCAACACAAATCAGACACAGTGGGCTACACTGGGGTTCATGCTGGCAAAACGCAACATTGCTCAACTATGGGGGCCACACTATCACCCACACTGGCAGCATGGGAGAAGAACCTTGACTGGTGCATGTTCCGGGAGAAAACAGTCTACCTGGCAAGAGGGTGCCCCATAAAATGGTCTCGGATATGGAGCCCCTGGAATACCTACCGGGGAGAGATCTGTATGCCTCCTGATTGTCCCGAACAAAATGACCCCCACACCCTGTAACATTCCTCTATCATGTAGAAAGCTGACGTATTTCCTCCTGTACCGACTGTAATGTATGATTTGGCGAACCCTCTGTAATGTTTATTGGAACCGATGTATGTTTAATAAAAAGAATTATAAAAAAAAAAAAAGAAGGTAAACAAATATCAAATGAATTCTTCCTCCAGATTAGATTGGGCTTGAAAGCTTCTATATTCAGTCCTTGTCTTTCACCCCCACAAAGGCTGAAATGAGTTACCTCGTAAAACCACGGCTCCAGAGCTCAATATGTGAGGGGACATGTCGAGTCCCTTCTCGTATAGCCAATCAGACCAAATGTATCCCAATGCCCCCACCGCTCTCCCGCCGTTCCTGCCCCAAATAAGACAGCCTGAGACCCAACTTCGGTTTGATTAGTGATTGCAAACATCTCAGACTGTATTTTATGTACACTCTTTTAACAAATTTCAGAAATCTTTTAATTAGAGCTCAATACAAAATTTTTCATGACTTTACATTCACCCATATGTATGTTTTTACAGAGTCAGCTATACATCAAGTCACCTAACCCCTCTACCACCCCAGCAACAAGTTTCTGTGAGCTCATGGTTGACCTGTCCCCATACCACCTCTGCCCATCCCAGGATTTTCACTCTTGAGTAAAACAATTCCTGAGCCTCTCTTAAATGATGCTCCTGTGAGATAGCGGATCTTAAGCTCAATGCGGAAGGCCTGCTCGCCCCAAATAATTCACACCTCGGGCACCCCCCCGGACCCATCAGAGAGCAGCCTGTGCAACTGGGCCATGTCTTTTTACCCTGTCACGGACTGCACTCTCCAACCCCCAGAGGACCAGTGCCCCAAAAGTGCCACCATGCATGCGTTGAGTTAGGCTGGTGCCGTGTAAGCGACCATTTCAACTCCTCCACTGGCATCTTCTTTACTGAATGCTGCAAGCACACCCCTTTGCGGTCCCACAGACAATGTTCTTGTGAGTGTATTACTTAGTGACTTGCAAGGATGTCATGAAAATCCCTGCCAGCCATGAACTCACCCCTCAACAATATGATAAAAAGGCAGTTGCAATACTTGAATAAACCTGGAAGGCAAAAGGACAAGGTTAACAAAGACAGTCACAACACCCACGAGTGTAATCGTCTCCTGTAAGGGAAACATGAAATTATTCACATTTCCTCCCTCCTCTAGATACAAGGAAGAGGGCAGGGTGGGTGGGGAAATAAGAAGGATCCCACACTGCATTGTGGCGTCGGGCAGTTCCCTGGGTGATATGCGGTGGCGAAAAGACCGAGACCCAATCTTGCCCACTTTTTAAGGCAGGCCTCGCCCACCTTCATGCCACAATCGTGTGACCGGCGGTATCGCTGGGCCCGTGATAACACAATGTGGCGGGCCTCGCCCCTTAACCCGGGTAAATCGCTGGCCCGACTCACTGGAAATGGTGCCCGCTGTGCCCCACATATCCTTTGTTTTAAGGAACAACGGTCCCCAACATAAAGAACATTTGCGAAAATTCATATAAATAGAGATGCAGTGATATCTGTATCTTGGCTGTCCAGCTGGACATCATCTTTTAATGAGAGAGTACAAGAAAACATACAAGTGGGGACATATATCATTAGAGCGGAAAAAAGCTCAGGCAATACAGAAAGGCGTGCCAGAAAGGATTATAGCTATTAGGCCAACAGAAAGTACATTAAAGTATCCTAGCACATATAATACAAAATATACATTTAGGTCAGAGTGCAAAAAGTCGATGACGTTTTGATCCCTTCAACTTAATACTGGGATCATCTTCAGGACAAAACAAATAGGTGCCTGAGGCAATTGCCTGTTGAACGAGGATCTAGGACTCAACTCGGAGCCGGAGAGGAATGCTCAGTCCAAGACGATTTCTTGGGGCGCATATGAAGAGACACATTGAGTTCCTTCTCATTTAGTCAATGAGACCAAATGCATCCACATGCCCCCCGCTGTTCCTGCCCCCAATGAGAGCCTGAGACCCAACTTTGTTTTGTTTAGAGATTGCAAAGGTCTCCAACCGTATTTTATTTACACTCTGTAAACAAACTTAAGAAAACATTTAATCACAGCACAATTCTAAATTTTTACATGGCTTTACATTAATCCATGTTTTAACAGATCCAGCTATACATCAAGTCACCTAACCCCTCTACAACCCTAGCAACTAGAATCTGTGAGCTCATTGTTGACCTATCCCCGGATCAACCCTGCCCATCCCAGGGTTTTCACTGTTGTGTGAAAAAAACCCTGATCCTCTCTTAAATGAGGCTCCTGTGAGATAGCCGATCTTAATCTCAATGCGGAAGGCCTGCTCCCCTCCAGAGCACTCGCGCCTCGGGCACCCCCCCACCCCCCGGACCCATCAGAGAGCCAGCCTGTGCACCCTGCGCTATACTGACAAGGACAAGGGCCATAAACAGCACTCCTGGGGGGGGGGGCACAAAAGCAGGAATGTAGGCAACATGCCAGCACACAGGGTTCTTGCAGGCAAAGAGGTAGTCCTTCCAGCAGGTCAGCACAACAAAGCAAAGTCCAAGTGGTGGTTTTCCTAGCAGTACAGCAATCCTCTGGTGCTGTATGCAGAGCCAGCAGCGTCTGCTTACAAGTCCCACAAAGTGTCTAAAATCAGGGGGTCAGAACCCCTGTACTTACACTCAAAATGTCTTTGATGTGGAGGTAACTTCAGAAGAACTTTAGAAGTGCACAACACCCCCATTCAATCCCAGCCCTGGCTCCAGACACACTCCAGGGAGCTGGAAACAGCATTGTGATTGAACAGGCACAGCCCTATTCTGGCGTAAGTGACAACTCCACCCACTTCTCTAGCTCCGAAAGACCCTTCAGCGTGGTGATGGGCAATCAGGGTACGTAGGGCACACCTCAGCTCCTTTTGTGTGACTGTCTAGATTGAATGCACAAACAGCCCCTGTCAGTCTAAACTAGACGTTGATTGGAGACAGGCTTCAAAGCACAAACAGTCATAAGCACACAGAAATGCCCACTTTCTAAAAGCTGAATTTCTAAAATACTAATGAGCAATCCACCTTCACCAATAAGCAGGATTTATTGAAAACATATCAGGGAATTCCCAATGCAAATCTATGAGAGGAGCAGGCCTCACATCAGTGAGCAACCACAGCACACTGCCCACTGCCCACAGGGCTACCTAGGGTCTACCCTAGGGGTAACCTGTTGTAGTAAAAGGGGTGTTTCAGGCTTGGCAAGTAACTTTAAATGCCAAGTCAATGTGGCAGTAAACTGCACAGGCAGGCCCTGCAGTGGCAGGCCTGAGACAGGTTTGAAAGGCTACTTCTGTGGGTGGTGCAAGCAGCGCTGCAGGCCCACTAGTAGCATATCATTTACAGGCCCTGGGTATATGGGATACCACTGTACAAGGGACTTACAGGAAAATTAAATATGTCAAACAGGTGTAACCCAAACCATACCAAGTTTAAAGGAGAGAGGACATGCACTTTAGCACTGAATAGTAGTGGTAAAGTGCCCAAAGTCCTAAAGCCAACAAAAAAAGGTCAGAAAAAATGCAGGAGGAAGGTAAAATATTTAGGGAAAGCCGTGCAAAAAAGGCTAGATCCAACAGTCACCCTTGCCCAACTGGTCTGTTTTGGAAGACAGCAAAGTCACCGTCAACAACCCCCCCAGGCCAGCTTATCTGCTCTAATTGTATGTCCCCATGAATCTCCCTCTTAAACTGCGCAACCAGTTCCCCCACTTGAAATGCCCCATAAAAGGCTAGGCAAAAGGCTGCTTTAAACAGCTGTGCCTCTAACTGTGAACGGCAGACCTCCGGTAACTCTGATACCAGGGCAACCAGCCTCGGAACATCGATTGGTCTTTCTTGTGTCTTTTCGCCCCTCCATCCTCTGCCAGCCCTTTAGGGCTTTCTTGATAAGACGTGAAGAGGACCAGTCCCTGTGCCCACCCAACTTTGCAATGAAAGAGAGGACCGCTAAAGGCCTCCTTGCATAAGCCGCTGACCATCCCTCCCCTTTTAGCTTAGCCAAGAACTTGACCCAGTAGGGTTGCTCGAAAATGATCCCTCCACCCACTGATTTAAAAAATTCAGATACTCCCTCATTGGCTCTCCTCAACTTAGTAGCTAAGCTGGCTGCCACAAGGTCTGGTAGGATGTGGCACCAAGCCTCCAGAGATGATCTGGGAAGGGTGTAGGGTGCGCTTCTGCCTCCGGATGGTAACAGCTGAACTCCTGCAACTTTAGACGTGAAAAAGCATCAGCAGCATTATTGGGTACCCCTGGGACATGTTTAGCCCTAAAAGTAATTTTATTCAGTAAGAACAACAAGATGAGCTACTTGAGTAATATTCAACCATGCGGCAGCTCGCTTTCTGCCGATTTACCGCCCCCACCACCGCCATGTTGTCAGACCAAAACACTACTGAGTAATTGCTGAGCTGGGCAGGCCTGACTGTCAATGTAACAACTATCAGGAACAGCTCCAAAAATGGAAAATTTCTCACCAGTTCTTCCTGGCACCTCTCGACCAGCCTTTTTTGCGCACACCATTGTTCACCAAGTATGGCGCAGAAACCAATGCTCCCCGCTGCATTTGTGAAAAGACCCAAGTCAGGGTTAGCCTGCAGGGAGGGTACCCATGCCATAGTCTTGTTAAAGCACAGAAGGAAGGAATCCCAAATTCTCAAGTCCTGGCTAACTTCCTGAGACAACCGCGTCCGATGATGCTTCTGCTTCAAGCCAGCCATGGCCTTTGCAATGGACCTGGAAAACAGCCATCCCATAGGGATAACGTGAAGGGAAAAGTTCAGCTGATCGACCAAGATTTGCAGCTGATGGCGAGTAACCTTCCTGGCCACCAAGCTCTCTCTCTCAGGGAGCTCCTAAACTGGGCCGCTTTATCCCCAGGGAGCCTGCACATTCCTGCCACAGTATCGAACTCGATGTCCAAGAAAGTACTCATTCTGGCTGGGCCGCTAATCTTGCCCTGAGACTGAGGAGCCCCGAACCCCCCCAGCAGGTCATCAAACCTCGCCAATATCTACGCACAGTGTGGTGAGCCTGCAGGCCCAGGATGAGAAAATCATCAAGGAAATGCAGAACCCACTTGGTGCTAGTCACTTTCTTACAAACCCACTTAAGGAATGAGCTGAAAGTCTCAAAGTACGCACAAGAGACAGAGCAGCCCATGAGCATACACCTGTCAAAGAAAAGGCACCATCAAATTGAAACCCTAGTAAATGGAAATCATCTCAGTGCACTGGCAACAAACGGAAAGCAGATTTAATGTCTGCTTTCACCAACAGGACTCCAGTACCCAAACGCACAGCGATGTATTGGTCAAAAGAAGCGTACCTTACAGAGCAAAGCATCAGATCAATGGCCTCATTTACGGTGCTCCCTTTTGGGGTGGAAAGGTTATGTACTAAGCAGAAGTGGCACGGTTCTTTCTTAGGCACCACCCCAAAGCAGAACAGATGAAATCTGCAAAGGGCGGTGACCCAAAGGGAACAGCAACTCTGCCCAGGGCACACTCCTTGGCAATTTTCTGACTGGCTGCTGCCCTATTAGCGTGAATGGACTGCTGATTCTTGCAAAAGGGAACCGCAGCCACCCCCCAGCAGGGATCCTAAAACCACGAGTGAAGCCATCAAGAGCATCTGTGCCGCCCTCGGGTTACTGTAACTGTTAAGCCATGGGGTCAAAACCTGAATGTTAACCGGAAAGTGAGCCTTCTGGAAAATGGACAGGGAATCACTGCTTCTCCTGACCCTCCCTTTTTTGAAGCACTTGAACTCAGGGTGTGCTAGCATGTCACAAAAGGAGCAATTGTGTTTGAACTTACAGTCCCTTGTGGTCTCGTTCAGTTTTTGCTGTCATAGGCCCGGCAATTTCCCCTCTTCTCCCCCCACCCTTTGGCCAAACCCCCGCCCGAAAGCGCTGAGGTACATTAGACTCTGACTTCCTGACCATCATATGGCGTAGCCAAGAACTGACATTAGCCTGACCCCAATACAACATCTTCCAGGTTACCTTCTTACTTCTAAATGCCCTGTTATAATCCTTCCATGACGTGCCTCCAAACTCATCATGCGCACAGACAATTTTGTTTTTGTAACAAGAGAGTTGCGGCCACAGTTCATGAAATTTCTCCACCATGACTGCATGAAACAAAGTGAAACCCTTCACCCAATTCACAATGTTTCTTCTATCTTCCACCTACGCAGGGCATGAGAGCAATCCCTGGAATGCGAGCACTCTTTACAACGTTTAGCATCCTCCCTCACTGGGGTCTCCATAATCAAATCAAATATCTCTACAAATGCACCATTCCAAATCTTTTCTTTCACCTCTATGGGGAGATGACCCCTCCCCCCGCCCCCAACTGATCATGCTCAGATCTCACCTCACCCAGGCCCATACCCAGTAAAACAGCAGCTGTTGAAACAGTACCTGTGGAGGCCATCTCCTTGGCTCTGTTTTTTTGCGCTGATACGGATGGCATAGCCCCTGTTATAGGCCCTTGGCCTTTTTCCCCTGCCGGACCCCCCCCCAGGCGGCTGGGGAACCACTGCACCAGCGCCGGATTGGTGGGCTGCCAGGGTGGGGGCCGGTTTTGGATCCCTGGGGGCAGTGCTTTAAATGGAAAAAAATAAGTGCAGGTACTCACCAAATTGAGATGTGGACTAGGGGGCGGGGCTTGGGGGCGGGCTATGGAGGCGGAGCTATTTGCAGTGCTAAGGGACCCAGCCAGGGGCACACATTTAATGTGATTGAGATTGAATTGGTGTGCAGATGTGCATAATGATACTAAAGCATTTCTGGTATATTTTGAGTATTCCATTTCACTTATACGTACAAAAGGGTACATTTGATGTCAGTGAATGTAATGCCACGTGGTATAAGGTGTCCTATTATTATATTGTAGCGGAGTAGAAGCTAGAGCTGTGAGCAGCTCAGCCATCCCCCCAAGCCTAACGGGAGCAGCGCGCTGCCACTGTAGCTTTCAGTCAGCATTGTGCATTATAGGAGCGCTCCAGTTTGACAGCTGAGGAGGCGCTATAATTTGTGACTTTGCATTTCAGTGCGGTGATGAGGATCACCGCACTGAAATGCGATAGTCTAATGCCTGATGTGTGGTACTTGGCAGGACTGCGTGCGCTTTAGAAACGCTTACATTCGCCTCTGCCCACATTACTAAACCTGGATTCCCACCGGCTCTGCACAGCATCACTATCACTACCTTCCTCCTCAGTCTGGCTCCAAACAAGTGCTGCCCTACTCTGCTATACCAGAAGGAAGCCTTCTCCGAATTCCCTAGAGTCAAGAGATATGCCCGTTAGCAGGCCCTGATCACACACCTAGAGTGCAGAGACGTTTTAAGGCATGGGCAGAGTGGGCTATGGCCCAGGGCCCCAGTCTTTCAGGGGGCCCCCAGACAGAGCCAGCTCTGTTCTGCAGAGTGTCTTGCCCTTATGACGTGTACTAATTCTAAAACAATTTATTTTAAATACCATGTTTCCTTTAATTTATTTTTATTGTGGGCGATATGTGAGAGACTATTACAGATATTTTGCAGAGAAATGTTGTGTTTGTTTCATGCAACATCCATACAAAAAACTTTTTTAGGTCAAAACAGGACCTCACATATGAGAAATGGGAGGGTGTCACAGAGATTATTTGTAGCATAATTAGTGAGCTACTGCTGTGTTACAATGTTGAAAACACACAGCACTATCCCTGAATATTTGATGTAAAGACATTTAGAATTTGGACGAATGTGCCTGTTTGTGATCTGGCCAAAGACTGCATGAACGAGCTGAAATTGAATCAGGAATTGAAAACTGTTCCCAACAGGGGCCCCAAAAATACGTATGGCCCAGGGCCTCCAAAATCCTTAAGATGTCCCTGCTAGAGTGCTAGTGACTCCACAGAACCGGAGTGGACACTGTGTCAGTAATCACAGTGTGAGTCGGGCCCCTCCCAAACTTACTGCCGGCTCTGAATGAATGCCTAGGGCTGCCGCTCAATTAGCAAATTGTGGGGGGTAGATTAGCACTCGATCAGAGTGCTACAGGAAAACGGACCGACTCATTGTCAGCTGGGTTGCGCTTCTTTTTGTGCATGCCAATTTCCTTGAGCTTGGCTTGCTATCTCATGAGTACCTGTACTCTCTTTAGACAAAGAGAAGTTCCGGTACTCAAGAGCAGAAAATGTAGAAGTGCCGGTACTTAGTACCGGTGAGTACCGGCCCATTTAAAGCACTGCCTGGGGGCCATTTTTGTTACCGGGGGCTGGTTTTGCAGCATAGCTGCAATATTGACCCCCTGTAACAAAAGCGGCAGGGGTGAGACGGAGTGGTGCTTCAAACTAGCCCCCCATCTGCCTCCCCGGGGGCCGGCCGAGCTGTTTGCCAGGGCCGGTTTCGGTTCCCAGTCCGGCCGTGCACTGCACTCCCTATTTGGGTCATCTGTTGGACTGGCTGGAGCTGCCCTTGATCGCCCAGCCCAAACTGGGCAATGAGTCTCCTCGCCCTTTCTAAGTTGTCCCCCTGCTGCGGCCCCACTCAACACCACGTTGATAAGCCGGCTACCTTGGAGAGCCAGGGCAGCACACTGGCAAAATTAGATACCAGGTCCAGTTGCGCTGTATCAGAAGTGGACACTTGCTCCCTCCCTGCACTGGGACCAGGGATGCTAGCTGCCTCCCCCCACTCCCCACTGCTACACACTTGTCCCCACTTTGCACTATGCTGGTGCCACCCGCCACACCACCCCCCTGAACCTGTGTTGGTGTGTCTTCAGCCACCGTAGCCCTGGCTTCAGGCTCAGCAGGCGGCTTTCCTTGTCCTCTTTGGGATGAGGAGAATGCAGCCCGCGGGCGGTACCCGAGGCCTCCTAGGCCTTTCTGATGCCACAGCAGGAGTCGGTACAGCTGTTGCTCCTAGCCTGTTCCCCCCTAATAGCGCAGGGCTCAGTAGCGCCAGCAGCTCACCCAACGCATCAGGCCTTCTTATCACTGTCTCCATATATCTGTCCCTCCCACTGCTTGCGGCCCGCTTGGGTGCCTCAGGAGGCATGATAGCAGCATTAGACAATCCACGAGAGAGAAATTCAAAAATTGCAATAAAACCAATATGCAAATGTAGCAAGCAGTATTCCCCACCCCAAGCTGCTCCTTACCTCTTTGGCATGGCGTCAAGTGCGAATGGTTGTGTGGGGCAGTAACACAATGAAAGGTAAAACTAACGCTGTTGCACCGCAATTGCGGGATGTGCGATATCGCTGGGCCCAGGATAACACCATGTAGCGGGCCACATCCCTTACACCTGGGAAATCTCTTGCCTGCCACACAGGAAATGGCCCCACATATCCTTTGGCCCGCCCCATTTGGGGCACGCCTTGGGGCATTTGCGCCAGTGGGTGCAGGCAGTGGGCCCCAGCACTCATTTTGGACCAGAATTTATAGTTCACCATCAGACTTGGTCTCTGAACAAAAAAGAGAGAAAGACAAAAAGGGGAGAAAAAGGATGAAAAGAAAGATAATCAAAAAATGCCTAAGAAAGAAAAGAGATTGACATAGCTACAGATTACGAATTCACAACTCTTTCCAAGCATATTCCTTCAATTTGTGACAATCTCAGTTTTCCAAGAGTATTCCTGGAAATTACTGCCAGGCAAAAGAAGTTCCAGGTGTGTTATATGTTGGATAAAACTGTGCACGAGCGATGCCTTCGCATGAGTACCTGTCCAACAGTGGACAACTTTACACCTGCCCTTGACGGGAGTAAAGCTGAAACTGGTTGCAGGGTGGGGCAGAGTTATAGACTCACAAATGAGTGCTCCCAAACATTCTCAGGCATTCTTTGCTCTACCTCTTGTTGTACATTTGCACATGCGCAATATTATATTACACCAGGGTCGGATTGCCAATGCGTGCAATCAGGCATGGGCAGGAGCTTAAGTGCCAGCGAGGGGCTGCTTTTTAGGTCTCGCCCTGAAAGCCAGCGCTGAGGCGAGACATTTTGTAGTGGGCTTTTAGAAATGCGACCACAACTTTTGGCTGGCCTAGAGCATGCGAGTACGCGCACAATAACGCGCATTCCTCGCATGCTCCAGGCGCCATATGTCTTTCCTCTCACTTGCTCCTCCCCCTCCCCCACCACAGAGCGCTTCTCGGGGCCGCGCGGCCGTGTCACTTTCACGGCCGCGCGTCACTTCCTCTCCCGCTCCTCCCTCCTCCCCCACCACAGAGCGCGTCTCGCACGGCCGCGCGGCCAATGCTTGTTCAGCCAGAGTTGCTGCAGCATCCAAGGAGTGTGAGTGGCTTGCGTTTCCACATGGTGATTGGCTTTCAAACAGCTTGTTTTGCGTAAACATTGGCACAAAGACTGTGGATCTTAAGTTTCTTTTAGAAACTATACTGTAGCAGAATGTAACCTTTTAGGACTTTTTAAACAATGCGATGTTCTTTGTTGCCCATAATAGTTCTTAAGTGACATTTGCCTGAAACGTACGGTGCATTTTGGTGAGACAAGTTCGGAAACCGCAGGGTTTGGAGACTCATCACTTGCTGCCCTCTGCGTGGAGGGGAGAGGGAGAAGATGTCGACATGGCTAGAGCCCAGCTAGCAAATATACGTTTGCCTCAGGTTTTTGCATAGAATATTTTTTAATTGTTGTACTTTTCTGGGCATTAATTAGATCCGCTATGTTCTGTCTGGGCCAGTACGTTTTTATTTGGTGATTGCACACTAACGCCAGGAAGGGCGTTCATGAAAGGGAGCATGCTGTACCTGAAGGGCGTCGGCTAGATTGCTTGTGTGCCGGCATCGGTCGCGTATGGGTGCAGGTCTACTTGACATTTAGCTGCAGTAACCTTTCTAATCCAAGTAGTTTTACTGTCTAACCTCACCATGGAAAGTTTTAACGCTGCTTTGTATAGATGTTGAGTAAATTAACCTCATAATGTCGCCCTAGTTCTTGTGATAAACATTCTTTTATCACATGACCATTTCTCTTAAAAAAAGTAATGATTTTGGTAAAAATATGTGCGAATGTTAGAACATCTTTGTCACACGAATAACCGCAACATCTAATTTATAGTGCAGAAGGGAGCAGATTTAATTTGACCGTATGTCAGTGCTGTTATGTGCATTCATCATATATTCTGGTGCGTTAATCAAGCCATGATGTATCTGTTGGGTTCACATACAGATGGACATAGTATGCTATACAACTTTTGTAAGTTATTGGGCTTGAGGCAGGAGCTGGTCTGCTTTTCTACAGGGAATTGTAATGTTTCTAGCTGTTCATGGACAAATCTAGTCATCCAGATTTTAGACCTGATAAACATGGGTGGCCACGTTTAATTCTAATTTTTATTGGGCTGTGTTTTGCTGTGACATAACTATCATGTTTGTCTCTCCTGATTAGCCGTCTCCCTCGCCCAACATGTGGATCAACATTCGCCAGATGTTTTGGTATCTGTAGCTGCTTCCCTGTTAGTTAGCGCCCCAAAATAAACTTTATTATAGTATTTTAAGCAAGAAATCTCTGGTGACTTTCAGCCAGTAAGATGTATGGGGCAGAGGGGCGTCAAGAGTTGTATTGCATTTAAAACATAAATGCGACTATTGTGTGGCGTCTTGTTTAGGATAGATCTGTGATAGCCTTCTCCTACTACCAGGCATTAGGTGATTTGCGGTTTCGCTTTCTAATTAGTGTGTTTGTGCGTGGATTCTCGTTTGCTTCATAGCACTTTAGCAGGCGAGGGGAGGTGATTGAGACTGTTATATCTGAGTCCCGGCGATCCATTGGATCTTCGTTATTTTATACAGGGAGGTGAATCACGAAGCCAATGAGAACATTTCCAGCCCCATATGAAATGTAGAGCAGTTATCTTTAAGTCGCCAGTGCAGATGAAAATTCCACATGGAAGAGCCTTGGGTGTGTGGGGTCTGCCCCAAGCCTGTTTGTACTTTGCCACATAAAGGAAAAGTAGGTTTGGGGGGTACAGACCTTGGGTTCTTCCCTGGCTGTTAACACGTGCAAACCTTCTTGACTTTAGTTGCAAGTCCATGCAGTGCCTTGTGCCATGATGTACCTTGTGCAAGGTACAATGTGTCTTTAACCATTTACCTACACTGGAACCCAGTGTTGGGCTCTTACGTTTGGAGTTAAGTTGTCCTTTGCTTGTAGCCTACAAATGGTGCTAGCTACATTACTCTAGGACCTTTAGCATTTAATTAACATCTGGCCAGGCAGGAGTTGGATTGGGAGCTATTGAGAATGTGGGTTGTTTCCAGTAGCGAAGAGAGGTGGCTAGTGACTGTCTAGTGTCTTTTGATTGTCAGTATGCCCGAGATGGGCATGCAGTTACAGTTTGGCTGCATCAGCCCTTGTTATGTTTGGTAGTGTACTAACCTCACTGAGGGAAACTTTTGGGGTTGTATATTAAAGAGTTAATGCAATGTGAGACAGCAGGCACATGCCTTGCCCTGTTCTTACGTAGCCAGAAGAGTACTCCATGTTGCCTGCAGACATGAACAGTGCGCGCCTATTGTGCTCTGTGTTAATCCAACCACTACCAGAAGTAGTGGAAGCCATGGTAATGGAGTTCAAGCCTCAGGAGTTTCATGTCCCTCTCAGTCGGGTGAACACCAGTTCAATGAGGTGAGGACAAAGATAGTGACTGTCCAAGTGGATGTGTCATCTCTGGTTGAACCTGAAACCGAAAACAATGAGGTCTCAATAAGGGGTGGACGTAATTGGTGGAGTTTGAGTCCCCGGAATGCCATTAAAATTCCGCAGAATACCGTGACTGGGCGGAGTGGCAATTTGGTGCCATTTTTTTGTGCAAAATGCACCCTTGTGTCCACAAATGGATGTGAGGATACCTTTTGCGCTAAGAAAATAGCACAGCCAACCACCACTCGGCGCTCTGCATACTCTGCAGTGGTTAAAACTTTGTCACTTCAGAGTACTTAAGGGCACCGCCGCCGAATAGTAGGCAGTGGTTTCTAAACTTTAGAAACCACTGCATATCACTCTGCATTGCATACCCCTCGGCGCCTTTACACACTTTTTCCTATCAAAGTGGTTTCCCAGGACCTGTTTCACCCAGGTCAAGATCCTTGGCATTTCTGATGTTGGATAGCACAGTTTTTAACACTTTTTATGGCCTACCCGGGTATTTTTTTATTTTTTTATTAAATAAACAAGCATTGGCATAGCCAATATGTCTCGCTTTTGGGACATTATAAGTGTTTAGCCATGCAACAGTTGATGTTGCACCAAGGATATTGTGCTGCAGAATTAAATACTTATAAGGTCCCAAAGGCGAGACCTATTGGCTATGCCAATGCTTGTTGTTTTTGGGCCTCTGTCAACTGCCCACAGTGTGCGAAGAGGCCAGGTGTTGTGGCCTTTGGGCCATTCTCACCTAGTAGTCAGTTGTCACCACGCCTCCCAGAAGTGAAGCAATGTCATTCACCTTTCACCTGCCCCCTCCTCCACTAGGACTTCACACTTAGGTCATAGTGGGAGGGGGTGGGGGAGTGCACAAAGGCTGAAAGTCCTCATCGGAAAGCCAGGCCAGGTCAGGTGTTGTGGCCATTTTCACCTCAAACTCGCCGGTTCAAATTTCATTAAGTAATCTACCCAGCACATACCCAGTTTATTTTGTGTACTTGTAGCATGTACTTACTGGAGAGGTCCGTGTTTTGTCTAGTCAGGTTTAACTCATCAATAATTTAGCTGAACGGGTTTATATGCTTGCTGCAAACACAACGTGCAGCTTTCAGATCAAAGATTTGTATTTTATGTAGAAACGTCGATGGGTTACTGCTTAGACATCCTTTGGTTACTTGCGGCTTATAAATTATAATCCCTGCCATTGGAGTTATGCAGTAGGGAGGACCAAATCATGCAGCAGTTGACTACATTTTGGGGCAAGAAAAGACAAATTATGCAACTTTTATATGGTATTATTTCACGATTTTGTCACTTTATAACATTGTCATCCCAGTCTGGGAAAAGATTTCACCCCATTAGTATCAGTTTAGCAATCAAATACATCAATAGCAACTGAAAGATGACCAGTCAGCCATCGAGGAGGGCCTTCCAATGTGCAGGAACACGTGTCGCCAAGTTTTTTATATTTTTTAAACTGATTGAGCTAGAAACAATTTTATTCCTTAAAATCTGCATATTATGCAGTAGATGAAGAATTAAGTGGCAAATGTGGCAAATCCATAATTACACAGAAAATGCTGTGGCAGCTGAATCACATAATTCCAGTGCCCCTAGTTATAATCCTTTCACTGCAGCACAGTGCGCTATGAACCAGCATCAAGATGCTGCATGCAAACTGCAAAGCATAGAAACATATTTCATTTTAAATCAACCTTTCTTTATTTTGATATTGCTAAAAAAGGGCTCTTTGGGTAGTAATAAACTCTCATTGGTGCAGACAACCCCAACCACTCCGTTATGTTTTAATTCTTGTCTGTGTTTCACCAGACCAAGCACTTTTAACATGTTATACCAACCATTATGGAAGATATGCTACTTTTACACCTTGTAACCATCATTGTCTCATGTAACATTTCCTATGAATTGATTTATACACTTGTATGATTCATTTTCTGTGTACATTATGTGAGTATGATGCAAATGGCTATGTCACCCTACACTGGGACACATAGCTCTATAAGAGAAATTAAATAAGAAAATAAATGATGCCTAGCCCTTACATACAGGGGTTGAACAAAGTCAAAAAGCTGCTTTGAAAGTAGAGTAGTGTCATACTTGCTCTGCATTCCCGTGAGCAAGCAAAGCGAACATGCCCAACTTCAAGGAAGGTTCATGGGGTGTCTCCCCCTAAAAAACTTTTGTAAAAGGAGGTTAAATAGTGTATTTTAAAGCAGAATTTTCACAAAAACTTGCTCAAAAACCATTGTCTCTCAAAGTGCACTTATTAAATACTGAAGTACTTTAAAGGTGTGCCAAGTCAATGAAAACATTTTACCCCATTTAATTCAAAATGTGCAGCGGGTGCCCCTATATGTTAATAATTATCTCCATGTCTCAGGGCTAGAATTATTTTGGTAAGGATGGTTCCCATATGCCATTGGCACTCTGTTAATGCCAAGAATTACATACAGTATGCCAGTGACACAATGTTGCCATTGACTGCATCCATATATATGTGATGGGTTACCCAAAGGTCAAAATTACCACTAGAATGTCAAGGCCTGAATTTTGTTGTGGTTGCATGCGTCCCCCGCCCAATATGCCATGGTTGTCCTGACTAATGTCCAGAATTATCTT
Organism: Calotriton arnoldi; assembly: GCA_963921515.1. Classification (NCBI taxonomy): domain Eukaryota; kingdom Metazoa; phylum Chordata; class Amphibia; order Caudata; family Salamandridae; genus Calotriton; species Calotriton arnoldi. The sequence continues at coordinate 1,787,378 of CAWUFW010002762.1, read as the reverse complement.
GAGTATGGTAGCACCAGCATTTTGCTTTAGGTGTCCCATATGTAAAAAATGATCTCCAATATGCCAGTGTTTTACCACTGGCATTCCATAGACAGCAAGCTACCTCTAGTGTGCCAGCACCAGCATTTTGCCATGGGTGCCGCATCCCATATGCCAAGAATTACCTTCAATATGCCAGTGCCTTCATTTTGCCATAGGTTTCCCTTGTACCAAGAATTATGCCCAGTATGTCAGCACCAGCATTTTGCCACGGCTGTTCCATATGCCAGGAATTACAGCTTGTGTGCCTGCATTTTACCTAGGTACATCATATAGCAAGAATTACCGCCTTCACTCTTCTTCATTCTCACTCACTCAGTCACTCTAGCTCACACTCACTTTTACTCATTCTCTAATTCTAACTCAGTCTATCTTATTCCCACTCCCTCTGACTCACCCAATCTCACTTAGTTACACTATCACTCATATACACAGCACATACCCACTCTCACACAACATTTCACAGGGTTTTATTTTACTTACTTACCTTCAGCTACCTGACCTGTTGTGCTTCAGATAATGATATCGGATAGACTCTCAGCTTCTTCCAGCCTTGGAAACTGAAGCACAAAGTTGGAGTCTGCACGGTGATGCATAGGCTCCAGCTGTCAGTTTCTTGCTTTTTCAACTCATCTTGTCATAAGGTAGGGTGCGGTGAATGAGGCTCTTGCCAACCCCTCTCCCCTGTGGTGAGATGGGAGAGGATGAGCTGACAGCATGACTGATGGGTTGCCCTGGGCACGGTAGAGATTACCACAAAAACGCCCAGGGCTACCTGAACCAGTGACACTACTAATGGGGAGGTCTAGAGGCCTGGCAGGATCCAGGGGACAAGGCTAGGACTTTGCTAGTCCTGGCCAATCTCGCTGATGAGTGTTGCAGGTGCCTCTATGCGCCTTTGCCATCCATGATTTACTGTCTGAGGCCGCAGCAAGGATGGGCATATTCTTTATTATAATAGGTTATTATTAATTACTGGTATTATAAAAAAGAGGGCCGAAACAAGGGCGAGCGCTACAAAAAATAACGTGTTTTTTTCTATGAAACCCGTGCGTAGTGAATTAAGAGGAGGAATTTCAGAGCCGCTTTTTCTCTTCCACTCGTTATTGTAGGTTCTTTTCCCAGGGATCCTGAACTAACCCCTTTTGCCCCTTGGATTTGTACTAGATTTCTGATTGATGTTATAATCAGAGTCGGGGACCTAATTGATTGGGAGCAGGATTATTGCAACCTCGAACAAGCCGTTGAGACTGAAATGAGTATTCAGTTTTTACAGCTGCGGTGTGTCCAGTCTTCACCAATGCTACTGACGCTTCAAGCTTAAAAATATTTAATTCCTCCAAAAATGAGCCTCCTGATGCTAACCAAGCAATGTTTTGTGAAAGGTCGCGCTCCTCAAATGTGGGCCACTTTTTTGGGGCTGCCCGGGCCTATTTTGGTCCCAATCCGACCCTGTATTAGACCATACCATTACGCAAGTGGTAACGATTTACGACTGCAAACTCACCCTTTGTGAATTGCTTGCACTCGTAAATCAAGCAGGTTGCCCGTGTAAGGTGGGCTGCCACGGCCAAGAGTCTTTGTGAATGAGGCAGTTACTGCTCGGCTCCTGGGCATGCAGGTGGTACGCCTAGTTTTTGCTGCCCAGGTGCCTGGCATACACTGCACGGGTGCCAAGACTGTAGGTGACATCTGAGGAGGGTCCGCCATTTCTTCATGAGACAGCCACTTATCCCAGATTCTGTCACAATATTTTGGGCTCGTCATGTGAAATATACCCCTCTCAAATCCCACTTGAAGTCAGCACAGAAGCAAACAGCTTTTGAGAGCACGACGGCTGAGCGCTGGCATTGATCTAAGTGTGATTAAGAGACCCCCGCCGCTAGCAGCCTTCGAGTTACTGCTGCGGAGTCAGCAGCGATGGCTGGCGGTGGTATGCATGTGTTCAGTGGGTGGAGCGATGAACTCTGCAGTGCCCCTCCCATGGTGCAGAGATTTGAATATTCTATTTAGGGATAAAATGCCAGATGACATTTCTGCTGAAACAAATAGCATTTTTAAACAAACTAGTTAACTCGTGAATAGAAAAAAACAGTGTTTCCTTCAATTATCTGTGCAGTGTCATCAGAAAACATGTTGTACGTGTTTGATATGATGCTGGCCCAGCTCCTTGAAGCCGCGGGGATTTTAATGCTACAGCACTAGTTGCTTCTGAAACGTCAATGGCTGCACACACAGCAGGCTGGTTTGTAGGGCGAGTCGGGAGCAGAATTGAGAAACCAGAGTTAGATCCAGCAGCAAACCCTACACCGTGGAGGTAGCTGTCCGTATGGGGAAGCGCTTCCCCCCCACCCCCCACCCCCCACCACCACCACCCTCCCACGCGCTATAGAGATGCTACAATACAATCCAATATGGCGGGGATTTGGAACATCATGGGACTGGGGCTGTCCTAGACACCACCCCCTACGAATGTATTTTGACAGTTTCAGACACAAAATTGATTTGCCCTCATTTAATATGCGACAAGGCTTAGTTTAGCTCCTTGGCTCCAGGAATTTCCTCACTTTTGGACTGTGCTTTAGCTGGGTGACAAAAGTTAAAAGGTGTGTTCACCTTTGGTGGTGGAACCCATGTATTGTACTTCAGTTTGTAATGGTTGCTTCATGGATGTCTTGTGCTTTGCTGGGTATTTTACGTACCATAGTCTGGTTTGATTGTGCCAGTAACACAAAGGCACGCATTCAACTATGAATGGAAGGTATATATTGGTTTCCTCTGTCAGAGATTGCTTTCCCGAAATTGCTATTTTCGATATGTTTCTACTAATAAAGCAGATATCGATTGGATAAAGTTATAATTGATGTTAAAGCATTGAAACATGTGAAATTACTATTACAGAATCGCCCAGCCAGTAATGGTGTCCAAAATCCACAATAATAACAGTCAGGGAACATACCATTAACAAAGAAGGCAAACATTGCCAATATTACAATCTTCACTGACCCAAACAAGAGCTACATTGCCAATATTACAATCTTCACTGACCCAAACAAGAGCTACGTCTGCAAAAATAAACACATTTGTGTGACCAGGCCTACCAAGAACACATAGACTGCAATCGAGCAACCGAAATAAATCAAGAATCGGCAAAGCTTAGAGGTCTGGATTTATTGTACTTCAGCGTGCAGCGTTAGCACATTGTAAAGTGATGTAAGGGAGGGAGAAGGCAGAGAGGACTAAAGTTGTAAAGTAGTTCCTCATGCACTAAAGAAACACTGGAACGGTAGCAGAAGGATGCCCAAACAGCCAATAGCACGAGATGAATAACCCAGTGGGCTGAGCCAAGACGTTCTTAACAAAGTCTCAAGCCAATGGCTGAAGGAGGCTGGTCGACGAAAGCCAATGGTTGAAAGGACAAACGCAAAGCCTACTCTAGGTATATTTTAGCACTGGGTCTGTGTGAGAAGTGTGCTGTCAAAATCTAGGCTAAAAATGAAAAACAAATAAGTGCTGGCCCCCAAAAATAAGGGCTGGTGACGCCCACCGGCAAATTCCGACTTAAATTGAGCACTGAGTATCACCATTCACATGGATACACTCAACCACAGCCAGTTAAGCCCTAACCTTGCAGATAACTCTATACATGCACTGGAGCGCGCCACAAATAAACTAATGCCAGCTTTCCGAAACCCTACCGAAAAGCCTGTATGAATGAGAAACAAATTATTAAATGAAGGCCTATTTTGATGAGAATAACCCAAGAGAATAGAACTAACCCTTGACAGGGAACTAACTACCACACATTCTCAGATGCAATTTCAGGGCAAGGAGGAGAGCAAGTAGGAAACAAAGGTACACCAAAGAACAATTCTCTGTGACTGCCCCTACTGGCAGTGTCTACGACTGCACTTACAGGTAGTGTCTGTGGAGGCGTCAACTCAACCAAGACATCAGCAACCTGCTTTTCCTTGATTCACCCCAAATCACTGCTGTGACAAAAGGCCACCCCGCAAGTAAGCTCAGATAAAACGGCTATGTGTACTATGATACTAAACCACTGGGTACCAATGAAGAGCCACTATGAACACCATTGGCATTTTGCAACCATCTGGCTGCAAAGCATTATGACATATCAATAATGCACTTAAAATTCCATGTAACAATTAATTCCATGATCCCACTGCAACAGACACCACTAGCACAGATTGGCATCTATGACAACTGTGGCATCCCGGGTGTCACACGGGCATCAGTTACACACACTTTGCCATCCGATATCCTCTTCCCTACTCTCTGCCACAACCTGATGGGGTTTTGGGATTTTACCTGTGGACTGTCCCTGCTAATTGGAGTTGTTTTGCACAACCAGTTTATGGAGGTGTTCTTGGTTGATACATAGAGTGCTGGGGTCGCCAGACGAGCTTGGCCCCAGGGTCCCCTGCCCACTCCCTACATACAGCAGCGAGTTGAAGTGGAGCATCAACAAGGGAACTGCGAAAATCGTTTTGCCAGTGTATGAAGTGGTCAGGGGCAGAAACACTGTTTATTTCAGACCTTCCTATCAGGTTTTCTCTCAACGTCCACAATGCTCATTGGTACAATCTTCCAATCTATGTGGCTCCCACATGCCTTGGTCTCATTCCATCAAGTCTTTTGTACAGAAACATTTTAAACCAGTGATGCATTTGAGGAAGGGGAATGTGTCTCTGAGTTTGTGGAGCTTTCCAGTGAAATTGTTGAGGACGATTCACTTTCTACAACTTCTTCTCAGCCCTTAAGGCCACTGCGTCTCTCAAGCTCTCCTTGTTTGCCCAGAGAGTGCCCTGTATCGACTGAGCTTTCGTCAAGCGTATTGATACATGACCATGCTGTTGAAAGTCATATTGGTTAGAGGAAAGAGGCTGCTGTGTTTTCAAATGTTTCTCTTTCTTTGTTAATCGTAGCTTCAGCTTCTATGTTGAATGATTTACTACAAATGCAGGAAATGGTCCAGGGTATGATGCGAGCATCGGCGTCTGTGAACCAACACAAGACTTAAACTCAATTTGTGTGAAAATTTCCCACTCTTAGGTTGATGAAACTGGGTCATTATCAATGCCTCAGGAAGGAGTCGTCAATGCCGTTCAGCCTCCCATTTCCATACGTGTTCATACCCAGGAGGATCAAACAAATATTGTTTGTTGGCCAATGATGGTGGAGAGAAAGGGCACCAGTACTGGAAGGGGATACAGCGTATATTCCTTCTATCACCATTGTGGGAGAATGATTACTTAGAAGTGACTCCAAGGCTTCCTGTGAAATTAGAGTAAGCCTAGCTGCCAGAAATTTTATTTGGCCTCAGTTTAACATTTCCTCTCTTGATGATAAAGATTTAATTGTATACTTAGGGACTAGGTAAGGGCCTCATTTGCAGTTTTGCAGATGGGTACTCCATCACAAACGTGTTGACTATACCAAACACTTTATAGCAGTGCATTGAATATAATGCACTTGTAATAAAGTGGACAGGATATCCCTCACGTTTGTGACGGCCTACCCGTCCACACTCTAAATCTGACCCTACGTTTTCAGGGGAAAAGACCCTTTGTCCGCTTATTAAAGGTAGGATACCTACTAACATAAATATAATTCCTCATTTAGCAGAGGTATCAGCAGGTGGGGTTCTTGATGTTTCAAAATACACAACTTATGAAAGTCATTTTCTACTCTACCTTGGTAAGGGTTGCAATAGAATCATCTGCAGTACCTTTGGCCCATTCAAGGCTGGAGCAGGTGTCCTTGTCACCTAGAGAGGTGTCATTGTCAGGGCAGTCATCAGTGTCAGCCCTTCATTCGGGCCTAGTGCCAAATCAATTCATCTTGGTTTCCAGAAACTCAAATGTAAGACTTTCCGCGAGCACTGCCTTGGAGGGGTCCGATAACTTGTGTGGTGTCGGCAGACACCTCTTATAGTGGTTCTTAGGAAGTTCCAGTCCCCCCACTCTGTATCTTCAGGATATTGATTAGCATTGTAATGTCATTCCTTCCACCCTCTTGTGTAGAAGTAAGGTAAGCATGGACGGGTTTAGTGACTTCTTGTAGAGGGTGGGTCCTCCTTTAGCTTTGGTCTCCTGATATAGAACATACATTAATTCATAGCACCGAGGAAAAGGAGAACTTTGATAAATTAGGTGAACTCTATCTTGTTAGGATGTTTCAAGTGACCTTACTGAGGAAGAGACCTTTGTAATAACTACAAAAAATGCAATAAGTGGTACTGGTGATCATCCATTGGGATGTCTAATTTCACTCCTCTCAACAAAGTACACCAAATCGCTGGTTCATTAAAATCCAATTGTAATTGGATTTTAGAGTGTAAAGTTGAGGGGACTATTGGAGAGGAGGTTTTAAAATCTTTAATTTTAGTCAATGTACATATACCACTAGATTCTGCAACAATGGCTCATCAACTGACTGCTGGAAAAAGGATAAACACATATTCAGAATCTCTTTTTCATCTGATTTTATTGTTGCTGATGATTTTAATTCTAAAATATTTTTTCTACTTTTGATAAAGAGTGTACATGGGCCACATCCAGGGGTCAGATGCGAAATCCAGGGGCCATATTTAATCATATTCAGATGCCTGAAACTGCATTCGCTCTAGGTATCCCATTAGGCTTCCAGGAACTTCTCTACCTAAACTGTAGATTGTTCAATGAACCTACAGCCCAAAACACATTTAGATTTATTTGCTAACATTACCCCAAAAGATTACATTTTTGTCTCAGTTGAGACTATCAGCTTACTTCTATATATAATTAATTTACACTATTAATATTCATCATTTACAACTGACTGCTGATTTCGAAGTTGCCCTAAATGCTAGTGGAAGTGTTCTTCCTCTTTCACTAAGTTACCTTCATAAAATCCATGTCGGTTTATCCCCCGATTCCTTCTGCATGTGGGACAGATTCAGACTGAAGTAAGTGATTCTGTATTGCTGCCTTCAATTAATTCACACGTAAAAATGGAAGTTGCACTATCTACGAATTTAACACGTGTGGGTGGCCCGGATAACACTCCATCAGAAATGTTAATGGACAATCCTGTATGGTGGGCCACAATTTTAGCACCTAATTTTCATTGAGTTTCTTAATTTGGGCAAACACCGTTCTCATATAGAGGGTCACAATTAAGCTTATTTTTAAAATAGGGGTTTGTATGGCACTGGAAAACGATAGGTTTATTTTCTTACTGGATATCACAGACAAGTGTTTAGCCACAGAATTTTTACCTAGACTTATTGCTTAAACCTAGAATCATTGTTTTGTCATTTGGTCTGCTGGCTGGAGGTCCATGCCATCGAGAGGCTGCTAAATATGTATTGGGCCTGATGAATTCACTGGATGTAGTGATAGTCATAGATCAATGTTTATATATGATACAAAAAATAAGGAATGCATATGTGTTTATTGTTTTAAGAGATGCTTGTCTTAAAAAAATTCTATAGAATAGATAAAAGATAAATATCCACACACACACTCCTTCATCTTCCACACCAGACTCAGCCGACATTTAATGCTTGACAAACAAATACGCTTCAGGGCACACTCAGAATGGGCGCAAGGCTCCTCACATGATGCAGGCTGGATGTCATTAGAGTCTTAGCACAAATGGAGAGACCCAAATACCGTAACTCTCTCTTACTTAGAAATGTGCACAAATGACACAGAAGCTCCACTCTGTACTCCAGATGCTTGTGATTCACCTCCTGGCCACACTGGTGCTAGCAGCTACCCTCCAACGACGACATGCTTGATGACACCCTAACAGAAACCATCCATGCGTCGAGGCACAATGCACCATCCAGCGATTTATAGGGGTTATCAGATGAAGATTCTTTTGCCAGCATCAGATAACCTGTCATAGTCCGTCCCACCCACTCCAGGCTGAGGACCAGCATCATGCCCCACAAGACCATCAACAAATAGCAACCAGCTCTGCATGGCCATGGAAGAAACCCCATCAGCAAATGGCAACCAGCTCTGGATGGCCAAACCCCATCAGCAAATGACAACCAGCTCTGGATGGCCAAACCCCATCAGCAAATGACAACCAGCTCTGGATGGCCATGGAAGAAACCCCATCAGCAAATGGCAACCAGCTCTGGATGGCCAAACCCCATCAGCAAATGACAACCAGCTCTGGATGGCCAAACCCCATCAGCAAATGACAACCAGCTCTGGATGGCCAAACCCCATCAGCAAATGACAACCAGCTCTGGATGGCCATGGAAGAAACCCCATCAGCAAATGACAACCAGTTCTGGATGGCCATGGAAGAAACCCCATCAGCAAATGACAACCAGCTCTGGATGGCCATGGAAGAAACCCCATCAGCAAATGACAACCAGTTCTGGATGGCCAAACCCCATCAGCAAATGACAACCAGCTCTGGATGGCCATGGAAGAAACCCCATCAGCAAATGACAACCAGCTCTGGATGGCCATGGAAGAAACCCCATCAGCAAAAGACAACCAGCTCTGGATGGCCATGGAAGAAACCCCATCAGCAAATGACAACCAGTTCTGGATGGCCATGGAAGAAACCCCATCAGCAAATGACAACCAGCTCTGGATGGCCATGGAAGAAACCCCATCAGCAAATGACAACCAGCTCTGGAAGGCCATGGAAGAAACCCCATCAGCAAATGACAACCAGCTCTGGATGGCCATGGAAGAAACCCCATCAGCAAATGACAACCAGCTCTGGATGGCCATGGAAGAAACCCCATCAGCAAATGACAACCAGCTCTGGATGGCCATGGAAGAAACCCCATCAGCAAATGACAACCAGTTCTGGATGGCCATGGAAGAAACCCCATCAGCAAATGACAACCAGCTCTGGATGGCCATGGAAGAAACCCCATCAGCAAATGACAACCAGCTCTGGATGGCCATGGAAGAAACCCAGTCAGGAAAAATGCAACACATTCTCCGGCATGGGACAGTCAGCCGGAAGCAGTGTAATAGAACTTTAAAGAAAGGTGACACTGCATTGGCTATTGCATCTCTCATACCTAGTGTTAAGCACTACACACACTTCTGAGATATTTTACAAGAGCACAGGGAGTGCTGGTAATCATATGGTACCTACACCTACTGGCAACAGATACACGACAGCATCAGCGTCTCCTTTCACAGACCCTAGACTCCACAGGGAAATTATTAAGCTTGTTCATGCTCACCGCAGCCCATATACCGGTGGAAGGGAGGAATAAATGCAGTGGGTACAACAGTGCTCATATCAAGAGGAACAAACGCTGATGATGGGACCTTCCCACTGTGAACAGACACAATACTATAGAGAGACTTACTCCAACACTCCCATAGGGGGACGGAAACGGCCAATGAACAGGCAGTGAGTTACCTGTGCCTCCACAAAGGGCCTGGTGATTCATGCCAGTTGTATAGGAGCCTACAGTGAGTTCCTTAATATTTGTGCAGTGCCCTGATGGTATGTAGGAACGACATGAAAAGGATGGTATGCAGTAAATTGTGTTTCGGGAAATGAAGCTGACTAGTGTATGGTTAATGAATATATGATGTGAATATTCTGACATATTTTAAGACACTCATAATTAAGAAAATATAACTTGGAGGTGAATTCACTGTGTGACTGAAAAGCACTGTCTTCAGAGAAATGAGTTAAATAGGGGGAGCTTGGCATTCCTTGTTATGTAAATAAGATTCGAGGTGGTGTGCCATGCAGAAGGTTGATGCAATGGAGTCACAAAAAAGTCCCCACAAGACCTTTGGGTCCAGGGACAAGCAAGATTGTGAATTGATTATTGTCCCGAGGAAGGCTCATTTCAACTATGTGTGGAGTTGAAATTATGTGGTATTGGTGATGTATTATCCCACTGTAGGTTTGTTTGATTTATTAACAAGACCCTTGTTTTTTGGGGGGGCACACACTTCTCTAACCATGACAGTTGACAGGATCGTATGTTGATTCCGTGTTTGCAGAAAGCAGGTGTAGTATTGAAAATGTAAGCCTTAGTGTGTGTAATTGTGTATGAAACATGTGGACGGCTATACGCTGTTTAGTGTATTAGGACTGTAAAATACACCATGTGCACGATTAACACATAAAGATGAGTTTCTTATATACCAAACGATAACTTTAGAATTTTAGACCTTTTGTGATCCAATTGTAATTGTAATTTAAATAATATTTTGTCGTTTGACCTTGAAGTGAATTACTTTATTGTGACTATTGTTTGTGCTTAAATATTTGCCCCCATTAGTTTCGGATAATCAATGTGTAGAAGACCGTAATTATCAAATACAATGCTGTCCTTCGGTAAACAGCAAAGCGAGGAGCCAGTATTATTTGGTGTTGGGTTCTTGCAGATGTGGCTGCAGTTGCGCTGAATTTTGAGTGTGTTGGCCAAAGGTTGGGTGTGCAGCGGCTGGCGGTATATTACCTATTCCTGTGATTTGCTCGTCTCCCACTAATCGCGTATACATGAGTAGTATAACAGACAGCTGGTGTTCAGCGATGTTAGTTGTCTACTTGTGGCATCCTGTGTGTACAGTTAGTCATATTTTGTACCCCTCCTGAATGGTGCTATCTCTTATGCGAGGATGGAGAGGTCCAATGCTTGTACAATGCTAGCTGCGGTGGTTGGTTTCCTTCCCTTACTATGACGCTTCGTCCCCACAGTTTTTAAAAAGTTTTATTTATAATGAACCCTGCTACCGCAAAGCATTGTGAGGCATCATGACCATAACATTGGGCCTTATTATAATAGCGGTCGGTCGGACCGCCGTCCGCGATTGCGATGGTCAGGAGACTGCCCGACAAGCATGCACTGGTCTGACCGCCGCATTACGATGCGATGGCTGGACTGACGGTAGGAAAATGCTCAGAACCACGGCGGTTGCATGTTGTGGCCAAGGTAAAGGGCTTCAGCACAAGTCGCCGCCGTGCAGCACCTCCAGCACGTCCTTGCACCGTGTGCCATTCACCATGTCATGCATGGCACTCGATGCATGGAGGTCAGCGGGGGCAATACATGTGCTAACAGGACCACATTTAAGTGGCCTATGACTACAGGGGGCCGTATTTGGGGGCCCCCATATCTCTCTCCAACAACCTTTCCATGGCAATATTCCCGCTATGAAAAGGCTGTTGGAAAGGGATATCCAAATCCCGATGGCGGTGCCTGTCTCAGCACTGCCGCCACTCAGGGATACAACTCGGACTACTGCCCCATCAGGATCTCATTGGCTCTGGTTTATGCCGTGCTAACAGGAGAAATGGGTAGGTGAAAGCTGCTCCTGACAAGAGCCCCGGCACTTATGTCTTTTTTACAAATTAGCCACTGCCGACCACTATCATAACCAGGCCATTGTGACTATCTTAAAGGAGATACATAAAGCAATCACCCCATATGACTAAAAGTGTTGGATTGCGAGCATCCTGCTCTTGAAAAATGTTAGCAAAAATATGTGTTTTAGCCTCATACCAGAGACGTTTTAGGGCATGGGCAAAGTGGGCAATTGCCCAGGGCCCCCACCTTCCAGGGGCACCCAGGGAAAGTCAACTTTATCTGACTGACCTCTGCTTACTTCTGTATCTAAATCTTTCACTTCCTGTACCTAACTCAACCTCTAACTTTGTCTCTATTTGCTGAGGGTCATCGTAACGATTTTAGGGGACGCATGCAAGGCATATTTCTTTTTTCTAAACATTTTTTATTGGTTTTAACATTTTGCCAATAAAAACAGTAAACATTTTTATCCTTATACGGCAAGGCATTTATTTTTAAATTCTTTTTTTTCGATTGACCTCATTTCAGAAACTTTGGCATAATGTGTGCTTGAATTAGCAGAAACTTGGTAAGAAAATTCAAAGTTGGTCCAAACAAGGGCCCTCAAATATATGTCCCCAAAGTGTTTTAACTATAAAAAGGAGAGTGGCCCCACTACTCCAAGAGACAGGGTTCCTTGAATCAACAGTATAACAAAAGAGAAGGATCTCTTGGAGGAATCACCAATCAAACCAATCACACTCTACTGTATCATCTATCAGAGGCTACTCACCCACAGTCTTGAAAGGACCCAAACAGCAATTAAATAAAATCTGTTTAATGAAGCATAGAATTTAAAAGGATGGTACAATAAGTAAAATTCATGTAGTTAAAAACACTCCAAGTAATATCCTAAAAAACAATTTACATACTAATTATAAAACAACGCAAATAAGAGAGACAGCATTTCAGACAAATACATTTGTCATTTAAAAAACTGTTAATTTGAAGAAATCAATACGGGAAAAGTGCCAAAATATCACAGATTATTAATTGTTCCTCAAATTTAACAAGACCACGGAGTCATAGACGCGTTTCGGTGGAAGAACAGTATAAGACCACCTTCTTCAGGACAACAGAATACATATCTCTCTAACTGATTATGCAGTGTTCACCAAAATTCTATGGTTGTTGCTATGGGGGTGAGTGACACTGGTGACGTCACAGATCTGGTCAAAAATACATCAAACTCTTATTTAACTGGTTGCTCCCATGGATACAGGAGACTGTATATCTGAATATTTGCACTTGCTCTCTGCCTATTGTGGCACAATGTACATCTTAGTAGAATTGAACTTTGGCCCATATTTACAAACACTATGTGCTGGTTTTGTGTCAGTACAGAGTGTTGTAGTGGGATTTACTTTTCAACTGAAATCATGATTTGCATTGAAAAGTTGTCCAAAGTAGCTCAAAAAAAGCGCTGTGCACTACTTTGCAATACCTTGAGTCTAGGGTCATACCATGGGTGGTACATGGGGATTCTCAAGCAACCACCCATAGGTTTTGATGTAAATCACTATCTACTAACATTGGTAGACAGGGATTTGCACCAACAAATTATTCCTCTTTAAGCCAAGTGTAACAGTGGAGCAACTTTTAAAAGACTCCACATTTTTCCAACTTTGCATGCGTGCTGCACTGTACAGCATGCATACAAAGTGGAAAAAGTATTAAAGCATAGTTTTTGTACTTGAAGAGTCCCCTTCCAGTATAAAATCTGTGGTTGACAGAACTCTCACACGATTGCACTATGGTGCAAGTCTTTGTGCATTGGAGCATGGCAGGCTAAAGAGTGCAAGAGCAGAGGGAGAGAGAACAAGCATTTGCAATGCAACCAGGTCTCGCATTTACGCGAGCTTGAGCTCTTGGCATTGTAAATGACAATGCCTTTTATTTATGTTTTGGTTTTTGAAACATAAATAAAACGCATTGTCATTTACAATGCCAATAGCTTAAACTTGCTTAAATGCGAGGCTTATTGCATTGCAAATGCTTGTTTCTTTTTGTGGTAGATGTCTCCTTCGGCTGACACTAAAAAGAATGAAGGCAATATCTTTTTTTTAATTCTTGTTTTCCTTTTTAAAACAGGAGATTGGCTGTAGCAATCTCCTCCTTCCCCTGTATCCTCTTTATCACCTTTTGATTTAATATAAGATTTTGCTCCTGTTTTATGCCGTAGTCGTAGTATTCTCTTTATACTGACACTTATGTAGCCCTGAGCATACAAACAAGTAAATATGTATCTGGTTACTACTATTTTATTTAGATTGCAAAATCAGTTCATTGGCTAGATATGTCACTGAGATTCTGATGACCTGTCCTTTTAAATAGCAGTGCATTCTTCTACAGGGTTTTTCTGTAATATAGATGCATAACCTCGGTCAAACCCCTTAAAAAGCATCTCCCAGAGTTCAGAGGCTGCTGCATGCGTGGAGTATGGATTTCTGAAGGGCCGGGCCCGTGGGCCATAGAAGCATATGCAGCACCCTGCAGCGGTTGTGTGAGGTTGGAGGGGCAGCTTCCTGCTTCTCTGTGACTGATCAACTCTGGGGTTTCTTTTGCTCCAAATAGATTAGCCTATTGCCTGGCCCTGCGAAGAGTCAGCCAAGCAATGTCTCTGTCGCTTCACATGGTAATGAGGCCTGGCGGGTAAGTCCAGTAGGATATGGGAAATAGGGTTTTCCATTATGGTGCAAAAACAAATTAGTAGCATTGTGTGGTACACGGCCACCAGAAATAGATCCCTGGCTATATATAAATGCAAGGACGTGGTAAAGAGCAATATAATAACTTGTTTTCCATGTAGAGCCTTTTTCCATACTTACGCCATTTTGTAGTCCTCAGGTAGCATGTGTTACTAATCCGTAATATACAATGATAACAATGTGAGGAAATCCCCAACAGATACAGTTAGGTTGTAAGAGGGTTGTTAATCATCATGTGGCTCGATTAGCCTTGTTACTACAATTTATTTGTAATGTACTTGGTCATCATTAAAGACCTGTTATTGCTCCTTGAGGAACATGGAGCAGCGATGTTTGCCTTATTGGTTCGGATGTCACTGGCTAAGCTGCCTGCTCTTCAGCTGACTTAACCTTTTTGTAACAACCACTGTCCTTCCGCATACTCAGTTTCGTTCCCAAATGCTCTACACGTTTTTATGTAACGGCTGTCCAGTGTCGCTGCCCCAAATATGTGGCAAATAAATGTATATAAATGCACAGCAATTGACTGAGACACAAAGCCTGCCTCGTCGATTGGAACCGCAAGTGCCCCCATCAGAGGTCGGACAGGGTTTCCTCTGGGACCCTTCCATGTCGCCAGAGTCGCCTGCCGGTGCGTCGTGGCTCCGCCGACACAGGCAGCACAGCTAGGGACCGCAGGCTGGCGTGTGACGAGAATTATGCGATAGAAAATAGCCCATTAAAGGTGGCGCATAGAGCATCTTTGGTCTCTGGCCCTCGAGGCTGTGGCTCCCTGAAAGTTCACTTAATGCCCCCCCCCGAGCTCCACAGGCATCATTTTTATTAGTGCGGAGGTAAGCTGATTAGCTCTTGTCAATCAGATGTGCCAATATCTCAATTGAGCTCTCTCCCCCCCTCGCCCCTACGACTCATTGAAGCGAGCGACAAAGGGCTGTGTGGCTCGTATCCCCCCCGGTAACTGCCGTGGCAGGGTGCACAGGCCTGTGATGATGTGATGACTGTATTAAAGAGTACATCAATTTGTTCTAAGGTGTTTTGATTCTCGGACGCTGGCATTAGGAGAGCGAACACCACAGCCGCAGCTTTACTAGAAAGCGAAGGGTTCTGGAAGGGGCGCGCGCTTTGAAGCCTACCGGGGCTTTGAGCCTTGCTGTGCCAACGGGGGCGCGAGTGCTCCTGTAACTGGCACACTCTGATCCAACTCGTGATTAGACCCCATCCTTCTGTGGAATTAACTTACTTCACGCACATTTAATGTCATGCACTTTGGGGCTGAACAGGGCAAAACCAGCATTCAATTAAACGTTAATAAACTGTTTTCGAGCCAAAGGCTCCTGTTTGGTCAGTCTCTTTATGTAAATGGCGGCCGGCGACCCTGTGAGGCGTATCATGTAGTGTGTGTTTTAATAACGTAGGCTTGCGCCAACAGCCTGTTTGCATCAGTCTTCATAGAAATGTGAGAATGCTATAGCATTTCAGCTGTAGTTGATGGCTGGTTAAACAAGCATTTGCAATGCAATAGGACTCGCATTTACGGGGGCAGGAGGGCGAGAAGGCACGGACAGCGGGAGTGCAGGTGGGGGTGCGAGAAGGCACGGACAACGGGAGTGCGGGGGAGGGGGAAGAAGGCACGGGCAACGGGAGAGGGGGTGAGAAGGCACGGAAAAAAATACTGCTCTAAATAACACGTCTTTACAATGTAACATTCGAAGTAAAGGGGCCAATAGCCATGGGAGGGTACAAATGACGACATGGCCATAATAAGGCGGGACTTACAAGCCTCATAATCAATCAGAAGAATTTATGAAGGACAAACACAGAAGCCAATGAAAAATATGGGCGGAGAGTGAGGGCATCTTGTCTCCCATACTCTGCTACTGCATGCCTCGCAGAGTGAGCAGTGCATGCGCGCTGCCGCTAAAGCTCGGCCTAAAAACAGCACCATATCTTGCTGATTGCCTCACTGCATTGCACCAAAACTTAGTAAATCTTGCCCTTCATGTTGGCATTAACCCCGTATAATGCATGGCATAAGAACTGCGGTTTGAATACTGCTCAACCTTTGGATACGTGCTCAGGACCTCATAGTGGACGTCGACTTGGGTGACAGTACATTTTATAGTATTTTTTGGTATTATTCTGACACGCAGTGCTCTCATGTGAGCACACGTGCTTTGCATTTTGTCTTTTGTAGTTCATTGTTTGTTGTAATACTGCTCTGACTGAAAGTGATGTAGTGTGCCAATGTCCATATTTGGTGTTGCATTCACTTTTACTTGGTGCTTCTATCACTGATACATTGTTGTGTTTTTGTAGTGTCCGTGTGTACTTTTGCTCAATTGCTGCAAACCAGCGTTTGGACTTGGGTATTTTATTGGTCAAATACTTCCTTTCGGATTTTCAGATGTTGTTGCATGTAGTTCTAGGGTTGATTGTTTGGCTGTACTCTTGCTTCACCTGTAAAAATGAATTCTTCTAAAAATGAATGTTTTTAGTGGACTGTTGTCCAAGTTGCATCACTGTATACAATGAGATTTAAACGTTAAGTTGAAAACCAGTCAACATTAGAGGATCTGTTCAGGATCAGGTACACAGGGAGAAGTACTCCGACTGCAGAATGTGTTTCAATGCTCACCTTGTGCCTCAGAATTTGTGTGCACAGCAGGGCTCTCATTAAGAGAAGCCTTGGAAATGGGCTGAATTTTCCCCATCCCAGGAGTTACCAATAACAGATGTACCCGTGACTGTGGTGGAGGGGAATGTTCAGCTTATTAAGAGTTGGTCCCCGAGGGTCCACTAACAAATGAGGAATTACAGGGGCAAGTAGTAGTTACAGATTCAATCCCCCGGTAATTCCTCATTTGTGGGCTAGACTCACTCAGAGTTTTCAGCTACTGCTTCCAGCAGCCGAAAACTCTGGGTGAAAGTAAAAAAATCAACTCCGTGCGGACCAGTAGCTACTATTACTGGTCACCTTGGGAATAAACAGGGCACCTTTAATGAGGGCCTGGGTTGTAACATCAAGCATGCTCTGGTGTCTTCTCTCCAATATGGAGGTTACATCGCCTTCTTCCGCTCCATTACTTACCCAGTCGCCATTTGTAGCCACAGTCTCTCAGTTTCTTTAGCCACCATCACAAAATTAGACTTCTCCATTACATTTCAGAAAATGTTCCCCACCTTATTTGCCAGTCACTCTTTTTCACTCCTGATACTTTTGATTCCTGGTGTTATTTTGGTTACAGTATGTTTTTTGCCCGAGAATGAAGGTTTTGTATTGTTGCAGCACTGCCATATTAGCAAAAGTAAAAACTTGATTCCACTTTTTGGGTTCAGATTTAATTTCCAAAATGTATCATTGTCATGAAGCCCTTGGAGGACACTGCCTCTCACACAGACTCAGTTCTAAAAAAACACTTTAAAGGAGTGTGGAACAAAGCAACACAACTATCTGGAGATATAGTCCGAACCCTGGATAGGGCAGCAAAGGCCTGATGTATCAAAGGGTTTTACCCATTCAGTGTCTATGGGAAAATGTCTTCGTACATATAGCCCTATGTGAGGAGGCGCAGGCCCAAGGGTTGTAGAACAGCAAGTGAGGAGGTGCGGGTCCAGAGGTTGTAGAGCAGCAAGTGAGGAGGCGGAGGCCCAATGGTTGTAGAGCAGCAAGTGAGGAGGCGCGGGTCCAAGGGTTTAGAACAGCAAGTGAGGAGGCCCGGTCCAAGGGGTTGTAGAGCAGCAAGCGAGGAGGCGCGGGTCCAAGGGCTGTAGAGCAGCAAGTGAGGAGGCTCGGGTCCAGGGGCTGTAGAGCAGCAAGTGAGGAGGCGCGGGTCCAAGGGTTGTAGAGCAGCAAGTGAGGCGGCGCGGGTCCAGGGGTTGTAGAGCAGCAAGTGAGGAGGCGCGGGTCCAGGGGTTGTAGAGCAGCAAGTGAGGAGGCGCGGGTCCAAGGGTTGTAGAGCAGCAAGTGAGGAGGCACGGGTCCAGGGGTTGTAGAGCAGCAAGTGATGAGGCGCGGGTCCAAGGGTTGTAGAGCAGCAAGTGAGTAGGCGCGGGTCCAAGGGCTGTAGAGCAGCAAGTGAGGAGGCGCGGGTCCAGGGGTTATAGAGCAGCAAGTAAGGAGGCACGTATCCAAGGGTTGTAGAGCAGCAAGTGCAGGAGGCACGGGTCCTAGGGCTGTAGAGCAGCAAGTGAGGAGGCGCGGGTCCAGGGGTTGTAGAGCAGCAAGTGAGGATGCGCTGGTCCAAGGGCTGTAGAGCAGCAAGTGAGGAGGCATGGGTACAAGGGCTGTAGAGCAGCAAGTGAGGAGGCGCAGGTCCAAGGGCTGTAGAACAGCAAGCGAGGAGGCGCGGGTCCAGGGGCTGTAGAGCAGCAAGCGAGGAGGCGCGGGTCCAGGGGCTATATAACTGCAAGCGAGGAGGCGCGGGTCCAAGGGCTGTAGAGCAGCAAGTGAGGAGGCATGGGTACAAGGGCTGTAGAGCAGCAAGTGAGGAGGCGCAGGTCCAAGGGCTGTAGAACAGCAAGCGAGGAGGCGCGGGTCCAAGGGCTGTAGAGCAGCAAGCGAGGAGGCGCGAGTCCAGGGGCTATATAACTGCAAGCGAGGAGGCGCGGGTCCAAGGGCTGTAGAGCAGCAAGTGAGGAGGCATGGGTACAAGGGCTGTAGAGCAGCAAGTGAGGAGGCGCAGGTCCAAGGGCTGTAGAACAGCAAGCGAGGAGGCGCGGGTCCAAGGGCAGTAGAGCAGCAAGCGAGGAGGCGCGGGTCCAGGGGCTATATAACTGCAAGCGAGGAGGCGCGGGTCCAAGGGCTGTAGAGCAGCAAGCAAGGAGGCGCGGGTCCAGGGGTTATAGAAGAGCAAGTGAGGAAGGGCGGGCCCAGGGGTTGTGGAGCAGCAAGTGAGGAGGCGTGGGTCCAGGGGTTGTAGAGCAGCAAGTGAGGAGGCACGGGTCCAAGGGTTGTAGAGCAGCAAGTGAGGAGGCGTGGGTTCAGGGGTTGTACAGCAGCAAGTGAGGAGGCGCGGGTCCAGGGGTTGTAGAGCAGCAAGTGAGGAGGCACGGGTCCAGGGGTTGTAGAGCAGCAAGTGAGGAAGTGCGGGTCCAGGGGTTGTAGAACAGCAAGCGAGGAGGCGCG
This sequence comes from Calotriton arnoldi, assembly GCA_963921515.1. NCBI lineage: Eukaryota > Metazoa > Chordata > Amphibia > Caudata > Salamandridae > Calotriton > Calotriton arnoldi. The sequence goes on along the minus strand of CAWUFW010002762.1, from coordinate 1,768,144 downwards.
GGTCCAGGGGTTGTAGAACAGCAAGTGAGGAGGCGCGGGTTCAGGGGTTGTAGAGCAGCAAGTGAGGAGGCGCGGGTCCAGGGGTTGTAGAACAGCAAGTGAGGAGGCGCGGGTCCAGGGGTTGTAGAGCAGCAAGTGAGGAAGTGCGGGTCCAGGGGTTGTAGAACAGCAAGTGAGGAGGCGCGGGTCCAGGGGTTATAGAGCAGCAAGTAAGGAGGCACGTGTCCAAGGGTTGTAGAGCAGCAAGTGAGGAGGCGCGGGTCCAGGGGTTGTAGAACAGCAAGTGAGGAGGCGCGGGTCCAGGGGTTGTAGAGCAGCAAGTGAGGAAGTGCGGGTCCAGGGGTTGTAGAACAGCAAGTGAGGAGGCGCGGGTCCAGGGGTTGTAGAGCAGCAAGTGAGGAGGCGCGGGTCCAGGGGTTGTAGAGCAGCAAGTGAGGAGGCGCGGGTCCAGGGGTTGTAGAGCAGCAAGTGAGGAGGCGCGGGTCCAGGGGTTGTAGAGCAGCAAGTGAGGAGGCGCGGGTCCAGGGGTTGTAGAGCAGCAAGTGAGGAGGCGCGGGACCAGGGGTATTACATTTAAGGGCTGTGTGCCTGCTTCCCAGATTTAAAGCAGCAGCAAGCAGAGACAAAATGGTGTAATAAAGAGACATTTATTTGGAAACTGGAATCACAAGGGGAAATATCTCCATTAAAAGCCTGAAAGGCATCAGTGGGTGTGGCACGTGAAAACATCTATGAATCTATGCATTTCTGGATAGTACTGGTCGCAATTCACACCCTCAACCCTCGTTGGGGTTATTTCTTTAGTGTCCAGAACGGTTTCATAGACCAAGCTCCTTTGAAAATCACACACTTCAGCACTTAACACAAACACAGCGTAGCTGTCTTGTCACATTGACAGCCTGGCCTGTCTGGTGCCGTGACTCACAGCAGGTGTGGTTCGCTTTGCATGGCGAGAGCGGACTTTTGAAAAGGGCACGTCCTCTGAGTGTTTGCGAAGCGTTAGGAATGTCTCCCTAATGCAAGGCGCGGTAACACCCGAATTCATTCTCTAATCTCTGCATGTCCAAACCCATAGTGCCATTACCGGCAACTTCTCCCACCCCCAGTCTGAGCATGCAAGAATGAATAAATACACGAGACAACTTTGTAGTGGGAAAATATTGCTGCAGGTTTATTCCATACAGGAGTATGCAATATGTGGGTTATCTTACGGGCGATCCAAGGGCGGGCAGCTGTAACAACCTATGCTGCCCCCGCCCGCCTGGTGAGCCAGCACTGTGGGGCACCCAGTCAGTGCTACCTTTGATGATCCTCTTCCGGATCACGTGACACGTTGGTCTGTTCTACTCACGCCCTTTTCAGGGCGGAGCGTAGCAGGGCAAACCCCCGGTTGGTCAGGCCCCCAACCGCCCGAAGGACTAACGGGGCGCCGTCGCGGTTTTCCCGGAACCTGCCCTGAGGCTCCTGGTCTTTGGCTCTGGCACCCCTACTGTGCCGCGCAGAGGTACCCTTACTGTACCGGTCTGCCGCAGAGGTACCCTTACTGTACCGGTCTGCTTCCAGATCGCCCTGTAACTCCGCCTGCAACACAAAAGAAAACATTAAAACATTCTGAGTAGCTTGTCCACCAGCCTGTCCGCCGGGTAAGAGGTGGGGTGGGAGACGGCGTGGCTGGTGCAACAGAGGACGCCAGGAGGGGCTGGGGAGGCATATATGCCCTCCCCCACCTCGGCGCACCGGAAGGACGTCACTGAGGTGACCAAGCTAGAGGGCTCCAAGACCCCTCCAGAGACTAGAGCGGCTGGGCGGTGCCGAAATGGCACTAAAGGGCCGCCCTGCTGAGGTGGCCCCCTGCGGGGGCCGCGGACAGCCACATAGTGCCATTACCGGCAACTTCTCCCACCCCCAGTCTGAGCATGCAAGAATGAATAAATACACGAGACAACTTTGTAGTGGGAAAATATTGCTGCAGGTTTATTCCATACAGGAGTATGCAATATGTGGGTTATCTTACGGGCGATCCAAGGGCGGGCAGCTGTAACAACCTATGCTGCCCCCGCCCGCCTGGTGAGCCAGCACTGTGGGGCACCCAGTCAGTGCTACCTTTGATGATCCTCTTCCGGATCACGTGACACGTTGGTCTGTTCTACTCACGCCCTTTTCAGGGCGGAGCGTAGCAGGGCAAACCCCCGGTTGGTCAGGCCCCCAACCGCCCGAAGGACTAACGGGGCGCCGTCGCGGTTTTCCCGGAACCTGCCCTGAGGCTCCTGGTCTTTGGCTCTGGCACCCCTACTGTGCCGCGCAGAGGTACCCTTACTGTACCGGTCTGCCGCAGAGGTACCCTTACTGTACCGGTCTGCTTCCAGATCGCCCTGTAACTCCGCCACAGCCCTGAGGCGGCCACCGTCGCAGCCAGGGCCCCCACCAAAACAGCTAATTTCTCACCTGTAACCTGCTTTCTAGGGCCTCCTGTATGTCCAGTGAAACGTGTCCATGCTGTGACAAATGCACCCCATGTTTGTCAACTTAACCTTAGGCGTACGCCTGGATGGCCAGTGCCCTCAAGGCAGCTGTCTTCTCACTTGCCACCTCTCATTTCCAGGGCCCCTTGCAAGGTCAAGGGAACAAATCCATACCCAATGGTGACCATAAACACCATGTTTCAAAGTAGCCCTTGACCTTAGCCTCAATCAGCTCGTGTCTGATGAAGCCCATACCCCCTGGTCTGCGAACTTACGCATAGAACTATTCCTCTCTTTCGGGAATGTTCAACGGCCTCCTCTGAATTAGCCCCGTGGCACACTCTGCGGGGGATAATATCAGACCACCAGATCTCACATTGACCCATGGACTTACTGATTTCCCCTAAATCAGCGTTCCTGGCTTGTCAAAGTGGCCTCCTCCCCATGGCAGTGAGGTTGTTGCCCCCTAGATGTGTCACTAAGACGTTGGGGAGTACTCCCCTTGGGCCAATCTCTGGTCCAATCTGTTCATGAGGCCCATTAGGCCTGAGAACTTGTACATTGACTGTCCACCCCCTGCAGGCATGTTCCTCGGCCATACATGGCTTAGCCCCGTGCCTATCTGCGCGGGATGCTTTCAGACAACCATAGCTCACATTGCCCCATGTATGTGTTGATATCACCTGGTTGCCGTCCTTCTAACACTGTATGTTCCTGAACACCTGTGTCCCCATCCCGAGCCCCACTCTGCGGGGAATAATCTCAGACCACTTGAACTCACATTGATCCCTGTATTTACAGATCTCCCCTAAGTCAGCTTTCACGGCTTGTAAGAGTGACCTCCTCCTCATGGCAATGATGTCGTTGCCCCCTAGGTGTATCCTAAGAAAATGGGGGGGAACCCCCCTTTGGTCAATCTCTGTTCCAATCACCCGCCTGCCCACCTTGGCTATTAGGGCGGGAAGGGTTGTCCTTAACATTTGAAGGGCCCCTTAGCTTTTGAAATCCTGACGCACCGGAATGTCCCCAACTAGAAGTATGTGACAGAAAGCAAGGGTGCCATCCCGCCCTTGCCAAGCATCCCCTATACCTTATGGGAGTTTCGCCCGCTCAGCTCCCTCAGTGGTGGAACCCCCTAGGCATACCAGCTTAGAGAATCTGTCTGATTTAGTACAGAGCGCACTGTCTGCAGTGTGGTGCCTGACACTAACGATTGCTAAGTCCTACTTTACCCCCATCCTAGCAACTCCCAGATAGATGATGGGGGGGTGCACACCGCCCCCTAAGCTGCCCCTGCGGTGGAAAATACCTGCTCCGTTAAATTTACATTTTTGTTGAACACTGGACGTGCCAAATGTTCGACCGCATAGTAGCCTTTTGTGCTCGGCACCCTGTTTTTCCTATTTATTGAAACAGCAGCACGCTAAGTTGGTTGACAGCGTCCACACCCAGCGTGGCTAATATAGTTGACCGTGCGGGGCTTTTGACCTTAACTGCAGCAACAGGTACCTACCCTTGGTTCTGGGATGCATATACTTCGCCTTGTTGACCAGACAATTGCACAGACCCTTCTGATTGCTAAACCCCGGTCAACACCTTATTGGTGTCAAATCTGGTCTGAACCATATATGTGTTCCCACTATTGGTGATACCTCACCCTTCCGTGTAGTGACAACTAAGCAGCACACCCCGCTTGCTTAACTGCCGTCGGATCACAGATGCCCGTATCTGCAACCCATCCCTGACCCTGGCTGCTTAAACTCGAAAAAGTGTCGGACTCCCAGATTCCCCGTTCTCTGCTCAGCTGCAGTACACCTTCAATGGATCCGCAGGGAGATACCACAAACCGCATTGGTCATGCGAACCCTAAGAAGCACCCAATTCTCACCTGTGTGTACCTCTAAAGGACATTGGCTCCACCCCGCTGTAAGGGCAGAGACACACATTAAACTTATTTACTGGTTTCTGCCACTTGGCACCTTTCTGGTTGCAGCTCTGTGTTTTGTGAAGCGTGCGTGCCCCCGGGGCATGCTCTCGCTGAATCACCGGTGTATGTCTACCCACTCCCTGATACTGTGCAACGCTAACTGCCCTTGTTTGGGTTGAAGGAAAGCTGGATGATTCCTAAGAACTTAATACTCCACCCAGTTGGACCCCCAAATATTTGGGACAACACAAGGAGTAATCATGCCCTGCATGGTGCATCTACCCCAGCGTCGACTATCAACTTATTTGGCCACCGTTAGCAGAAGACGCCCTTCCAGTCTCAGGTGCTAGCCCATAAGGATAAGCCATGGGGCAGACAAGTCTGTGGGAACCAGAGGGAAACACTGTGCAAATACCTGCACTTTCCTGAATATTGGGACTGCCAAATGATCTATAGTACCCTGTCGCCATTCGGCTCTAACGCAGTGTTGACCAAACTGTTTTCCGCCGCAGCACACTTGTTAGATGACAACTACCACCACTCGCCTGCTGCCCTGGCTAAAGCGCGGGTGAATAGGTCTTTAACTGAAGCGACCTGAAACCTGCCCTTGGTTGCAGAGGAATGCCCACCCAGTGTACATGGTACCTGTTTCTATATGGTGCCAGCAGATGTTCCTCATAAAGGCCCTTGTAGCCAATTGCCCAATGCAGTCTCCGCCTTTCGCAGCGCCTTTGTGCATATAATTCTGGGGTGACTAAGCCCTAATGTACCCCCTTGCCTGGATGATCCCCAGTACAAGGGTACAGACTGATGACCAAGTGCTGCGCCAGCCAATAAACACGTAGACATGGCGTGAATTTACACTACTCATGCCCTACAAGGCCGCTCGGTGTGCCACTTCGCCTAAACCAAGGCACGGGTGGATCACCCTGTCCTTATCGCCTGCAAACCCATCCGTCATCTGCACTGACGGATGCTGTGTCGGCACCTCCTGGATGCCTGGTCAATGCATATGTGTGTGGGTGACCCATGCGCTGGCATTTTGTATAAGCTTATTGTGCCGCCGGCAGGCATTTCGCGGCTCCTGTCATTGCCTCCAGCTATATACTGCACAACCACACTATACCTGCAATACGTCACTACCCTTGGCTTAGACACTGCTTGTTTAGTTGTATAAGGTAAATTAAGCCCTAATATAAGCTTCGTTGCATAGCGTATTGAGAATGCTTCATTCTTTAATGGTGGGTCTGTCAATCATAATGTGTTGACCATTGAATAAAATGTCTCAATTCACTCGAAAGCAAATTGAACAGCAAATGGGATCATTCTCCCGTGAACTGTGTGCCCCACGATGCAGAAGTCCACAACCCTGGTGCACTGCTAGCCTGTAGCGAAGACGCCCAGGTCTATAATGCGTTTCTTGTAAGTTACCTCCCAATCCAACATTCCACAAGACTACTACTTTATCGCCGTGCTATTATGAATATTGGCAACCTATTCAAGCACCACCAAACGTAACTAAGACATTGAGCCTCAACCTTGAAAAGTAACAAACACTGGCCCTGAAACGAGGCAGAAAATGCCTGAGCAACTCAGCAGCCTCACTCTCCAAAATTACCTGCAGGTTATATGCTCACACAACTGGGCAGCTAATAGCTAAATGACCCGAAATATTGATTATCTTTATATGCTCATACCTACTCTTTGTCCGTAAGGAGGACCGGGTCCATTTCATGGAGCACCGGCAAATCCCCCTTTGGACTGAGTCACCGCATGCAGACAGCAAAATAGTGTACTGGCCAGGCTCAGTAATCTGGTTGCCTATCTTGGAAAAGGCCTAGGCTGAGGATTCTGAACGTGCATGCTCGTTCGGCCCCATCCATAGCTGCCATTGTTGCAGGTTGCTATGTATGACGTTTGCATCAATCCAGTGCATCTGTGAGTAACATCAAGACTATGCCTGACATTAACTAGCACTACACCTACAACAAGCCCATCCATTGACTTAGTCAATGCTTATTAGTTGCCCACACAACTACTAACCTCGCCCAAAGAACTACTAACCTCGCCACTCCTATGAGTGTGACAACTCAGACTGCTCGAGGTACCAAAGTGATTTGCCCCGCTTCACAGGATGCTTGAGCCTACCGTCAGACGCGAAGAACGGTTTTGGGGCGGGCACTAGTTGTCTCCAATGCACATTGAACCACAAACAACTGCTGTGCTCATCTTTAACCACACAACAAAACACACAAACCGCGCCACCATGTAGCAACGACCACAAGGGCCGGCGTCCGATGCCAAGCTCCAGAAACCACCGGCTCAAACCAAGCTCTGCGAAAATACCAGCGAGGCAAACGTAACAAACATTATCAAAGTGAAAATGCATTTCCAATCTTAGCGCTGTGAATGCCCCCATTGCGGCATTTCCATTTACACGAGTCCGCGGACAAATGAACTTGTGATGGAATTCAGGCATAGGTGCCCTCCTAACTACTGAAACAACCACGCGGTTTAGGCTATAGGTGTTTGTTCTCAGTTCAACTTGACACACACGAAGCTTGGACAGGCTTGACGATCCACCATCAGCAATAGCCCTTGAACCCAGCGTGACCTTGAGCAAAACCCTTGTTGGCTCGCCCGCAACTCAACCATCCATGAAGGATGGCCCCCGGAGGACACGGCCTCCTTCCTGCCCCCACAACCTTCAGTCCCCTAGACCCTTCTGCGACAATGTCGACATCCCCATGGACTTTTAACTGTACAAACCAACTAGCCCTGTGCTCCCGGCATCATATGGTCCCCTGACCGGTCACCTGCGGCCCCCGTGCGCAGCAGCCGCCATCTTGGAGCGTGAGCATACACTTAAGTACCTGCACCGTCACGGCCCCCTGTTCAACTTCGCACTACCAAGTCCCTGCAACACAACAAGAACGTCATACACATTTATACAATTGGCAAAATTGCAATCACGGTCAGTGGCAGCCGGCGAACCACAACCACCGCCTTTGCAGGCCGCCTCATGCTCCATGGCACGTCCACCCAGACAGGGCACCCCATTCCTCCTGCCAACAACCTGCGCGCCACCAGGCTCCGCTGCTCTGTCCCCCCAACCACGCGCCAGGCCTCCCCGAGCGGCGCAAAGCAGAGAAATCTAGAGAATAGGAAGGGCACGTGTGTTTAAGGTATTCAAGAGCCACATAGAACAAAAGCTCTCCATTGAACCCGTATCAAAAGTGGTTTTCCAACCCCTGTTGGATTGATTTCACACACCCGAGGATGACCTCGACGCGAACCAGCATTAGAAATATCTCTTCCCGAGGGGACAATGCCGAGAGAGACAGCGAGGTGCAGGGTCCTGTGATCAGTGACATTCAGAGCTCACCGTGCATCCAGTGGCACGTAATGTGAATATCACAAACCGAGGTGAACCAATTCAACAATGTGCGTGGAAACTGCGCGCAATGGAACGAAATAACCCAGCAACAATCAAATGTAGGGAAAGTGTAAACACTACATTGCCTATGCTCAAGAGAGTCGAGGAGTCGAACATATGCGCATGCCTTGGTGACAGAAAATGGTGATCATGCTCTGATCAATCAATCGACGCAATGGACTCAACTGTGACGAGCTGCAAGCACACCCCTGTGCAGCAGTTGCACCATGCCAGGGCGCTTAGAGCTGAGAGCTGCAACGGGACACCACCCTGGGCAGCCAAGGCCTAACGCCGCATCCTCTCCATGTCGTGGCAACGTGAAACTGAAACAGAGGCAGCCTCAGTGTCGGGGAAAAGCATGACATACCGTAAGGCACTGCTCCGGTCTAATCGCAGATAACTGGCCGGCGCGAGAACCTAAGCGACCGCGCCGCCTGAGGACCCGTCAGTTACCAGCCTCTGCGCACTCCGGCTGCATCGAAAGCTGGAGGCAGTACCCTCCTACAATGGCCCCCTTTATGCCCAAGGCCAACCCTGAAGGCATAATTTGACACGCCACAGGCACCGGGCAGGCCGAGCCCCAACGCACCGACGGCCCCGCCAGGCCCGTGCCAGAGTGGAGGTTGGGGGTGGGTTATGCAAAGCCCTGCAAAGTGCTCCGCGGTCTCTGCCTTCCCTTCTCTGCTTGTCAAAGCAATGCACGGGACATGTTCTAGTAATTAGCTTATATATATTTTTTTTTTTTATTTTTATTATTTTTTTTTTTTTTTTTAGGCAAAATGCAGCAAACGCAGACAATAAAGAAAGAAAACGACGCTATAACGACAGCCGGCGGCGAAAAACTCCCGCTTGCAGAAGCACTTGGACCCTCAGCACATCCCCCGAGCCAGAGCTGCATGTACGCCCGACAGCTGTTCCCCACTGCCGAGCCGGCCCCGGCGTGCCCCAAAACGTCCCGGGCAGGACCACAAGTGGCGCCGCACAATCCCCCCAGCCAACACCTCGCCAGCCCCGGCGTGCCCCTCCAAGGCAGGACAAATAGGCACCAATAGCGCCGCCTTGAAACACAGGCGCTCTAAACCTCCACCCTCGCTGTGCACACCAATTAGCCCCAACCGGACGCTGGGAGCGCCGTAGTATGCCACCGTTCCTAGCAAACGGCGCGCCGCAGCACCGCGAGGGCAACCACCATGGTCGCATCATGCCCAGCGGGGGACGACGGCGTGGCTGGCGACAAAGACACACGAGCACCGCATGTACATTACACATTCAGGCACAGGGAGATCGAGTGTTTTGCCCAGGATCGCAGGATGGGACGCGACCCTGAGGCTCAAAACCAGGTTTCCAGTACCAAAGTCGGCAGTCCAACGGACCACCTCCTCTCCCCACAACCACCGGAGCCATGCCGGGGGAGGCAGGGGCGAAACACACCAACCCCGACTCACCTTGAGAAACCCGACGATAAAGACGGCACGACGATGACCTCGGCGAGCCTGGACAACGTGTCCAGACGGCGTGGCTGGTGCAACAGAGGATGCCAGGAGGGGCTGGGGAGGCATATATGCCCTCCCCCCCACCTCGGCGCACCGGAAGGACGTCACTGAGGTGACCAAGCTAGAGGGCTCCAAGACCCCTCCAGAGACTAGAGCGGCTGGGCGGTGCCGAAATGGCACTAAAGGGCCGCCCTGCTGAGGTGGCCCCCTGCGGGGGCCGCGGACAGCCACAGATCCAGGGGTGCTCAGTGTGATGCCACAACCACGATCCAAGCTTACAGCCAAAGCTGTGCTGCCTTTTGTAACAGCTATTAGTATATCATATCATTTGGGGAAAACTGACTTTCGAATGTGACTATCAGCTCGAATTATCTGGTTGTGTGAACACATGTTGAGAAGGTTCCATATGGAAGGAAACCTCTAAGGAGGAAGAACTGTAGCTGTAGCTAATGCAACGTGCTGATCAAAAAAGAACTTTTATTTTGTTGTACAATTTGTCATAAATTGTGTGCTCAAACTATTCAATTAGGCTTTGCTAAGCACACCTCTGAACTCATGAGGAGAGTCAAATAGACCTGTGCGTGGTGTTGCTCTGAGACAAAAATGGCCCCACTCTGATCAGGCGCCTCTCTGGATTCTTCGAGGTGCTCGATTATGTGTCTGAGATGAACTGGACAGCAGTCTACTACATGCAAGCCTGCAAGACCTGACAGATGACCAGGACTCCATTCTTGACGATGCTGCTGCCTGCTTGCGCATCTTGTTACATCTCTCCCTGGCTTATGGCATCGTTGACCACCAGAGGCTAACGGAAATCTACAGTCACCCGTGGGCGTTGGTGGTGTAGTATTGAGATTGTTTGCATCCCTTCGGACTCCTACATCCAAGGATACTCTGATTACACGGAGACTCTCTGACTTATGATGGAAGATGCTGGAGTGGACGTTCCTCGATACAGTAATATTGGGCAAATCTACCTGAAGATCTCAACAACACATGATGTGACCACCATGAAATCTTGTCTACAAAAGATTAATACTTGGATGACTGCCAATCACTTAAGCTTAACTCTAAGGAAACAGTACTTTCTCGTCAAAAGTCTCCACCACAATAAAATAAATAATGAATGAAATAAATGATGAATTGTCAGCTGTGGCCACCAAGTTAAAATCTTTGGGAATTTGACCTGGCTCTTACCTTTCCATGACTTTCCATGTGGAATAAACTGCTAAGTGAGTATAGTGCAACACTACACGCCATCAAAAACTGTACACCGTCAGTGGGGCAATCTTTAGTGCTCACAACAATTGACTATGGAACCTCTGTACTAGCCGGCATACCTCCCCCCCCCATCTCCTGCCTATCGGAGCCGGATTCCAGTGTATGGCCAGAATGATCTCTGGAACAAAAACATTTGACTACTTCTCCCATGTCCTCAAATACCTTAATTGGCTTCCGACTGAGGTATTTTAAAATACAAGTTGGCTTGCATTACCTATAAGGTACCATACCTACAAGAATCCTGTCTATCAACTAATCAGCATCAAAAAATCTGGTGGTACCAAGGAGCTCACAAAATCCGCCTCACGATCATTCTCTGGTGAAGAATCTGCGTTATGGAACTCAGGGTCCGCGGAGCTGAGAATATCTGAGTCTTAATGATCAATCAGAAAAAAATGAAAGTGTTTCTCTTGAAAAAAAACATGCAACCTTAAACTTCGTCGTTTCCCACCAATATACCTTTAATTGATTAGCCTGTCTCGACCTTCTCCTTTCTTCCTGCTCACCTATCCTTAACCCTTCATTTAACCCTTCTCACATTTTTATCGTAAAGTCACGACCAATTGATCTGAGAATATGTGCATCTCTCTGATCTTTCTAAAAAAATTATATGAAAATGAAAAAAATGAAACCACATATAACATAGCACTGCCTCTTCTCACCACCAGTGTGTCGTCAATTGAAGAGCTTGCCTGTTATTTCTCCTCACTTTTCGCTCATCTATCCTTAATCCAATTTCTAACCTATTTATTTCTATCAACATTGTTCACAATGTTGTAATACACAAATGTAACCCTGTTTTATATATTTCGTACTAATACCCTGAGTTAGATCTGTGTATAACCTCTTGGTCACAGGTCTGAGTCCGAGCAGTTTCACCCTCCACTCTACCTTTCATCCTTCTGAGGTCAATAAGATGAGTACCATTGAGTTGCGTAAGAGCAAATTAATAAATAAAAGAATAAACGTTTGTTATTTCAGCACCAAGAACTCATCAGGGAGAACGTGCACTGTACAAATACACGTTTTGTCTGCAATTCTTATATGTCTTTAATAAGGTGCAAGAGACAAAGGAGTTAGGAGGGTTGGGGAAGAGTGGTCACTCTAGAATGTATGACAAAGATTAAAGTCTCCTCTCCTGTACTTTATATGTATATTGCCCTTGGTGTTTCACTGCCTTATAAAAGAGTCTGATCTATGGCCTCGTTCATCTGTAGGGTCACAGAACTCCTAGGTGACTTGCACCATCCTTATAAGATAGAGTAGGGTACCTGATCCCAAAGCATTGGCTATTCCCATGGCTGCCTGAGCCATGATGGCTGAAACAACTGGATCTGTGAATCAAAAGCCTGCAAGAGATCGGTAGGCGTGACTCGTCTACCAGCCATTAGCTGCCTTCTGTGTGTTTCTCTCCTGTAAAATGACTTGATGTGAAGTTTGTGTGACTCACAGTGATAAAGATTATCTGAGACTCATTTCATTTTGTGTGCAGCATCACACCTTTCTTTTCTTTTTTCTTTTAGCACAGCATCAGCAAAAAGTATTAGCAAAGCCAGAAGTTCAAACAGGTGAGAACTATTGGCTTTGCCAATGCTTACTGCATTGGTATCCCCTTGCTGGATGAGATTTGGCAAACTAACCTGCATTTACAGTGATGCACAGACATACATTTTGTTGAAATCTTCAAATAACCCTGAAGTGGTATATTTCAAATAAGAAACAGCTCGTTACACACATTTGTGTTCCAACATAAATTGAAATATACTTTTTTGACATTGCTGTGTCATTACCTTTACTCCTTTAAAGGGATAATTGCTAGTGTAAACCTTCTACGCATCATGTCACCTTATGTAGAGGTTTAAAGCCTGTTTCAGAGAATGACAGATCTGTCACAACTGTCTCTAATTAGTCGTGTTGTATGTTGGGCGTGGGTAGATTGACGCTTCTTTAAGCTTCTTCACCAGGGCTGCGGGCCAATTCTTAGGATGTTCAAAAGTGTTCTTAAACAGCTTTAGTGCAGAGGCCCCAGGAGGTCTCATTTAAGTGCATGCATAGAAATGAAAAAATGCAAAGTACGCTGGCTGCTTTATTACCTGTCATACACCACAAAGCGGCCTGAAGCACTTCGTTGCACATACAGGAGCGTAACTATGTCACATTAGCACTTAAATGCGGTGATGAGGACGCAAGCGCTAAAATGCAAGTCTAACCCCAGATGCGTGGTACCGGGTGCATAAAATAAAGTGCAGACCCACATTCACTGTAGGGAGGGCACGTGCGCTGCCTGCTGTCATTCATTGCTCTCTCTCAAGGAGCGTGCATGCACTAAGAGAGAACCCTTGCTATTGGCCAGACCCTCCCTTAAAAAGGGTGAGCAGTATGAATGCAAGGCGTTTCCTCATGGTGCACAACCAGGGCAAGTAGCGGCGAGGAAGAGGTGGTGGCACAGGCCGCAGCAGAGGTGGAGTTCTTCAGCAACAGACCCCGGAAGAGGACCGCCATCTCGTTGTATGCTGCCTGGCCAGGACACTGCGGTTGGGGGGTGAGACAGGGCCAGCAGCAGCGGGCTTCACATTTTTAATATTCGGAGGTGAAATCTCCTGCTTCTGCTGCCTACTCCATGTTTACCACCGGATGGGGAGTTAGGGGCAGAAGTGCGCCTCACAGCGGCTCATTTTTAATGGTTAGAGCAGGTGGCCCCTACCAAGGCTGCCTACTCCATGTTTACCACGGATGGGGAGTTAGGGGCAGAAGTGCGCCTCACAGTAGGCTCATTTTTAATGGTCAGAGCAGGTGGCTCCTGCCAAGGCTGCCTACTCCATGGTTGCTGCCCGGTGGGGGAGGTGCAGAAGCGGACCACACAGTGGGTCCGGTTTCATGTTCAGAGTAGGCGGCTTCGGCCTATACATTTTATTTATACATTTATTTATAGAGCGCACTACATACCCGCGAGGGTCTCAAGGCGTTAGGGGGGGAGGGTGGGTGCTGCTATTGCTCGAAAAGCCAGGTCTTGAGAAGTCTCCTGAAGGCCAGTAGGTCCTGAGTCTGCCGCAGGTGGATGGGGACGGTGTTCTAGGTCTTGGCGGCGAGGTGGGAGAACGATCTGCCCCCGGTGGTTGTTCTTCGGATGCGGGGGATGGCGGCGAGGGCGAGGTTGGCAGAGCGGAGCTGGCGGTTCGGGGTGTAGAAGGTGAGACATCTGTTGAGGTATGTTGGTCCGGTGTTGTGGAGTGCCTTGTGAGCGTGGGTGAGGAGCTTGAAGGTGATCCTCTTGTTGACGGGGAGCCAGTGCAGGTCTCTCAGGTGGGGTGTGATGTGGCTGTGGCGGGGTGTGTCGAGGATGAAGCGAGCAGAGGCGTTCAGTATCCTTTGTAGTCGTTTCAGGAGTTTGGTCGATGCTCCTGCGTAGAGGGCGTTGCCGTAGTCCAGTCTGCTGCTGACGAGGGCCTGGGTGACCGTCCTTCTGGTCTTGGTGGGGATCCATCTGTAGATCTTGCAGAGCATGCGGAGGGTGTTGAAGCAGGAGGATGAGACGGCGTTGACCTGCTTGGACATGGAGAGCGATGCGTCGAGGATGAACCCCAGGTTGCGTGCGTGGTCGGTGGGTGTTGGTGCAGTTCCTAGTGTTGTCGGCCACCAGGAGTCGTCCCAGGCGGAGGGGGTGGAGCCGAGGATGAGGACCTCTGTCTTGTCCGAGTTCAGTTTCAGTCGGCTGTTTTTCATCCATTCGGCAACGGTTTTCATTCCTTCGTGGAGGTTGGTTCTGGCGGTGGAGGGGTCCTGGGTGAGGGAGAGGATCAGCAGGGTGTCGTCGGCGTAGGAGATGATGTTGAGGTCGTGTGAGCGGACGATGTTGGCGAGCGGTGCCATGTAGACGTTGAAGAGGGTCGGGCTGAGGGATGATCCTTGGAGTACGCCGCAGATGATCTCGGAGGCTTGGGATCGGAATGGCGGGAGGCGGACACTCTGGGTTCTGCCGGAGAGGAAGGAGGTGGTCCATTCCAGGGCCTTGTCGCGGATCCCTGCGTCATGGAGGCGTGTGCGTAGGGTGTGGTGGCAAACGGTGTCAAAGGCGGCTGAGAGGTCCAGGAGGATGAGGACTGCGGTTTCTCCGTTGTCCAGGATGGCTCTGATGTCGTCGGTGGCGGCGATGAGGGCAGTTTCAGTGCTGTGGTTTTTGCGGAATCCGGACTGGGATGGGTCCAGGATGTTGTTGTCCTCAAGGTAGTGGGTTAGTTGCTTGTTGACGATCTTCTCGATGACCTTTGCCGGGAACGGGAGCAGGGAGATGGGCCGGAAGTTCTTGAGGTCTCTTGGGTCCGCCTTGGGTTTCTTTAGTAGGGCTTTGATCTCGGCGTGCTTCCAGCTCTCCGGGAAGGTGGCGGTCTCGAAGGAGATGTTTATGATCTTGCGGAGATGGGGTGCGATGGTGGAGCTGGCCTTGTTGAAGATGTGGTGCGGGCATG
Organism: Calotriton arnoldi; assembly: GCA_963921515.1. Classification (NCBI taxonomy): domain Eukaryota; kingdom Metazoa; phylum Chordata; class Amphibia; order Caudata; family Salamandridae; genus Calotriton; species Calotriton arnoldi. The sequence continues at coordinate 1,753,079 of CAWUFW010002762.1, read as the reverse complement.
AGTCTGACGGAGAGCAGGAGTGGATGGTGTTCATGGTTTTGATGGTGTCGTCGTCGTTCACGTGGGTCCAGGCGAGCAGGGTGTTGGTGCGGATGGTGGGTGGTGATTCTGAGGTGTCGGTGGCTGTCTGGGGGTCTGGTTGTCGAAGCTGTCGTGGATGTCGGTGATCTTTCGATGGAAGAAGGTGGCTAGGGAGTTGCACAGGTCTTGTGATGGCAGAATGTCGTTGGTGTTTGAGCTGGGGTTGGAGAGTTCCTTCACGATGTTGAAGAGCTCTTTGCTGTCGTGTGCGTTGTGGTCGAGGCGGTCCTTGAAGGAGGTCCTTTTGGCGGTTCGGATGAGGTGATGGTGTCTGCGGATGGCGCTCTTGTGGGCTGCATAGTTGTCTGGGGTCTGGTCGTGGCGCCACTTGTTCTCGAGCTTTCGGTAGGTCTGCTTGGAGGCCTGGAGTTCGGCGGTGAACCAGGTGGCCTTTCTGTCAGAGCGTCTGTTGGAGGGTTTCTTGATCGGGGCGAGTGTGTTGGCGCAGTCGTAGATCCATTGTCTGAGGTTGCGGGCGGCAGTGTCGGTGTCGGTGGGGTCCGTTGGCGGGGTTCGGGCGAGGGTGGGATTAGCTGGTGATCGGTGACTTTGCTCCAGCTGGGTTTCTGGAAGGTGAAGTGGATGCAGCGGTGGTCGGTCCAGTGGAGTTCGGTGGTGTGGCTGATGGTGATGTTGTTGCTTGCGGAGAAGATGGGGTCCAGCGTGTGTCCGGCGGAGTGGGTGGGCGTTTTGACGAGCTGTCTGAGTCCCAGGTTGGCGAGGTTGTTGATCAGGGTGGTGGAGTTGCTCTCGTTGTTGTTCTCGAGATGGAAGTTGAGGTCTCCGAGGAGGATGTAGTCTGTGGAGGCGAGGGCGTGCGTGCTGACGAGGTCGGCGATGGAGTCGCTGAACTGAGGCCGGGGTCCGGGGGGTCTGTAGACGAGTGTTCCTCTGAGGGTGGTGTTGGCGTTGATGTGGATCTGGAAGTGCAGGTGTTCGGCGGTGCTGAGGGTACCGTCGGTGCTGGTCGAGATCCTGAGGGTGTTCTTGTGAATGATGGCGATTCCTCCTCCAACTCCGTTGGTACGGTCTCTGCGGGTGATCTTGTAGCCGTCCGGGATGGCTATGGCGATGTCGGGGGCCGAGGAGGCGTTCATCCAGGTCTCTGTTAGGAAGGCGACGTCCGGGGAGGATGTGTCGAGCAGGTCCCAGAGTTCGACGGCGTGTTTGCGTACGGAGCGGGTGTTAAGTAGTATGCATCTGAGGTGGTTGCGTCCTGACTCGGTGGGTGGTTTGGCGGCTTGGAGGCTGGTGTAGCTGCAGCTCCGGCAGGAGAAGGGTCCTTGGGTGCGCCTCGGGGCGGCCAGGAAGCAGGTGTGTGATCGTCCGGAGTTGAGTGCGTGGAGGGTGCTGGCGTCGTAGTGGCGTCGGTCGTCGTGGCGGTCGCGGGGAACAGGGGATCTGGCGCTGGGAGCGGTCCAGGCGCGGACGGGCGCAGACGGGCTTGCCTTTGGCGCGCCCACTGCGCGCGGCCGCCATAATAAGGAGAGGTGGGAGGGAGGAGCAGCTGGGAGGCGGGAGTGGGACGAATGGGCGAGCAGGGGGGCGGGGCCGCAGGGGACGCAGCGGCGGGAAAACGGGCAAAAAAGCAGGGGCACAGAAGGCAAAAGGGCACAAGAGGCAAAGGCAAAAAGGGGCACAGAGGTAAAAGGGGCACAGAGGGCAAAAACAGTACAACAACAATTTAGCAAAAACAGTACAACAACAATTTAGCAGTGAAAACATAACCGAGGCAGAGGGGCCTCGAACTTACGGCAGCGGCGGTGGCAGCAAGCACAGGAACACGGGCACACAGGTGGTGCTGTGCGGCGTGGGGGAGCGACCTGCCTGTGAACAGGGTCCTGCTCCATGTTTCCAACCAGGTAGGGCGTTGAGGCGAGAAGCTGACCCATGATTCATTTTTGAGGATGCGCCTCCTGCCCATGTGGCCTGCTCATGTTTACCCCTGGGTAGGCATCAGAAGCGGATCTCTCCTCGGGCCCATGTCTAATTGCAGGAGCAGGTGGCTCTTGCCTACATTGCCTCGCACCTGTCACCCGTTGGGCCTTCACAGTGGGCTCTGCCCCGGATTTACTCACTCCTGTGGTTCATGTGATATTTCTCATGTAAGCATATTAGATCTAGTCCAATAAAACAAACCAAAGATGGAAAATTATAAATAGAAACTGGAGAAAAATAGTTTGAATGTGGTTAGATAAAGATGCCGAGTTAGTCCTGGCAAAGAAAGTGACCTTTAAACTTTATCACTTTACTGGAGCAAACTTTTCACCATTGGTGCAGGGTGAAACAAGCCGGAAATTTGAAAATATTATGTCTGTACAAGTTACTATGAGCTAGATGGCCATGACTACCAGCACCCATGTGCTGGGGCGAAGTTACCGCTCCGCTGATGGCGATGAGAGAAAACAAAGTTGATAACGTTTCATGTTGTAAAATGTGTACTATACCTCCCAAAGTTCGGTAAGAATTTCTTGGTGTCTCTAGGTATCTTCAATACTTTAGCTCTCTCATGGCAATATGACAAAACATTTCACTCCACGTCTGGTTAGGTCAGTGGGTGCAGAAGAAGCAGGACACATGGCCTTATACACAGCGGGCTGGTGTGATTTGTGAAAGTAAAAAAAATATGGCCAGAGTGCTGTGCTGTTGGAGGCTGGAAGCTCATCTCTGTACAGGATTGTGACAGTCACTTCCATCCAGTCTGTCAACAGAAGTCAAGAACTTTCTAAGTTCTATTCGCCTACGTTTTAACACTTTGCCGTACTCAAATTCCACTCACCTAATCTGTAGCTGTGGTTTTGCAATGTTTAATTCTTGCAAAACAGCCAGGAATGTGTGATCAGAAGTTATTCTCCTATTCTATGCCCCGCCAGTCACAGGGCAGGATGCACCACATGTTTCCATGCTTCTGAATGGTCCACTAAAATCTCCCTTCCCTCACTGATACCACAGCTCATGTGGGGTTGCACAGGACTTCCAGGTTACCACAGACCAGTTTGTCGGAGCCTTAGGAAGTGGAGCAGACAAAAGTGTTCTCATGAGAAGTCAGGAAGAGACTTCAGATTCTCGAACAGAGAAAATGCTCCAGAATGCGAAAGTCTACAAGCTCCTGGCCTCTGGACCTGCTACAAACCTTAGTATGACACAAACTGTGCACAGTAGAAGTGAATACTGCTTTTCTAGTGGTGCATCTTCAGTTCCTGCAGGAAACAGGTTTTTTTGAGCTGCCCCTAAGTTAACATGCCCCCATGTGTCAGCACAGGGACCTAGACAGAACCTAGTGAGGTTTACTTTCACATCTCTATTATTCTTGTATAACCTTTCTTCAAATGAAGACTTTGGAACATAAATCTGAAAAGATAATGTAATATTCAGGATAAATTACGTGTACCTTGTAATTACATGAACTGCTACCACCAACTGAAAGGTATGATTTAGTAATTCAGTTCTGAGTAGTTACTTTACGTGTATGAACATATAGAAAGACAACTTTGCATATCTAGTGACATAGTGGTAGAATATCCCAGCTGCAGAAAAATGTCATTTATCTCCAGTTCATCTTTTAGCATGCTTTCATGCATCTGCAGGTTACATATGTGTGCTATGTACAAACAAACGTGTGACATAGAGCAGACTGCACGCTTGCTGCTAGTTCGAAGTGTACATGAGGGAAGGATTTACCCAGTTTAGCAGAAACACATAGGGTTTGCAGAGTCCAAAAAGGAGGCTACAGAAAGGACAAAAGGTATAGCCATTCACAACAAGGTTGATAGATTCCTTAAAACATTCATCAGTTAAAATTGGTACTTCAGATAGGTGCTGTCCCTAGCTTGAAAGTCACCCACAATTCCCTGCAATTAGAGCTGGTACTAAAGGCTACTGCAAGTGAGGCTCATCTGAGGCTCCTCATTGTATGTATCATTCTGTGGCACAGTGACCATTTGAAAACCTACCAAGAAGTCCTCAAAGTTGAAATCAGTAGAACAGATGATCATGATTTACCTTGGATCTCTCATATACAAAGTACTCTTACTGTCATATGCTTTTAAAAAAAAAAGATTTTGTTAAACAATTACTCATGGCATCTTACAAATCAGCAGTGCAAATACATCAATTACACAGGTATCGTTGAGGTTCACTCGTGTCCCCGGATCCCTTCTTCCGGCAGGTCTCTGATCGTGCAGCCTCAAACTGTGTAGTAGTTTGTTATTACCCACTACTGTGCTGCAGTCCGCCTGTTATTATTAACCTTCACTGGGACACGAGCTATGGGTTACTGAGTTATCTTGCCTGCTTCTTGCAAGAGGTCAGCAACTCCCCCCTCCCGGCAGGCGTGTCTTACGTAGTGAGTACTGTTACATGCAGCTGAACTCAAGGGGCACTATTCTCTGTTCTCGCTCCTAAGTCTTAGTGTCTGGGCGATCTTTACTAACCCAATGTCCTCCCCTCCCCTACCCATAATAGGCTACAGATGGCTGTTTCCTGTCCCCAGCTCCTGCGACGCCCCCTGAGGTTCCTCCTCTGGTCCAGCTTCTGGATGCTTAAGTATTGTCACCAGTGCTTCCCATGCTCGGGCTGATTCTAGAGATTTCTCACTTCCATTCCTTCTGGCTGTTCGCAGCCTTACTGCCCCCTCATAGTCTGCCCACCGTATGAACTCCCTCTTCCACCTGACTGCATTGGCGACCCCCTGCGCCTTCCAGTGCCTGGTGATGTCCCTTTTTGGCAGTATAAGACCCAGATCCTGAAACTTACTTGTTACTTTATTTTTAGAGGTGTGGGGGAACCAGTGCAAGAGACAGTATACCGGTGCTGCAGCCACTTCTCTCTCTATCACCCCTGACAATACTGTGGCCACCGTACTCCAGAAGTTTCCTATTTCCGGGCAACTCCAAAACATATGGAGAAATTCCGCCCCTCCCTCGTTACATCTATTGATGCTTCCAGGTGTGAGGTATGCTCTATGAGGGACATAAAAATTAACAAGTTGAAATCTAGAGTTTCTGGTGATCTTGCTTGCTCGTTCTACCAGGTCGCCCCATGTTTTCTCGTCTATGGGTTCCCTAGGTCCTCTTCCTATCTCTGCTGTAGACCATTAAGAGCTGGGAGCGTCGCATGACTGAGACTCTGTATAGGCAGGTGACCACTTTATATGTCCCAGAGGCGGATACTACATACTGACAGGCCTCTGACAGGGGCGGTTCTGAGAGTCCCGCCCCCCCTGCTTGCGTATCGCCGTTGTGAGGGCAGTGTGTAATAGAAAGTCTCCCCAGGGCACGTCATATCGCTCCCTAAAATCATTAAAGGTTAACCGCACTCTTTCCTCGTACAACCTTCCAACAGTGGTCACCCCTGCCGCCATCCAGTCCTCTAGGCCTCGCCAGTTCCCCCCATGTGGCAGTGCCATACAAACAGACAATGGAATATCTGGGGCATACAGTTGTTTGGTTTTGGACCTCTGCAAGCTTCTGGTCCAACATTTGCAAATTATTTTTAATTCAGTGGTGGTATCTCTCCCCCTATTGGGGAGGCGCAATACCACTTGTGAAAGGAGATTCAGGCTTGGTGTTGCAGCATCTAGTCACTCTGTCCCACGCATCCGGCCCGCTATCTATTTTGTGAGCCATTGCAGCTGTGCAGATATGTAGTAATACTCAAAATCTGGCACTGCTAATCCACCCGCTGCTTTCGGTCTCATTAGCGTGGTGAGCGCTACCCTGCGTCTCCCCGTCCCCCATAAAAATGACGTCACCAGTGTTTGGAGATGCCGAAACATCCCTGCCGGGATCCAGACCGGCAGTACCCTGAAAAAATATAGTAGCCATCTTCAGTAGTGCTACCCTGCCTGCCACTGATAAGGGAAGGGTCCCCCAGAAATCAAAACATGCTTTCACACCCCTAAGAGCTTTCCCCACATTGCCCTCTAGCAGGTCCACCTGGTCATGGTAGATTTGGACCCCCAGGTATGGGAGACATCGACTTTCCCATAAAACTTCATCCACAGTCTGCGGCCGTTCTCCTCCCGTCGTGGTGGGGAACAGGCATGATTTCCCCAATTTACCTTAAGGCCTGCCACGCTCTCCAGGGCTGCTAGCAATTCCCTAGCACCCTTAAGGTCCTCCCCGTGTTGCTGAGGAATAATAATAAATCATCAGCGTGCAGCGATATGTGGTGAGTTCGGCCTAATACCTCCAGTCCGTGGTATGAGTGTCCTGTCCTAGCTCTAGCAGCCAGGGGCTTCATGGCTAAGGCAAACAGCAGGGGCTATAAAGGACACCCCTGCTGTGTTCCCCTGTCCACCCTTTAGCTGTCCGATATGAGCCTAAAAGTCTTAACCCTGGCCCTAGAATCCGTATAGAGTAAGGCTGTCCATGCCACAAAGTCAGACCCCAATCCAAATCTTCGCATTACCCGGAACAAATATGGCTATTCAAGGCTGTCGAAGGCCTTCTCTATATCAACTGCAAAGATGGCAGCGTCTTCCCTGCAGTAGGAATCCGCTTCGAGTATTCGCAGTAGCCTCCGAACGTTCATCGCAGTATTCCGGGGATGGTATAAACCCTGCCTGATCTTGGTGTATAAGGTCTGACATATGCGGCAGGAGGCGCGTGGCTAATACCTTGCTCGGGATTTTTTAATCTAGATTGAGCATCGAGAGCGGCCTGTAAGCTGTTTTATCAGATGTCTGTTTCCCTGGCTTTAACAACGGGACAATCATAGCCTCTCTTGTGGATCCCGGCAGTTTCCCAGCGTGCTTTACTTGGTTATACATCTCCACTAATCGGGGACCCAAGAGTTCGACATACGTGGAGTAAAACTCAACTGGGAGCCTGTCCGTCCCAGGCGTTTTGTTTCTGACCATAGCCTTAATGGCACTCCTCATCTCTCCCAGCTCAATCTCCCTCCCCAGTGCCTCCGCTTCTTACTCTTGTATTGTTGGCAACTCAATACCTCCCATAAAGTCGTCTATCTCTGCGTCCGTGAGGGACACACTGCTTTTATATAATTCAGTATAATCCTCAAAGAATATGCTGTTGATATCTTGCTTGCGATATTGAACCCCTCCCTGCTCGTCCCTCATTTCCAGGATAACCGATCCCCTTTTGGCTGGGCTGGCTAGCCATGCCAGTAGTGCCCCAGGTTTATCCCTTTCTGCGTGAGCACGTGCCATATAATTCTTATAATCGAAACAGCGCAACTTCTCTGCAGGTTCCACTACTGTTTCTTTAGCTGTCAACAATTCCTCTTGTTTGTCTTTATTCTCCGGTCTCTCCCTTTCTAGCTCCCGGAGGCGCTGCTCCGCTGACAATGTGTCCCTCAGAAGGGACCCCTTCACTCCCACCATCTCAGAAATGCACCTGCCCCTTAGCACAATCTTGAAGGCCTCCCACTCAACCATGAGGCTTGCAGCCGTCCCTTCATTTTTGTCAAAGTATTGCCCAATAGCTGTGCGTATTGTTGCTTGATATACCTGCTCGTCTAATTCCTCTGGTCTGAGGCGCCAAGTTGGAATGCTCGGCCTACCTCTCGTCCAAACAAGACCAACTAGGAGTGGATTGTGGTCTGAGATCGTCTGTGCCAGATATTCACTAGTCTGTATGCATTCATGTACATCTGGGGAGCATAGCATGGCGTCTAGCCTGACATGTAGCTCGTGTAGGTGCGAGAAGAAAGAATAGTCTCTGTCCCACAGATGTTGTGCCCTCCAGGAATCTATCAGGCCCCACTGATGTTGCCAGTTCCTGTGTGCCTCAGCAGTTCTACGAATGGGTGAGTCTTACAAGGCGGATGAGAACGGTCGAGGTCAACATCCTCAATGCAGTTATAGTCCCCTCCCAGGATCACCGAACCAATCAGGGCCTGCGCCAGTGTTCTAGAGAGGGTTGCCAGGAATGAGATTTGGTCAGTATTTGGCCCATATACACTACCAATCGTCACATCTTTCCCATCAAGCTTGCCTAATAATACCACGTATCGCCCTGCTGGGTCAATTATTTGCTTAGTGCACTAGAATGGGACACCTGCTCTTACCCAAACTAGTGCTCCCGAGCAAACGCAGAATAATTTGTGTACGTTGTAGCGCAGCCCCTTCTTTTGCATTTATATGTGTCTCCTGCAACATTGTGATTTGAGCCCCTCTGCGTATTAGTTACGCATGTATCTTGTGGCGCTTTGTCATGGTGTGCATCCCTCGTACATTCCATGAGATGCACCTAAGGTCTATGGTGGGTACCATTGGGCTGGTCCTAACGGCTCCCTAGCAACTTTCCTACCCCAGACACTCCTGGCCCCTAAGTGTAACCCCTGAAACAAACAAACTTCCCAACTCCCCAGGACAGGTAAAAGTAGTCCAGCTCCCATCCAAATGTGAAAAAAAGCCTCTTCTAAATTTGGGGTTGTGGAGACTGCCAACCAGACCCAAGAGCCCCACCAACCGGGCCCCCCCATCCCAGTGTACGCATCCTCCGCCCCAGTACCCCACTTATTCCATCATGTTCTTCCGTGTGAGGCCCCCACTCTTTCCCCAGGTCCGCACTAAAAGGATATAGCCTGCTGGGGCTAGTGTTCCATCCTCCTCCACAATCCTCGCTTATATAATTTCATCTACAGATTTATGCGTTATCTTTGGTATGTCCGTCTCAGAGTCTTCAGCAGCACTGGTTGCCTGGGAGCAGTCCGACCGTCCAACCTCTTGGTCACTCCGAGTTGACCTGGGGCTGGATCCCGATTGACTGAGCTCTGCCACTGCTTTGAGGGCTTTGTGCCATTCCTCTCGAACTTCTGTTGAGGAAGGTGCCCCAGACTTGCCCGGACCACCATCTCTCTTCTTTGTTGCTGACCCCAGGGAGTTCCCCACAAGCCACACCCCGGGCCAGAGTCCAACCATTCCCAGGCCTCCTGCAGCGTCTGAAAAAACTGCACGCCTGTCTGACTGATCACTCTCAATCGGGCCGGGAACAACATTGCATATGGGATCTGTAGCTGTCGTAGCTTCTTTTTCACTGCTAAGAATGTGGTTCTCTGCCTCTGTACTTCCCTAGTGAAGTCAGGGAACACCATTACTTTACTGTTTCCGACTTGTAGGTTATTTTTCTGGCGGGCTTGTTTGTGGATGTAGTCTCGGTCTCTGAAGTGAAGCAGTCGAGCCACTATTGGCCATGGCGGAGCTCCCGGTCTGGGGGGTCTGGATGGGTGGGACCCTATGTGCCCGTTCTAGCGGATTATCGGGGCCACTTCTGTTTTGAGCCAGTCTTCCTGAAACTGCACCATCTCATTCCCTTCTTCCTTCTCTGGTATTCCCACTATGCGCAGGTTATTCCTGCGAGATCGCCCTTCGTTGTCTTCTGCCCTCACCTCTAGGATCCGTACCTTGGCTTCAATATCCGTGAGAGATTTCCGCAGTTCCGTCACCTCTGTGGGAAGGTCAGAAATTGTCCGTTCAGTGTTCGTTACCCTATCTGCTAGTCGACGGTGGTCATCTTTCAGTAGACTTAGGTCAGTACCAATGGCGTCGATCTTTGTTTCTAGTGCTTCTCGGGAGGACGTGATGGCCTGCATGATATCTATCAGTGTAGGACATGCAATAGAAGCATCCTTCACCAATTCTGGACTGTCCTCTTCCTCATCTGTCTGGGCACTTCCTCCTCCCATGTTACGGGTGCTGTGCCCCCTCAGTTTTGGTACTTTCCCCATACTCGCAGGTGGCCTCTATTGCGTGCTCACGGTGGGCCCACTCGCTATTCTCCTCTTTCACTGCTTCTGTCGAGATGCTCCATGCGCTTGCAGCCTGTGGCGACAATCGCGGGGCCTGGGGTGCTTTCTGCTAGCCCCCCTTTAGTCAGTGTCACCGTCGTGCAGAGGGTCTTCCCTCCGTCCGCCATCCGCGTTGTGGCTCCCCAGGGCCCTTTTCTCATTCATGGGTCAGTGCTCCAGTCACTGGGCCACCCCTTACCTTGATATCTGTGGGCCTCTCTCTGCTGGTCTCCTGGTAATCTTGCAGCGCTTGTAGCCCTGCAGCAGGCCTTTTACTTGTGACTCTCTCTCTTGCTTGCACATTTCCTAGGGCTCTCGACCCCACTACTAATGCCCGGCACGTACTGAGTAACTCCTCTGTTATGCCAGCCAGGCACTAGGCTCCGCACGACTTTCCTGGTCCTCGGTGCGTATACCGGCCGGGCCCGGCGGTCTCAGGGCCCGTGGCTGCTCCTGCCTAACCCGCAGCGCTTCCCCGCGTTGGGCCGCCCCTCGGCCTCTCGCCTCCGGTGCAGTCTCTTCAGTGCTTCCCGCTCATATCGGCCGCAGGGGGGACGTGTAGCTTCCCTGGTGTTTACCGCTCGAGAGTGCGGCCGCGCTGAGCTCCCCCCGCAGCCTACCTTCGTTGCTGCAGCTGCGCCGACTCCATGACTGCTCACGGCCGCGCCAATGTTATCAGGGTCACTCTCATCCACCCCTGGATTCTGGCGGTGCCGCTTCACTGGAATCAGCAGGCACTCTTTAGGTTAGTAGCGGGCCCCCAGGTTGAGTCTGCGGGCCGCCTGTCTCCTGCGCTGCCCCGTGAATAACCGATCTCATCGGGCTCACTCCTCGCGGGCTCCCAACTTCAGCACTCGCTGTTCAGAGTGGGCGCCATTTTGTTTGCGGCGTCTCGAGGTCGCACTTTGCTTTACCCCGCTTATCTGTGGAGCGTGACCCCCCAGACTTGGAGAGAAAATACCCTGGGATGTCTCCCCTACTGCCTCAGTGGGTTTTTGGTGGAGCTGGGGCACAGGATTTTGCCGGATGGGGGATTCCCAGGGCAGAGTTCCACAGCCCGCTTCCGGCTACATCGGCGCCTAGCCACGCCCCCCTTACTGTCATATGCTTCATATCCAACTGACGAAACTTAGAATTCATCACAAAAACTTTCTTACTCTTTCGCACAAGCTGTTACAGGAAATGGCTAGAACACCACAGACATTTTAGAGGAAATCATCAGCTAACCATCTACAGCAAAAACCTATAATTGACAAGGAATAATACGTAGAGCTGATCAGGCCTTTTACATATTAAATATAGGCTTGGAATACGTCCTAAATTAGTTATGTTATGTTATATTGATTTGTATAGCGCACTAATCACCCAAGAGGGCATTCAGGCGTTTGGGCAGGTGTGTAGGTTTGTGGTCCCCAAGGTGCTTATGCGAAGAGCCAGGTCTTCAGCTTCTTGTGGAACTCAAGAAGTGAGGAGGAGGCTCTGATGTGTTGAGGGAGATCGTTCCATCTCTTGGGTGCGATGTAGGAGAATGAGCGACCTCTAGTTTTGCTTTTGAGGATGTAGGGAATGTGTGAGAGTGAGGCAGAGCGTAGGTGTCTGGTGGGTTGGTGAAAGTGTATGCGGCTGTTCAGGTATTCTGGTCCTGTGTTATGTAGGGTTTTGTATGAGTGCGTAGTTGTTAGAAAGAAGTGGAAAGGTGCCTAAATACATCTAGCCTCTGAGAAGGCTTTAATATATCTATCCTCTTAATATGAATCATTGGCCATTATATAAAGATCTAAGATCGCAGTAGCTGAAGCCTTTGTTATGGTATTAGAGACCTTTGCCTTGCTCTATACTTCAGTAGGTCTAAGTCCCCCCACCCCTGTTGTATTCACAAGGCCAAAATACATTGAAGGGTTATGAGGGATGATTATGAAATATGTATCCTTTGAAGAGGTCTGGATACGTTTATTACTGTTCCTATATAAATTTTGCTTAAAATCTCAGGAATTGGCATTTTGACAATAGTATACCTCATATAAAATACAAAAAATGATCTACACCTTTGTTACCGATTCTCTAATGAATTATAAGTAACTGACAGTATGACATTGTTAAAACGTTCTGCAGGTGTCTTCTCCCCTATAGATTTTATTAATCCATATAAGAATTGTTTAATCATCTCATATTATCAAACAGTATGTAATATTTCTTGTAAACCGGCTGGTCCGAAAGCTAGACACAAGCAGGTATTAAAATTAAAATTATATGCAACCAGTGAAAGAAAGACTCCTGTACCCTGAGAGGTTAGGTAAAGATACAATGTAGGCTGCTAAGAGCCCCTCTTAGAGGAGAATTAAACCACTATTTGACATTAAAATAGTCAATCTATAGCTATCGTGGTTGACACATACCGTCTGATTAATCCAGGGATCAGGGCCTATTTTTCTAGACTTCCATAGTTGAGAAAAGTGGCAAGGATTAGAATTTTACCCTGCCTTGTGGGCTCCTTTCTCAGTTTCTCCACACTACAATATACTGATTAAAGTCCAGGTTTGTGAGGGTTTCTCCCTTCTTTCATAAATGATAGAGGCCCCTATTGAGTTTACCAGTCACCGGTTTGCCACTCTCTGCTGATCATTCTAATCTAATATTGCTGTAGTGATTCATCATTAATTTTGCACCTCCATTTTCCAATACCACAAGGATCAGTAATTGCGGAATGCAAAATGACCAGGCAATTGTGATTTATATCCTATCGAGAGTGCTATTCTGAGAAATGTAGTAATTCTGTATTGGTAGTTTCAGACCCAAAATTATTGACACCAGAGGGATCAATAATGCTTTGAGGGAACATTACCGCACCATTACGCATGATCCCCTATGGACTGGGGAATTAACTGGGAGGTCTTTGGTAACATTGCTGATTCCGAGCAGTTTTCTGGGCACCAGTTCTGCCAGTCTTCACCTGGCGAAATGTCTCATCAGAAATTTGGTTGCAGTAATACTGTAAGCGATATTACCACTTTACTTATTACTGATTCAGGAGGAAACTGCTGCTTCTGCTCAGATCTCCGATGGGATGACCGTTTGCAGATAGTCTAACCAGTGACAATGCTCGGGGTAGCATTCCAACCCAGCGTTTTTTGCCCACTGTGGCACTCTAGAGAGAGGCCCATCCAGTGCTTAATTTGAGCCAGTGGTTTCCGGTGCTTGGCACTGGCACTTAATTGTCAACACCAGCACTTATGACAGTGCACCACATGGTGGAGCTGTTTGCCTAGCTTAGAGATAAGCATAACAACACTTGTTTATTAATTAAATGCACATTAAAAATTACTAACACCTGCCGCCCAAGCCCTTCTTATAGCATTGGGGGCCTGGAATAGTCTGAATTGTCCCACTTATAGGAGTGTGAAAGTTAGTAGTTGTGTTGGTAGGGTCACTGGCATTGCTGGCAGGGGCAATAGGTGGTGCAAGCTGCAGTGGCCTCCTGGCAATGGCCCTGGCACTTATTATTTTACAAATTAAGCACTGGCTAATGCAAATCAGTACTGACCCTGTTCCTCGTGGAAACAGTCCATCCCGAACATTGGTCACCACACCCCTCCACTGATTGAGCTTCACCCCGATAAACTGCTAATAATAAAATCTATATTCATCTGCATTCACGTGCTCTGTAGATTACACCGGTCTGTTGTCAGGAGCCCTTGTTACACGGCAGAGCTAATTCAGTTGAGACAGGGAGTTGACTTCCTTCACACAGTGAAACTCTCACTAACATCATGCAGCAGATGTGCCTGGTGCTAGTCAGCACATCACAGGGGAACGTTACATAATGCATGAAAAATGCACCGAAGAGAATGTCATGGGGAAAAACATACTTTGAGAAAGGGAAGTTTAGATGAATCCAATTGTCACTGCTGCATCAACTGTGCATTTATACAGGCATGAAAAGGGTGCTCTGACATGATCATTTATTATTTGTATACTTTGCTGAATTAAGTACGGTAAGTGCTACTTTAAATTAATGCAGGCGCGGCCGGCACAGGTATTGGCGGTGGGACAGGACAGGGGCGGGGTGGTGGGGGAGAAGTGAACAGATGACGGGATAGGGAAAGTAAAATAAAAAAATTAATAAAACCACTTACCTTCCGCTCGCCGCATCGCCGCATCGCCAAGACGACGATGCAGCAAGCAAGGTAAGTGGTTTTATTTTTTTATTTTACTTTCCCTATCCCGTCGTCTGTCCACTGCCCCCCCACTGCCGCGCCACACCCCACCGTCCCACCGCTGTTACCTGTGCCGACCGTGCTTGTTTAATGCTCATTGTTGCAGAGCAGATAGCAAAATCCTTTTAAAAAGGACCATTTTGGGGGATTTTGCAACCACTTGGACCAGTGTTGGCAAGTAACCAAATATTGTGCCTGCTAAACAGTGTATTTTCAGAATATTTTAATCTGTTTGGAAGATTCAGGCAAGCCTGTAGGTAATGGAGACACCAAGGGGCATGAGTAACCAACAAAACACATTGTGGATAACGCTGCTTAGTGAAAATAAAAATGTGGCCATCATCACGTTTACCTGCTAATGTTTTACGAGCACCTGCTCATCAGAGAAGCATTGCACCGATGTATGGTTCTCAGCTTCCCTGGCAGTTCCTCGAATTATTGGACACAACATGTCTTTTCCGTGAGTTAGGCTTATAGAGACAACCAGTAAAGTGTTGTCTGTATAGAGGTGATGTGATATTATCTATGAGACCATATGCACTGGTTTACAGTAGGAGTCAATAAATTCAGGACAAAGGTTGGGGACAGTTTATGTCAGCTGTTGTGCATCCATCAATACCTGGGACAACAAGGAGGTTATTTAGCTGTTTTGGATGCCTGGGGCCGTATCACAGATACAGCGCATTTTCCTTGTTTGCGCCGGGCGCACCATTTAAAAGGCACGCCCGGCGCAAACAAGGAAAATTCACTGTATTAGGATGAATGCGCTGCCCCGAGGGCCGCCGTGAATTCGCGCTGCCCTGGGGACAGCGCATTCATGTGAAAAACAGAGTGACTGCTTTGAAGCTGCTCCGTGTTTCCCAGTCCAGGCGGGAACCGCCTGCACTTTGAAGAGGGATTAGAGATCCCCTTGCAGGCGGGTGCAATGAGTGACTGCACCCGCTTCAAGGGGATGTCTGGGGGGATCCATGGGACCCCATCTCTCCCCTCCAGAGGGCTGCCATCAGGGGGCGCAGTGACAGTGCGCACCGTTTAGGTAGCGCACTTTCAGTGCGCTTCCTGACAGCTTCTTTGCCTCTGTGCCCGCATCTATAATATGGCGGGCGCAGAGGCACAGGGATTCCCTCATTTGCATGGGACCACAACCCCATGTAAATGAGGGAACGCCCTCTGATGACAGAGCTGGCGCTTTATGTGCACTAGCGCTATCGGTATTACAGAAGGGGACGCACAAGCGTCTGTAGCCCCTTCTGTAATACCAAAGTGCCCCGGGGGCATGCAAAGTGGGCGCCAATACCTGTTGCGTCCCTGGGGCACTTCCGTAATAATACGGCCCCTGGTGTGTGTCAAGTCTCTGCACAATAAGTACTTTGTCAGCATATGTAAAGAATTGAAAGCTTCATGATGCAATCAAGGGGCAGTTGCCAGATATAAAATATAGGGACAAAAAGGCTATTTGGTATCCCTGAGCCCATGAAACATGACTGGGAAGCCAAGGAGGGAGGGCCACCCCCTGAGGTGATTAAACAAGGCCAGGGAATCCTGTCCCAGCAGGTTCTCCTCTGGCCACGTGTGACAAAGATTAAATATGTTTTGCTTCCATGAAGGTCACACTTTAACACTCTTCTCTCAGAACATGAAATTATCAGGAACGAGTTGCAGATTAATTTGCTTCTGAAGTAAGGCAGAAATGTGCCGCATGTAGCGCGGTGTTTCCATAAAAAATAAACTGAGTGGGTGTGGGAGCCAGCAAGCGGTGAAACAAATAACGAGTCAAAATAGCACTGAAACGTGAAACATTAAAAAGATAACACTGAACATATTTCTTTTGAAGCTTCTGAACCATTTTAAGTGCTAGAAGTGGCGTAGGTTAGGGTGAGCACAAACATATGTGTGTAAGGCAGATCTGTGCTAGAGGGCCAAGAGAGGAGGGGGAAACAGGACACCAAGTGCAGAAAACAGACAAGGGACTGAAGGTGTGCAGGGTCTGATGCACAAAACCTCAGAACATTTAGGAGCAAGTGATGTTTACACATGAACAATCTTTGTGAGTCAGACCCAGAGGAAAGATAGGAAAAGAACTAAAAGTGGGGGCCTGGAAAGGTGAGGGAGGACATGTGTGGCGATGCGTTTGCAGGGGCTGTAAGTCACAACATTGAGCTCAATAATATCGACGTACAAATACAATATACTTAGTTTACTTTATAATTACTTTTCTAAACTCTGCATCTACTTACCTAGACAGTATGTTGGTAGTCAATATTGTGGGGTCGAGTTAAGTGTGAGTCAGTACTGAAACTTCAGTATTGTGGTACAACATATTTGTAGGAAAAATGATCCCTCATGGAGTCCTTAATTTCATATATGTGAAATTCAGTTTTATTACATTAGTATTTTTCAATTTGAAAATTAACTCTATATTTCACATAGAGGTAGTCAAATCAAATCATTTTTATTGATATAGATCTCATCAGAGATCAACAATATATACAGTTTTTTTAAATAATCAATTAAAACAACACATATGCAATGTGTGCATCACAATACAAACGTACAGTTAATACATAGATAAAAAATATTCGAAAAACGCAAACAGATTCTAAAACACAAATTTATTGGGAGGTGTCTTCACGAAAGCAATTAGATCATTGGCTTTAAATGCATTATATCTAAAACACAAGGCACGGTTAAAACAATATTGTTAGCATTTAAAATTTCAAAAAGAGAGGTGGGGTTGAGTTTTATCCCTTGTCTCGATTTTTGAAATAGAGAATTTTGCCACATGGATGGTACAATGAAAATAAGTTGTAAGGCAATTGCAGTTTATCAATCTTAGTGTTTGATCCCAAAATATTAGCTTTCTTTAGCTAAAAATGCACAATAATGTGGTCGTTGTGGGTCGTTTCGTCTGCCTCAGTGATATTGTCATTGAGAGCTGTGTTCACCACTGTAATTAATCCAGCAGGTGATAATAGCAGTGTATGTATTGTTACTGGGACATTCAGTGACCATAGCACTGTTTAAAGGTGCCTGTTGATTACAGCTACCTACAATTATATCTCCAGTAGACAATATGAGGATTGACATGCCTCCAGAAAGAGTAACACCACTTAAAATGTCTCCCATTAACTGTACTACCTACAATTAAGTCTCCATGGATTGACATGCCTCAAGCGTGTCATGCCTCTCCTTGAATTCAACCCTAGGACAGACCATCCTACATAGGAAATGCTTTTTAGGTCCCCCCTACAGACACCTTATCACTTTCTGATGTCCAAGACCTATCATGGACAGTCCTAACACTTAGTGTGGGCCTATGGGTCAGCCCTTTGCTTATCATTGGTTGGCTTTCTTGCCAGTCTTATTTACCTGTATCTTATTTGATCGCTTTCCTCTGTCTTACACTGTTTGTCCATCCTCTGGAGCATACCTTCTTTACCAAACTTTTGATGGGATACATTGCAGAGTTCTATAACAGGGAACTACTTTTTCCTTTTTCTCTCAGCACTCCATCGATGTTCATGTGTTTTCTTGCCCTCCCCCCCACACTCGCTGTGTTGCCATCATCCCCCACCAAGCTTGCCCATTGTTTCCCCTCTCCCTCCCCACCCCACTCCGCTTGGCTTTTTGTTTTTTGTTTCTAATTGAAACACTCCTTCCCACCCAGATTCCTCACTAGCTCCCCATACACTTCTTTTTGCTAATGCTGAACAGCATAAGCAAAAAGTATTGGCAAAGTCAATAAGGCTGTATTGGCAAAGAGGAAAGGCATGACCTATTGGCTTTTCCAATGCTTGCTTTCTTTGAAGGTCAAATCATGCTTTCCCCTTATTAAACACAACCATTTCAGATAATTTGCAGTGGATTCACGTTTTAGTTGTGTTTCATTGACATCCATTGCAATCATACAAACCGCTGTACATCAGCACTGGGGATATGTCTACTGGGAGGCTGGGATGGAACAGAATATGAAGTGAATCACTTACATCCGTTATTGAGTGAATTAGTACTTGATAGCCTCATGTACTAATGTAGGGGCGTTTAAGTTATTATTGGACATAAGCATAGGTTGTAATGGTGAACATGAACTGCAAGAGCATATGTCCTGTTTACCAATGGGTGAGTTGACAGTGAGGTATCTACCTCACCCAATAAATAGCATTTTCCCAGGATATGACATGCACCAGCTTTGGTAAATACCTCCTATTCCAAATTTGTCACTTGGAAATGAGATATAGGATGTGGAATTACTATTTAAAGAACCGAGTTTCAACCATTTTACATTTTTTTCCAGGCCTTTCCTCCAATAAATTTCAAGGTGTTTCACCTGCCAGGACTTGTGGCGGGAACTCTTGATAACTGCTGTTTGTACATAGATCTGAATTTTACCCCACTTTAAAATCGCAGCCTTAGTGTATTCCCTGAAGATTGTGAGAGTGAAGTCCGAAGAAGCGGTTCACTGACAGAATATCGAACACAAAATATCGTGTGGACAGAATATCATGTCCAAAATATCGAGGACAAGAATATCGAGTAGGTAAGTGCAAATAGATAGGTATCAATTTACTATTCTTAACTCCAGATCTACGTACCTTGAAGATATATATATCGTCAAAGTACATATATGTGGAGTTATATATAGTAAAACTTTACTTACCCATAAGAAATGACCTTCACGATATTCTTGTCCTTGATATTTTTAACACGATATTGTGTCCGACGATATTTGTGTTCTCGATATTTTGTCCACCCACCCAAAGAAGCATGCCCAGCACTTTGTGTAAGGCAGTACTGCAGGGCAGGGGAAGTAAATTTCACATCATGGCAAAAGAGTAACAGCTTTGAGAGGGAAGGAGGATGTAGAGCAAAGCAATTCGAAATTTGAGAAGTATCACAACAACCTTGGACAAAATTAAGGCCTGAATGCTGTCATACTTGGATGAGAATTGAAGTATCTGATGTTGTTTGTGATATGCCTCAGTCACTACAATCTTGTGGCAAGCTTTGCACTGGGTGATGGAAGTGGACTCCTGAATATCAACAACTCACATTATATCCAAACACCCCTCAGTGCAGGGGTGTTGTGCAAGCTATGGAGGTTTATGTGAGAGAGAGAAAAAGTGAAGAACAAAAGACGAAAGTCGGAGTAGGTCAGGGACCGTAAGAAGAAAATAAAGAGAAGAGGACATACAGAAAGCGGAAATATTTGCAAGATTATATATGAAGTAAATGTATTGTTTAAGAATGTTGCAGCACTTAATTGAGTAAAGAGTCACATATATAGTAGTTATATGGTTGTAGATATTCTCGCAAGGAGAGTTGAAGAATGCATGGATTCATACATTTAAGATTGTGTAGTATCTCACACACTAAAAAGTGAGATGTGATGATGTGACTTGGAACGTGGTCCGGCGTCATTCAAAGGGAGGAAAACAAGAGACGGGCTGGAGAAGACGCGATCAGGTGGATTAGGGACTTTAAACTTCTGTTATGCAAACCACTTTTTTGGACATGTGGGTGATTTACCCTACAGTTTTACAATGGATTGTTACACCGGACCATGCCATGCATTCGGACAAGCTTCGAGGCATAACTGCAATACATAGTAGGCAGAAATAAATACCAATAAGGATAGATAAGACCAATCTGTAAATCAGATCAGGTCTATACCTCCAAAACAGGGCCTCTACGGCTCATTTGAAAGTGTGTTGCCACTGATGTTTTCCTTGAGATTTCATGGCTTGAGGCGTTAAACAAAAGAGGACTTGCCCTTCTAGTGAGTGGATCTGTTACAGCCAGCCCTAGTCTCACTGACCTCAGCTGGGACACTCTCATATTGGTGCACAGTGACATTTTAACTTTGCTCCCAGAAGTACCTGAAATTGATAGGGTTTCGTCATGTCCCCATTTGGGATTAAAAATCACGCAACATGTCTAAGAGAAAGGTAAATATATCCAGATTGGAGAATTTATTCTGACATGGATCAATTTTATACACAGAGTAGGACTCCTAAAAGGGGTCTCTGAAATAAATCAAATCTAGGTCTTCGTGTATTAACACATATCCCTATAGACATAGAATGGGCAAAACCATTTGATACATCAGACCTCAGAGACTAGAAAACTCCCACTAGATAAGTGCAGCGACCCCTCAAACAAAGAATGTGTTAATTTGGTTAATCAATTAACATTTTCCAGCAACTGTGGCCAAGAAGGAGATATGTTCAAAGGCCTAAACTGAAACCAGGAGACATGAGTTGTAATCCCTGATTCCCCACTTCACCAAAATTGTGTGACTCTGAGCAGATCACTATATCTCCCACATCTGCCCAAATGTGGAGCTCGTAAAGAAAGTCTTAAGACTAGAAGTAGGGCTGTACAATGAAATTGCGGCTGTTCTGTTCATCCTGAAAGCGTCAGTAGGATTCAGTTTGGGAAGTGCTGATGAAGGACTTGTGGCCTCGTTAGGCACATGACAGATTCACAAAGGCTCTCATTCCCATTGGTGCATTTTTCACACTGATGGGCGCCTGCATGGCACAATGGTAGCCGTTTCTGTTAATACAACCATGGTCACAGAATGCATTAAACTATGGCCATGTTCCGCTTTATAATGAGATGAACAGGCTGCATTACATTGTATCCGTATTTTGCATTCTATTGATGACATATGCTCTATGACATTGATGTATTCTGGCTTACATTGTATCCATGTATGCATATGCTGCATTATATTAATGGCCGTATTCTATACTATATTGATTTAGTCTGGCTTACATTGTATCCATAGTCTGCATTCTATTGATGGTCAATATTCTCTATTACATTCGATTATTCTGGCTTACATTGCATCCGTATTCTGTTGATGGGATATTCTCTGTTCCATTGACGTATTCTACATTACTTCGATGGGCATTGTATTCTGTTGAGATGGGGATAATCTGCATTACATTGATGGGCAAATTCTGCATGGATGGACTTCTACGTTACATTGTGGGCATATTTTGCATCATTTGATGGTCTTGTTCTGCTTTACGGCATGCACAATTTTCTGCATTTTGTGGTTGACATATCCTTTCTTACATTGATTGTCAGATTCCGCATTACACTCTATGCATTCTCTGCATCCCTTTGGTGAGCATAGTCTCGATTACATTATGGGCATTTTCCGTATTATTTGAAAAGCATTCTGCAATAAATTGTAGGCACATGCTGCCTTTTTAACGAATCACATTGTGAGAATATTCTGCATTAAATATTAGATATAATTCTGCATTACATTGATGGATATATTCTCCTTTCCACTGTGGAAATATTCTGCCTTAAATTGGTGGACATTCTCTAGTTCATTGTGGGTCTGCCCATCATTTCATAGTTTGACATATTTTGCTTTCCACAGATGTAAAATTCAGTAATACAAGCCTCATCGTGTAAACTACACAGTGTACACCAACCAAAAGAATGAACTGAGCTCTGCCGGAGGGTGAGGAAGGAGGGTTACTTATGCCCCCATTATGAGTGTGCAGGAATTTTCTGCAGGGCTAGCAGGGGACTGGAAGTTGCAAATTACCAAATTCCAGTGATTACAACTCTTCTCACAGGAATGTGGAATAACTGCACAGAGCCAGTAATACTGGATCCTTTTCTAAGCATCTCTTACCAGTTCTGGAGAGGAAACCTCTGACAGCAGGAGGGCTGGTGGTAATGGAGCAGAAGAAGGTTTTCAGGGGGGTGGAGTGAGGATTCAGGTAGTCAGGGCAGGTGTTGTCCTGTCCAGTGGAAGCAGTGTCTGCTCCCTTTGTGCTGCTGCTGTGGTCAGGCAGGTGTCTGCTGTGCTGCTCACTGCAGCCCCTGCCCCTGTAGCATGAAAAAGGGTCTGGTGTCTCTGGGCCCAGAATTATCAGTTCCAGAATTCCCAAACCAGGAAACACTGGAGCATGTTTGCCTTTTTGAGTTTGATGGGGGTGGGGGGCTTTGAGTCCCAAAGCCTGCTTAATATTTTTTCTCATTCGGCGCCTAGAGGGAGTGGTTGAAAACTAGGCCCTTAAAACATTGTGTAGTTCATTCTCAGGTTCCCAATCCATACTTCAAATTTGAGGCATGTATACTGCAGTAGGGACGACCCCTATCTTTATTAAGCTGAATAATTACTGCTCCCACTGTATCTTGCTCATTCACAAATTTAGTAGGATCCCTGGGTATTAATGGACTTTGTGTGATTACACCACATTTGGTGTATATGCACACAGTATGCTGCTGCCCCTTTGGGTCGGTTGGGGTTATGTAGATGCTTATATGTTTTACCCCACACTATCTCTCACAGGAATACCCTAAATCCAGCGGATCTAAGTAGGCATGACATTGAGCTACCAGGTTTCTCCACCCAGCTGTAAAAACGTAAACAGAGTGCCTCTCACGGATCCATCACAGTGCAGAAGCATCATATAGCTCCTAGTTTGCTGGGCCCACCAGGTGCTTTAAGCTTAAAATTGAGATATAAAATGCTTTGCAGTTCATATCTCTGCAAACGGTGAGAGGCAGTAGGATGCAACCGCGTTTCGCAAAATCCAGGTTCTTGAATGGGTGGTGATCCACAATACCGAGACCATTTACTGTAACCTTGCATATGCTGATTGCATAAAAGTGCCTGCAGGGGGTTCTTTTCTTGTCACTTTTGCGTGGACCCCTTAAGGTATATAATCCTGGATGTCCCAACGGTATCTATCTATCCTTGTTGTTATTCAGTGCCACCAGGGGTTGTGTCGCTGTTGCTTCAGGGTGAACCTTGCACTGCGTGTACCGTGTTGTGGTACACACAGTGGTTCCAAGGTTAGGCTCTCTGTTGTACGGTGTATATACACTGGGTGCTCATCAGGGCCTCATGGGATGTACAGCTTATTGGTGGCCTCTGCACTCTATATACCATGCTTATTTAACAGGGATTCCAAGTGTAATGTCAGGTCCCCTCTTGTATCCACATGCTATG
Organism: Calotriton arnoldi; assembly: GCA_963921515.1. Classification (NCBI taxonomy): domain Eukaryota; kingdom Metazoa; phylum Chordata; class Amphibia; order Caudata; family Salamandridae; genus Calotriton; species Calotriton arnoldi. The sequence goes on along the minus strand of CAWUFW010002762.1, from coordinate 1,730,045 downwards.
CATTCTGTAACATCGTGATTTTAATATGCTAATCACTCCTGAAATAGTAGGTATGTGTGACTGCATCAAGTCTCACACTCTTCACGAAACCTCATACCTGAGCACAGCAACACACTTACACCCTCACCCAAAACCTCCCATCCAGGCAAACTACAACCAACGCCCAATCAACCTGGTACAGAGAAACAGTTCTTTGAGCGTCACCTTATATTATGTGCCAAATCGCACTCCTCATCACAACACACTAGAATCACCACGTGCGAAAGGTCTGTTGGCTTTGACAATGCTAGTTTATATGTGCGAGGCCCCTTTTTTGTCTCATGATGTCCTGGTTTGAGTCACCCGCTACTGCTGTTCATTGACTTTTCTCTCAGAGCTGTGCTCACAGTGTTGTTCCTATTCCAGCAGGAGTTAATGGCCGTGTGTGCATTGTTACCAAGGCGCCCAGTACTTGAACGAGCTCCCAGGAAGTGAGCCGCTTAATTATGACCCCTTTGGACAAAAGCATGATTGATGCCTTCCAGTGACTGTGCCACCGCTTGAAAGGTCAGCCACGAACTGTGCTACAAACAATTAAATCCCCATTAGACAGCAGAGTGATTGACTGAAAGGTCAGCCATCAACTGGACTACCTACTGGCAAATCTCCATTGGACATGTCAGTGATTGACGTGTCTCCAGAGTGTGACGTCAGTGCACACATCTACTCACTGGAGAGTTCCTCCTCCAGCAAAAAGTTTTTTTTCCATGAAGCCGAAATCATGGTATGACTTACTAGACACACGGTTAACACAAATACTTTGCTCTGGACAAACTCATAATCCGTTATTATAATGTTTCTTCCTGACATTACATAGTCACATCTGCAGATTTCACATCTGTGTGGACATCACACAAGCTGTTCTACAACAGCACTGGTGTTTTGCCTGTTACAAAGCCATGGAGGGACAAGATAATGTCTAGTGACATAAGAACAATGAGCTAATTATTCAGAAAAATATGCAATTACTGTGCCACTCAAATCCTGACAGATGCACTCACAGGGCTATGATTTTGTGACCCTTTTAACCCTCATTTGTATATCAACTTTCACAATTTCAAAACCACATTTGCACCGGGCTGGAGGAGATAAGCCCAGAACATGCAGCTGAGAATACTCAAAGGAATCCGAAGCAGGCAGTGGAAAAGAACATGCAGCAAGTTTTGTAAACCTTTCCAGGTTTTGATGTTCACTCTTGCAGATTGTTAACGTCATGTAGACAAGGATGAAACAGAGTCTGGAATACTGTAAGGAATGTGCTCAACATCCATAAAAGTGACTAGAATAAAGATGGTCCAACTCCATAGAATAACTGGTAGGGTAAAGCATTGCTCTTCATAAAGTATGTACAGGACAAACCTGCTTTTGGTTGGGACACAGTAGGCCCGCCCTGATAAAGCCCACGAGTGCAGATCCCTATACAATGGCTAAAACACATTTTTCAGCTTGGATAATCTAGCGTAAAGAACACATTAACAACACTGTTAATGGCGAGAGGCCTAAATGAAAATGCTCAACAAAATAGCGCTAAACTCTGGAACTCCAATGGAAAGGATCTTTACATTCGTGAAAAAGAGCCAATTTATTATGTTGGCCATGATTGGCCAAAACACTGGAACCATTTTAAAGTGTCAAGCCAAACTGTCTACCAGTGCATTTACCTCTTCTGCAGGTAATCTGATGCATCAATGTCTGAGAAGGGGTCTTGGAAGACGGGCTTCTGAGTGCCCTCACCCAGACCTCAGTCACTCCTCCCAAATGGAGGGCAGGTGAGGGCCACAACTAAGACTTTGTTCACTCCTCTCTACTGCAGAGAACAGCCAGTTCAGAACCCCTCATTCGTATATTCATTTAGTTGAGTACTCACAACGTAAAGCTGTGTTCACTCCCCTCTTTTGTAGATAACAGCCAGTTCAGAGAGACTCATTCAGAAATTAAATCACTCCTTCCTAATGTAGGTAAGCGCCACCTTAGTGCCACTCACTCAGCTCTTCGGTCACTTCTCCCTAATAGAGGGATGAACCAGGCCTTAAGTCGCTCTTTTTTAATGTAGGTCTGAGCCAGTGGAGTGCCACTCATTCAGACTTTGGATCGCGCCTAGGTGAGTACCCATTGAGTGCTATAGTCAGATCGAAACTCATCTAAAAGCTGATTGGTGTCCGCATGGGCCTCAATATGGAGGGAATCTACGGGGTCATTGCTTCTCTAGAGGTGATCGGAGAGTGTTAGAAATGGGCTTCTAGCAGAGAAAGTCACAGAGGTCCAACAATGTGTTTTTTGGCAGTGGTGTTGCCCATATATTCTTAAGTTAGACCGCAGCTGAGCTTTAAATTGTACTACTTCCTGACAGTAAAGAGTCTGCAGTCTGACGAAAACCCAGCCTTCTGTAAATACAGATAAGTTTTGTGGTCTCTGGCACTAGCCCAGCACCTTGCTTGCATACCACTGTTGTTTCCTTGTGAGTGTCACAGCTGTTTTTAACTCTGCTACACTTATTCTTTTTCACCCCACTGCCCTGGAAGCATGGCTGTTCCATGCGTCGATTCACAATTTTTAAATATGTATTTTGATGTTTTTCCTGAACGTCACCTACTTCCATCTCATATTTGATACTAATTTCTAGAAGTAGATGTCCGCTGAAAAGAAACTGACCGTATTATGTTTATTGCTATAAAATCATAAAAAAGTATCTCAATAATATATTGCCCCTTCTTATTGCCCTCAAGGGTAGGGGTTTACATTTCCGAGTCTTTCTTCATCAGATTCAAGGTGCATCACAGACACCATTATGGGTTCCCTCTTCAGTTTTTTTCTCCATTTGAAGGCAAAGTAAAAAGAATGTATACTACAAAAATAACGACTCAAAAATTAAAAACATTAAAAGAATATCTATCTGGACCAAATTAGTCGTCGTCAAAATTCCCAAGCTAGCCAGATTAACTTCTGACCTACTTTAGAGGGGGTAGGGGGTTATTTTAACTCAAGACCTGGCATGTCTAGAGGCAAGCATGTGATGGCAGGATAGGTGCAGGTTTAAATTTATGTAAGAAGATATTGTATGGCCTTTAATTTTGCTGTGTACTTTATTGTGTTTGTTTGTAATGTACATTTTCACGTTACCTTCAGAATTGGAGACACAATATCCTAGATGGTGATTCAGGGATGATCCTAGAATATGCTCTCAGACCAACAATGATCAGTCTCCACCCTCTCGATTTAGAAGAGTGCCTTGAAGTGCCACCTCCTCCTTTTGCAGTTGCAGAGACCCTCTCTCGTAACTCCTGCTTCCAAGCCATTGCCAACCTGGCCTCCTCCCTCAACAACCGGTGGCACAATATTATACAATATGCATATTGTGTTTATATGTATGTTTGTGCAAAGTCAAAAGGTAATTATGGTTCAGTAAACACAAATCCCCAAAAACTTTGAAATTCACCAGCTATGTTATGCGATGAACAACACACACCATACTTTACACCACCTGCCATATTGTGCTCCTGGCAGTTAGGCTTTGTAGGTCGAGCCTAGGCAGCGCGCATGTTCTGACTGCAAGACCTGCTGTAATTGCTATATAGACTGTAATCCCTCCTGCTGCTTGCAATTGGTTCACTCCTGCGTCGCTTTTTATTTCCTGGCTCCTTATTGGTTGATGCTCCCGATACATCACTACTGTTTTTAGCTCAGGAGCACTGGCCAACTACAGTTTCCTTACGCTTTTAGGTGTTTATGTGTTCCTTTGGGGACTTCTTGTTTTATTTCCTGCTAGTGTTACTGTGTGGCGTGAGTACCTTGCGCTGTTTATTTTATCACCACGGCGCCTGCTTTACGGGCCGCCGCGTGCATAACTTGTATTTACATGAGAGCCGCGCTTCATGTTTTAACATGGCTCCCGCTTTCATGTTTCTCTGTACGTGCATAACTTTTATGTACATAGGTGCCACGCTTTATTTGTTTCAGTACAGCGCCCGTTTTCATGTTTATAACACCAATAGCTCTAAATCTCACAAATGCAAGAACTATTGGATTGCAAATGCTTGTTTATATATGCCATTTGCGGTGTGGTGTATGGAGCATGGCGATTGGTGAAATCAGAATATTTCTGAATGAAGTTAAATCAAGCAAAATTTGGTGGAATCCATTCAGTGTTTTTTGCTGCAACTGTGAGCAAAGTTATCAAAATGAAGCAAAAGTAAAGCTTCTCCAAAGAATTTAAAGCAAGAATTATTCTTTAAATATTTAAAGTCATGTCAGACTAATTCCATTTATATTTAATTTCTTCAATATGTATTCATATACATTTTTATATTGCTCAATTCAAACACATATACACAGATACTTATGAGCTCCCTATATACACAAAATCAAAACCAAAAAACAGCCACATCCTCACAATTAGAGTCAATCAAACCCACTCGTACTAAAAGTACCCATACACACCAAACATTAAAAACATTATTGAAAAATTACACGCATATTCCAGTGCAGTATCAATAGGCCAATATCCTATTGGCATCAATAGACATAAATATACATGTAGATTGATTTTTTCCCCCTTGTTTTTAAAGATGACACATCAAGTCGCCTCCTAAAAGGCGGGAGCATGAAAAATGCTACAGCCCGCTGGGCGTGGACTTTTCATCTGTTTCCCTGCCCGCACTGAAGCAAGCAGGGAAACAGATGAAAAGATTGCTCCCGCCCGCGGGGAGGAGCATTTTTTAGCTGCTCCCTGCTGGTGGGCGCAATGCCGGCTCCCACTGGAGGCTGGAGCCACGGGGGCCTTGTGTCCCCAATGAAAGTGTGGTGGTTGCCCAAGGTGGGCACCAGGGCACCCACCCTTTGTTGGCCGGGCCCTGGAGTATGGGGTCCCTGGGGCCAAAATTGGCCCGAGGAGGGGGCCCGGTCCCCCTCCCCTTCACATATGTGACCGGGACCCGAGGGATGGGATCACCGTGGTTAAAATCGGTACGGGGAGGGGGGCTGTGTGCCTCCCTCTCCCTTAAATATGTTGCTGGGGGCATGGGGTCCCTGGGCCGAAAGCAACCCAGGGAGGGGGTCCCCATGCCCCCTCCTCCTAAAAAATGTGCTGGGCACCGAGGGATGGGGACCCGGGGCCAAAAGCTGCCCAGGAAGGGGGCCCATGGACTGGCTGCCTTTGGGAGTTGGCTACAGGGTGGTCAACCCCCCACTTTGCATGGCAAAAGGCTGTGCACAACATAGGGTTGGTTGCATATGGAGGGGTTGCCCGCAGGCAAAGGCCTGTTTCCAAAACCCCCTGCGGCACACAGCCAAAGGCTGTGTGCAGCGACTGTTGGATTAACGTATGGCAATTAAATATTACTTTACTTTTTTTTTTTAAACCTAGAAATTCATGGAAAAAACCAAAGGTTACTGGGACTTTATAGTTAGGAAATAGCATTCAAAAAATTAGAAATTCACTGTCAAAAACAAATGTTACAGGGACGTTATAGTTAGGAAATAGAATTAAAGAAAACTTAGAAATTCACAACAAAACAAAGGTCCAGGGACATTATAGTTAGGCTCAGATTTTACACACATATAACCACAGAAATTCAGCAGTTATAGTTATCTCAAGAAACTATAACTCATGCTCTAAGTTACTATAACAAGCACCCTCGCCATGCACTGCTAATTTCCCCACATCTTACATCAGACATGACATCTTATATGACATCATTGATATCACTGCAGCATTTGCAGTGGCGGGGCACGAGTTATAGTTAGGAGGTGTGTGACTGCCTGTATGGATGTGTGAGTCAGTTGCTGTATGGGGTACTGTATGCGTGTCTCAGAAGCTGTATGGGTGAGTGACGGTCTGTATGGCTGTGTTGGTGATTGAGTGCATGTGTCAGTATGGGTGAGTAACTGGGTATGTGAAAGGCAGTATAGGTGAGTGATGGGGTATATGACTGACTGTATGCGTGAGTGAATATGAGAGTGGCTATATGGATGAGTGCGTACCTCTGTCACTAACTGTATTGGAGAGTGAGTACATGCTACTATTTGTATGAGTAAGTTAGTGGGTGTGTGTGTAACTGTTTGGGTGAGTAAGTGGCTGTGTGATTGATTGTATGGGTGAGTGTCTAGGCGTGTGAGCAGTTCTACGGCACACTCAGTGTGTGAGTACCTGTATGGGTGTGTGTGGATGATGTCATCACTGATGTGATCAGTGATGTCCTTTGAGAAGTCATCAGTGATGTCACTGACCATGTCATGAGTGATGTAAGATGTTAGGTCATAAGCAGTGCATTGTGGGGGCACGAGTTATAGATAACTCAGGTAACTATAACGGTTGAATTTCTCTGGTTTTGCATGAGTAAAATCTGACTAACTATAACGTCCCTGTAACCTTTGTTTTTTGTGTGAATTTCTAAGGTTTTCTTAAATTCTATTTGCTAACTATAACGTCCTTGTAACCTTTGTTTTTTTCAGTGAATTTCTAAGGTTTATTAAATGCTAATTCCTAACTATAACGTCCCTGGAACCTTTGGTTTTTTGAGTGAATTTCTAAGGTTTTTTAACCATCAGTCATGTTTGCAGAGTGGTGGAGAAAGGGGGCGTGGCCTCCGACCAGCTCTCAGGAATTCCGCTGCGTAGGATTACAGGAGGTACCAGGAGGGCTTCTTGGCCCCAAGGTCCCTCTGGAGCCAAGGGGACTTTATCCCCAACTAGTATTGTACCAGGAGGCACGTTTGCAGAGTGGTGGAGAAAGGGGCATGGCCTCTGACAACTTCTCAGCAATCCTGCTGTGTGGGACTTACTGGAGGTGACAGGAGGGGTAGGATGTCCTTGGGGGCCAACTACCCCTCCTATTTGCTGATCCATCGCGACTCCCGTCAAATTATTATTCTTTTTTTGGCCCTGGGGGACCCCCTGGACAGGCTTAGGGGGTCAGGGTGTTTCTACCGTGCCCCCTTTTCTTTTTTTAACGTTTTTGCTTGTGACTCGGTTCAACCGAGTCACAAGACGGCTGCCAACACTTCTTGGTTTGAAGTGTTAGCAGCCAATCAGATCTCAGGCACGAGATCAGGAGGGTTCGTGGATCCACCGTGGCCACAGTTGTATATCTGAGAAATCTTTAAATTTCTCAGGAACTACTGAACGGATTTACACCATTTAACAAAAAGAGTGCTTTCTGGACCAAGAGCTACTGTTTTGCCAAATTTGGTGTAATTCCGTTCAGCAGTTCGGAGTGTAGCTGTGTCTAAAGTTCACTATGGAAATTACTATGGCGAAAAAGCGTTTTGGGAGCCCCCCTTTTTCTCGGCCCCCGCTTGACGGATCACTCCGAAATTTTCATGACAGCAGCTGACGTGACTGACCCATTAGTTTTGAAAATTTCGTCAAACGGCGCCAAAGTTATTGGCAAATCAAAAATCGCTCTTCCTATTGAAACTATGTCCTAATTATAAGTATCTACTGGCGACTGCCAGTAGGAAATATGTGTATGTATATATATATATATATATATATATATATATATATATATATGTATATATATATATATTTCACTAAAAACCAAAGGTTACATGTACGTTACCTTTGGTATACAAAGCCTCCTCCTCACTTCTTGAGTTTCGCAAGAAGCTGAAGACCTGGCTCTTCGTATGGTGCCGGTCCACAAATCTATATGAAACTCTACAAAAATTGTGCATCAACTTTGGGTTTCTCATGCCAAGCGAGGGCCTGAAATTAGATGGTTGTGGGGAGGATCAAAAGGTGATATTTCCCAATTTAACTCCCATAGGATTCTTCATTCCTGAGTACAGAAATAAGTATTCAATAGAATAACACGAAATGTTCATTTAAATAGAACTTTTCTCAAGGAAGTGGCTTTGCCTGATTTGGTGTAACTCCATTTCGTAGTGTTTGAGAAATTAACTTTTAAAAAATGTTTCAGGCTTGCGGATCATCTGCAACTGGGAAAACTCTGTTATGACCTTCATTACAGAATTTAAGGACTTGGTCAAAGGGATCTTCCTAGGTGAAGTTTTTTTTACATTTTGTGGCAGGGTTCGCAGACTTCCGCACCACCCAAAGGTACATGAACCCTGCCTTGGAGACTGCAACCACAGGATGGGCTCTTGGACTGTTGGACCCCTCACGGGCCTGCAAACCCAGTACTAGGACGTTGGACCCGCAAGAGTGCCAACAAGTGACGAGGAAACCTTGTGGATTTCCAAACCCCCAACAAAAACACACATTTTTCAAAACATTGAGAGACATAATATATCTGCAGTCTCAGTGAATAGTAAATAAATGACATTCAGATAATCTAACTTTTTCTAAAGAGTACTAAAATCAGTTAACAAACCATGTAATATAAAAAATTAATAACGAGTAACATGTGATCCTATATTGCCATGTCTGATTTCGGGTGACATTTATAAACCATTTGGCTGTCAGCCTTGTGGTTTGTAAATGTCACCAGTACCTCTTGATGGCACTATAGTCCCATATTATTCAGTTACACAATATGCATCCTCTTTCTAGTAGCGTGCTACCTGCCGAAAAGCACTCCAACACCTCATCAGGGGTAGCAAGCGCTTTATAAATATAAATGCACACCCTTCCCTCTTTTGTCCCTCCAGTATCTTTTCTCAATGCAAATAACAAACTGCATGTCCACCACTCAAATTAATTTCATATTCCCCTATACTAATTTCCCCACTAATCCTGCTTTGGTTCTGGAGTAGCATGCTACCCGCCAAAAAGCGCTTCAACCCCCTATCAGGACTAGCAAGCGCTATGTAAATGCAAACCCTTTCCTCTTGTATCCCTCCACTATCCTTTTCAAACCAAATAACAGACAAACATGTCCACCGCTCAAATTAATTTCATATTTCCCTATACTAATTCACCACTAATCCTTTTTGGGTTCCGTAGTAGCGTGCTACTCGCCGCAAAAGCACTTCGACGCCTCGTCAGGGGTAGTAAGCGCTATATAAATGCAATTACAATTACGTCAAAGCTGAATGGCAAGTAGTTTGTAAATGTATCATCAAAAAATATCATCAAAACCCCAGAGATGGCAAAATAGGACATATTACACATTACCTATTATATATTTTGTATATGTCTTTTTTTAGAGTGTTTAAGTGAAAAAGCTGTTTTTCTTCAAATGTGCACTGATTGGAAATAGAATGTCTAGGTTTTGTTTGCATTTCATGAATAATTGTTGATTTTACAAAACAAATTCTTTTTTAGATACAATGAATGCAAATAATACTTTCAGAGAATGTGCCACATACGTTACTCTTTGCCACTTATGATGATGAAATTCATGTCTCACAGAGAATTAAAAACTATTTTTAATATTTAATCGTTTCTTGTGAAATATGGATTTTTATATCACTGAATTTTGTACAATAGAAGCACTGAAAATATAATATACAGTATATGTGCGAAAGCGGAGAGTGTAACTTATTACGATTAATAAAAGTGGGGACAGACCATGACTCAGTACTTGACAGTATCTAACCCTTATACTGCACTGGGGACGTGGGACAAACAAAAACACACTCCTGCCAATGTTATTGTTTTAAAAAGATATATTCTTCAGAGGAACAGATAAGAGTGTGGTGCAGCGCTCTAGTGTTCCCGTCACGTGATGTGACAGGGAATGCTGGGAGCGCCGGCGGCGATTTCGTGGGAGAGCCGAGCACCACAGTGAGAGGAGTTGTCCCCGGCGCACTCCGGGAATAAAGTATAGTAATTACCTTCACCTCCGTGTACACCTCATAATTGCCGTCCGCTGATCATTACAAATTGGCGACGAGGCTGGGGGGAAGCTCTCCCAGCTGTCCCGGAGCACCGCGCGCGTGCACGCGCCACCCGATCTCGGACCACGGAGGCGACCAGCACCACCCGGAGAGCGCGGCAGAGGGACGCGGGGTTGAAAACCGCCGCTCCTCCTAACCACATCCACCAGCGTAGCCACAGACCTGGCAGAGGGTTCGCGCAGGCCAGCGAGGATCACGCCAGTCAATCCTCAAGTACCGCCGAGGCAGCCAGGAGCAACCACGTGTAGCAGAGCCTGCAGAGGGACCGTCCTGGGCAGCACAGAACAGAAGCAGCCAGGACTACCACCAGCAACCGTGAGTGCTAGAGTGCCCCAATTGCACCTGCATAGAGCCTTCCTCTGCCATCTGCACCCTCAGCAGACCTTCAGAGACGCCTGCGCGCCGCACGTAACCCCTGCCACAGCTGCTCAAGGGGCAAGCACACGCCAGTCCTTCAGTGCACGCCCAGACCCGCCTCCGGCACACGACCCTGGCGCACCAAGGCCCAGACCACGCGGGCGAAGTCATCGCATCCCAGGCAGAGTCTGGTGTCCAGCACGATCAGGCAGCGCCGGGAAGCCCCACGCCCACGCCAGGAGACTCCCCACCGCGAAGGCCGGCCAGCATGTGCGCGCAGACGTTCTCCCTTACAAATCCGGTCCCCTTCCTGCCAAAACCAGGGGAACCGGCCATGAAATGGGAGGACTGGAAAGGCTACTTCTTGAACTATTTATCGGCTCTAGAAGACGAAGGAGACGAGGTATTCCCGAGCAAACACAAGAAAAAAATCCTGCTACACAATTTGGGCCCAGAAGGCCTCAGGGTGTACCAAAACTTGGTAAAAAAGACCAGGCTCCCCGATGATGACGATGTGTTTCAGCACGCGTTAGAAGACTTGGACAGTCATTACCAGCTTGTAGTGTGCACCGCAATAGACCGTTTTAACTTCTTTCAACGGCAACAGTCCACAAGTGAGTCAGTAGAAGACTACGTAGCGGCACTAAAGAGGTTGGCGGTCACATGCAATTTGGCGAACTTCATGATGACTTGATACGCGACCAAATAATCATGCACACTGTGAGTACGTCCATTCAGGAAAAGCTGTGGGTCAGTGGCGACGCCCCCCTCAAAGAGATAGTAGCCATGGTCAAAAAGGCGGAACTCTCTAAACGTTGCGCAGAAGCTGCAAAAAAAGACAGCGCCAGTAAAGCTACGGTGTGCAAGGTAACGGACGCGAAATCCCAAGAGAACAAGCTGCCGACCACAAGCGGAACAAGGCAGCACAGGAAAGTCACCACCAAAACGTCCGCACCCCAAAGGCCCCCGGGGGATTACAAGACGGGCTGCTACAGGTGTGGCAGCCGCACGCACGCAGCTAATGACAAACGATGCCCGGCCTTCAGAGCCAAGTGCTTGTATTGTGGAATAATGGGACATTTTGAGAAGGTATGCAGACGCAAGCCTCGGAAAACCTCAGTGAAATGTGTTATGCAGGACTCAGACACAGAAGAGGGAGAGGGTGAGGCTGATGAGGACGGCGTCCTGTGCATTGATGACCAAATCTTGGGCATAGACTGCTCCAGAACAAAAAAACCTTCTTGTTTATTATCTATAGGGGGTGTGCAGGTATCCATGGTTGCCGACTCAGGTTCCCCGTACACCATCATCCAACGCAACATCTGGGACTGAGATTTCGCGCACACTATAGGCACTCACCTGCTCCCTACAGACATCCACCCAGTCACCTTCACGGGGGAACCGATCCCCATGGTAGGTTTCCGCCTACTGCAGTTTGAATTCAAGGGTCGTACTGTGGAAGGAAAGCTGTATGTAGATGAGAAAGGACCCTCAGTGTTGGGGTGGGTTGACCAGGGAGCCTTAGGGATCCAACTAAACCCAGGTGGCACGACACAGGTACTCATGACAGACCACTCACAAACATACGAGAACAACACATGGAGAGCGGACTTTCCGACCGTTTTCAGCGGCACAATAGGCAAACTCACAAAATTTACACACAAAATATGCCTCAAAGAGGGTGCCAAGCCAGTAAGTCACAAGGTGAGGAACATCCCATTCAACTGCAGGGACGCGGTGCAACAAGAATTACAACGCCTAGAGGACAACGGAGTAATAGAACCAATCGAGAGCGCAGAATGGCTAGCACCATTAGTAGTAGCCCGAAAACCCAACGGCAAGGTGCGCCTCTGGATAGATTTGAGAGAACTCAACAAAAACATAATTGTGGACAAATTCCCATTGTCAAAAATAAACGAAATGTTGGCCCTGACCAAAAACATTAAATGGTTCTCCACAATAGACCTCACCTCAGCGAACCACCAAATTGCACTCCACCCCGCCTGCAAGAAACTAACATCCTTCATCACGCCTTTTGGTTGCTACAGGTTCCGGCGGATGCCCTTTGGATTGGCATCCGCCGCAGCGGTGTTTCAGAAACTAATGTACAAGCTTTTCAAAGACACCAAGGGGGTGCAATACTTCCAGGATGACATTCTGATCATGGGAAAGACCAAATCGGACCATGATGCCAAGCTAGCTACGGTCTAACGCATACTGGCACAGAACGGCCTCACAGCAGAGTGGGATAAATGTAAATTCGGCCTACGCTCTGTCACGTACCTGGGCCATGAAATAAGCGACAACGGCATTGTGACCAAACGCGCCAACGTGGAAGCTATCAAGGAAGCACCCACACCACAAAACAAAGATGACGTTCGCTCATTCCTGGGAATGGCGGAATTTTACAGCAAATTTGTGCAACAGTTCGCCACCAAAACGCACCACCTATGCCAGATTCTCAAAGAGAAGAACGCCTTTGCATGGTCGGAGGCCGCCCACGAGGAATTTCAACGGATCAAAGACGACATTTGTGCAGCAGTGCCGCTACACGACTTCGACCAAACGGCATTATCCATTCTCACCACCGACGCGAGTGACAGAGGGTTGGGGGCAGTCCTCATGCAGAGATCCACGGAAGGTGAAGTAACCACCGTCAGCTTCGCGTCTCGTTCCCTCGCCCCCAATGAGGAAAAGTTTAGTGTCATCGAAAAGGAGATGTTGGCAGCGATCTGGGCGATGGAAAAATTCCGCCAGTTCCTCTGGGGTTCCAGATTTCTCCTTCGAACGGACCATAAGCCACTGGTCAAAGTGCTGACATCCAGCGGACACGCCAGCGCCACCCCACGCATCGCAAAAATGACACTCCGACTGCTGGACTTTGTGCACGAGGTAGAATACCTGCCAGGCAACAAGAACAAAGTCGCAGACTTCCTCAGCAGAGCAGCAGCAATGGAGGAGGCACCGGAGCGCACAGCATGGGACGACTACACGATAGCCTTCACGGAGGATCAAGAAGCAGTCATAAGCGCACAAAACTGGGAAACTGCATATGAACAGGACGCATGCCTCACGACCGTCAAACGATTTATCGTAACGGGGTGGCCGGAGAAGAAGCATTTGGACACCGAACTCCAGAAATTCTGAGAGGTTCGTGAAAAACTATCCGTAGGGGACAACGCCATATTCCTCCTACGTGGAGACAAAGTAATCCCTCCAAGGCAACTGGTGGACCGCCTGCTCGCGATCATGCATGAAGGTCACCTTGGGATCGTCAAAACGAAGCAAAGAGTCAAACAGGCATATTGGTGGCCAGCAATGGACAACCAAGTGGAGAAGCACGTCAGAGCCTTTGAGCAGTGCAGTAACGCCGACAAAGCGCAAACCTTGCTACGACCTCCATTGGGGAAGTTCATAAACCCCGTCAACCCGTGGGAAGAATTATCCGTGGACATTCTGGGTCCAATTCTGGATGCACAGAGCGTTCCCAAGTATGCCATCGTCCTCATAGACCGATACTCCAAGTGGCCAGAAGTCGACCTATGTGAAACAGCAGACACGGACACCATCCTGGCCTTTCTCACTGCCACCTTTTCAAGAGAAGGCATACCAAGGGTCATTACATGCGACAACGGCCCACAGTTCACATCCGACAAATGGAAAGCATTCATGGAACGGAATGGCATAGTGACCAAACATACCCCAGTGTATCATCCCGCCGGGAACGGTCTGGCAGAGAGGTTTAACCGAGTGATCATGGGATCGGTACAGGCAGCCATCAGCGCAGGAAAGAACTGGGAGTCGGAACTCAAATGCACAGTGTGGGCCTACCGCATTACTCCCACTTCGACAGGATATAGTCCTTTCAAGATACTGCGGGCCGAGACCCTTTCACGAAAGACAACTTGGCATGGATACAGCTCACGCTACAAAGCAAATGGTCTCCAGCAGTGGTGCGCAGCAACTTAGAAAAAGCACAAAAAAATCTACACGGACCACTATAACAAGCGGCACAAAGTCAAGGAAGTGTCACTGGAGAAAGGGGAATGGGTCCGAGTGAAGCTACCACAACTACGGAAAAAAGGTGACAACAAGTTCAGCGCTCCTTTACAAGTAAAAGAAACTTATGCCAGATCTGCTCTATTAAGCGACGGAAAAGTATGGTCCCAGGACAGAATGGCCAGGTGTAACAGAGTAATGAGGTGGGACAAGACAGGAGCAGGGCCACCTGAGAAGAACGACAGTTGGAGTCTGGACGAGGAAGTACAGACACCAGTAACCGAGGCGCAGAGAAGAGGGGTCACAAGCACCAGAGAAGAAGAGACCGACAACACCAGGGCAGAGAGGAGTCTGGAGGACACAGACCAACACATACTGCAAGATAACCAAAGTATGGGAGGGTCAGACACCAGGCATCAATCACCCTCGACGACAAGTAATGACCAACCGAGCAATACTAGCGAGACCAGAACACGCACACCCTCCACACGTACACGCACAGGCAGGGCAGTGGTACTACCTAGGAGGTACAAAGAGTATGACATGAAAGGGTAACACCTCGTATCCTCCTTCTCCATTATAGCCTGTGCACCCTCACTAGCCTATCATCCTTATCCCTATCCTCCAGCAGCCTCCCACGTTATCCTTATCCTCCAGCACCCTCCCACGTTGTTATTGGTGATTGTATTCGGATGTTGTAAAGGGGGAAGATATGTGGTGTAGCGCTCTAGTGTTCCGGTCCCGTGATGTGACAGGGAATGCTGGGAGCGCCGGCGGCCATTTCGTGGGAGAGCCGAGCACCACAGTGAGAGGAGTTGTCCCCGGCGCTCTCCGGGAATAAAGTATAGTAATTACCTTCACCTCCGTGTACGCCTCATAATTGCCGTCCGCTGATCATTACAAAGAGCACGAACTGAATGCCTGTCATGAACAGAGATCACAGTTTGTTTTAGTCATAGGAAGCGTCAAACAGTATTTGGAAATTGTCTAGACGCCAGATTTAAGCAAACTGACAAGCAGGTGGAGGCTTACCAACTGCGGCTGGTAGTTACAACAGGCAGATGGGCGACACTGTTGTGCCTTTGGCTACCTGTGACACAGGGCTCGAGTCGAGGGTAGACACGGCAGCGGGTAGATGCCATCTACCCATTATTTTCAGAGGGTAGACGGCGTCTACCCTTCTGCAAACCTGGTACGGATGCCACATTCATAGAAATATGCTGAACTCGTCTCGTTGTCATTTTCTGACACCGGGGCACTTTCAGCAGCGCCTGCACGTTGTCTGCTTTTGTTCCGAGCAGCAACGTGCAGGCGGGAGGGGGCTTATCAGATGCAAGCTGGGCCTATAACAAAGGCCGAAGTTAAGGGGCCATTAGGCCTCTTTTTGTTGGAGTATCCTAGTGGGAGCTATCGGGAGCCTCACCCCTAAACACAATGTGCGGGAAACAAAGGCACGCACAGCTTATCACTTCACAGGCACTTAAGAGAAATGTTTTTGACGTTCTTCAGTCACGGTATATAAGAGATATGAATACACTGTAAGAATGTCAAATGTGATGGTCGCCCCAGTATTTACACAAATAGCAATTTAAACACCACTATTTTGTTTTATTTATTTTATAGAACTTTAGCACTACAGTAGTGCCAAAGCGCTATAAAAGAAATAAAACAAAATAGTGGGATCTAAATTGTTATTTGTGTACGTATGATGCAAAGCGCTCTGACACCCAGCATTGGGATGAGTAGTGCCAATCCCAATGAAGGGTGTCAGAGCGCTTTACATCACACGTACAGATTATACATTGACAATAAATCATGTGTGTGTACATCAATATAAAGGATGTGTTACATAAAACAGAGAGGGTTACAAGGTGTGGGAGCCACAGGTCCTTCATATCTCGCTGTGCTATATTAGAAGGATTACAATTTATGAACTGCAAATAGCAAAAGGAGCTCAGTCTTAAAATTAGTAACCCACTTACCCATTTACATAAATTAAATATCTGTCATCTGCATGTTACATATTGTGCTTTGCAGGAGACAAATTAACCCTCTATGCTACTTTGATTCAAAACTCGGCCTAGGCAAAACACAGATCTCTCCAGCAAATGTTATCCTCCAGAGTTATCTTATCATTATTTTTATTCCTTAGATTTGGCTGGCACACAAAGCTCTTTGCAGCAGGTGCCTTGACCCCATAGGATATTTTAAATACAGACATTGCAACCAATTAAGCTAAACTGCTTCACTGCCATGTGTCTCCTTGTTGCCAATTTCTTTGTGGAAGTGTTTTAAAAAAATAAGGCCCAGATTTTGCATCGGGGTTGCGTCAATATTTTGGCACAACCCCAATGCAAAATCTAATTATTTAAATATTGTAATGTGCTCAAATATACTTATGATAGACCTGATACACACATGTGAGGTCTTAGATCTGATGTCTGTGAGATCATGGGTTGTGATGACACTTCCTGTGATGCCACATGCGATGTCACGAGCTGTGATGTCACTGCCTATGATGTCAAGTGCAGTGATGTCACAGCCATTCTGCCTAATTTGGTGAGCACCCCCACCACCCTGCTGTGACATTTGTCTGCCTCCCCTAACATTTTGTACAAGAAGCATTGTTAAAGTCAATACGTCTGACTTTAATGGGCCAACACATGTAACAGGCACTCACAAATGCTGTTAATATATCCCTCGTGCAGAAATAATGTTGATGACATTAAACTACTCTATTTGATTTGTCAATACTGGGGAAGCAGTATAAAAGGATTGCTTTCTGCATAGATTGCATATTAGAGATAAAGAATTTAATGTGACTGAATGATGCTTAAATGTACTTTTCAGATGGGAAATAGTCCTTCACACATTCTATTGGAAACACTTTATGGAAGGTGGAATAATACGCCAGATATCCAATAGCAAGAGGTGAGAAGGAACACTCCTTTGGGTGAAGCCAAAGACCACTCTTTGTATAGTTTAAAGAATTGGTAGCAATACATGTTCCACCCAGTCATGCTGTCAAACCAGACCTGAAAAGAAGACCCAGAAATAAATGCCTTTAGCCATATCTCGCTGTCAGAGGTAAGAAGCTGTTTGGATGCGTCCTGTTTGCTCCTACAAGCATATGAGACGAAGACCCTTTGGTCCTGGTCTCCTTTGATAATGAATGGAACAGCTGTGAGAAGGTAACACTCAAAGAAGCGATTTGTCCAACATGATTATGTTGAAAGGTAGCAATTTAGAGACGTTTAAACTGCCTTCTTTTCTAAAGTCTCAAGCTTGTATGTATGCCTATATTGTTATTTATATAGCACTAAACAAGCTGCGTAGCAATATGGTAAATACAACGACATTACATTTGACATATTTACAATTATATTACATTTCTTAAATATTTAGAGTTTTACGCACAAGTAGAATACGTGATTTGCCCAGAATTACACGTTCGGTCAAGTGCCAGAGCTGGGATTAGCACCCAGCACCCAAGTTCCAGTTGGCAGGTTAGCCTCACTCCACATCATCTCCCGGCTAAATCACCTTCTGCCTAATACATCTTTTTTTTGCAGTTTTATGTACCGTGAACTCGACCCTAAGGTATCAGAGCGCTTTACATGAGCACCAGTTGCATTACAGACGGACAGATTCTTTTTTTTTAAGGCACGGGGAGATTAAATATTGTGCCCAGAAAGACAGGATGTTTGAGCCTCCCACCAGACTGAACCTGGTTCCCCAGCTTCAAAGTCGGCCGCTCTAGCCGTTAACCCACATCCTCTCCTCCCCCATACCCATTTGAGCCAATGTTTTATACGCAAGCATGACTTTAGATGGTATGACTGGTGCATGCATTTAGCAGAATAGTTTGGGGCAATGTTTCAGGGGTACTCAACTCCTGGCTGCCAGTTTGCTTATGGGCCCAGATTTGCACAGATTCAGTTGCTAAGTCTTGTATAGCAGTGTGAAGGCAGCTGGTGGTATCACTTCTCTAAGTTTGCAATATGCACTGCAACCTGCACCTGCACCCCTTCACGATGGGCCAACTCAGTGGAGAGGCCTAGCGTTGAATGAGCATGGAGTCTAGCGTATTTTAGAGCGAGGACCGTGTATATACTATAGTGTTTCCTTCCATGTACTGCGCAATGCAATAATTTTCCTTTGGAGAGGATATGAATGTCTGTGCTTGCTTGAAAACAGTGAAAATGGTTGGGCTGACTCTTGTCCCTGCACAGCTGCAAGACAAGCTCAAACTGTATCCTCAAAGTATGGGATATACAGCATTATAAACAAGCATTTGCAATGTAATGAGGTCTCGCATTTGCGAGAGTTTAAGCTATCGGCATTGTGAATGACAATGCCTTTCATTTATATGTTTTGATAATTAACACATAAATAAAAGGCATTGTCATGTACAATGCGAATAACTCAAACTCTAGTAAATGTGAGACCTATGCAAAGAATCGGCCTCCATTGTCCCGGGCTGCTTAGAATGTGAAAGCGCGCATGGCGCGCTGAGTGTTGCAGGAAAGCATGTCGTGCCTGCAGTAGGAGAAACTACTTAAAGAAAATAGGGCCAGTTGTACGACGCTTGCATTTAGCGAGTTGCAAATTGCGTCAAATTGCAACTCGCAATTTTCGACTCGCTAAATGCAATATACAACAGTGTCTCAGACACTGTTTGCGATTCCCAATGGGGTCGCAAATTGCATGCCTCATCAATATTCATGAGGCAAGCTCAATTTGCGACCCCATTGGGAATGGCCAGCACTCACAGGGATGGTGGCCTGCTGGGGTCAGCAGACCACCATGTCTGTGACTGCTTTTTCAATAAAGCAGCTTTTTTTTAAAAAATGCAGCCCATTTTCCTTCAAGGAAAACGGGCTGCATTTAAAAAAGAAAAATTTAACTTTTCAGTTTCATTTTTTAAGGGCAGGCAGTGGTCCCTGGGACCACTGCCTGCTTTTAAAAAATATTTTTGCACCCATTCACAAAGAGGAAGGGGTCCCCTGGGGACCCCTTCCCATTTGCGAGTAGCTTACCACACTTTTGAAAAGGGTGGTAAACTGCGAGTGTTTTACGACCGCAAATGCGGTGTCAAAACAATCATACATAGGTGTGAGACTAGTTATTAGGAAGGGACGCCCTTGGAATGCACCTTCCTAATAGGGAGTCGCAAACCATATTTTGCGAGTCGGTAATAGGTTAGCGACTCACAAAATATGGTTTGTAAATGGGACTGACCTATTTTGCGGTCGCAAATGGGCCAAATTCCCATACATCTGCCCCCTGGTGCTTAAAGACTAAAAAAGACTCACCGTGTAACAAACGGAGTAAAATGGCCAGTCCTCATTGGAGGTTACGAATGAAGACAAGGCGGTACTAAGGAGGGACTAACAAGCCTATTAATGATTAAGAAGCCAGCATTTACGAAGGACAATGACACAAGCCAATGACAAATATGGGCGGAGAGTGGGCGGGGCTTCTATTCCATACTCCAATACAGCATGGTTCGCAGAGCAGCGCTTGCGCTGCCCAGGCTCAACCTAAAAAGTACATCATAGGGTGGGCGAAATTGCAAAACGTTCTTTCCCCGAAGTATGTGTAATTCTTGTGAAAATGAATTAAGTCAAGTTTATTGCGTGAAATGTAATTGGCCATCTCATGTGAATACAGAAAGCAGGGGTATACCTTGCATACAAACGTTACACAAGGTATCGACAGGGAACTTGTTAAAGCAGAAAAAGCTCTAAACTCTGGTTTTATTGTACTCACAAGACATTTTCCTGCATGAACCGTTCTCCCTGGGGTGGAAATTACAGAACCAGCACGATTAAATGTTGGCGGAAAAAAAACGAAATTTGCATTCCATGAATTGCAGGAACATCATAATGAATGTTGCCAGGGTCTAATGAATGCCAAATACCAAAAGGGGTAAATGGCGAGGGGGCATACGCATTAATGCTGCCATGACTGAGCATGTCGCTGTCAATAAAGCTCGATTCCATTGGTGGCGGCAGATTACACTCGCTGGGTGTTAGCCTATGAAATAAGTTCTCCCGTAGCATTGAGAACAGTGCTTAATGCGTGTCGGTGGGAGAAGGGGGTGGGCACCGGCAAGGCCGGACTGGGAACCCAAAGCAGCCCTGTCAATTGTGTCGGACCAGCCCCCGAGGGGGGGGTGTGCAAGTGTGAAGCACGGCTTCTTTTGTTACTGGGGGCCGATAATGCAGCAGCGCTCAAGAACCAGCCCCCACCCTTCCAACCTTCCGGGAAAATGCCCGATGCCCGCTACAGCCAGTCTGGCCCTGGGCACTGGCACTCATTTTTGAGGATAAGGACATGTTTTTCATCATCAGACTTTGACACAGAGCAAGAGCAAGGCAGAAAGTGCAGACAAAAGGAGGGTAGAGAAAGACATGAAACACTGATATAGGCAAAAGAGCAGGGATGAAAAAGAACCTGCTAGAAAGTGATAAAAAGACAAAAAAGTCCAGGGGGGGGGGAGGAGGAAGGAAGAGACACGAGGTGGAACCAAGACTGGGCAGCCTTAAAATTTGGCAACCCCAGCGTTCAGCAGCATCAGTGGCGGGAATCGCCCTAAGAAAAGCTTTGCACCCCTGCACTTATGTTGTTGTTATTATTATCATAATTTTACAAATTAAGGACTGTTTACTCCAAGAATGCAATGACATGGGATTACCAGATGGAATCTAGCCTCCCACCACTGCCATTTTGATCGCAAATGCAAGAAAAAGCCCCAGAGGGACTCAAATAAAAAAGTGCTATTTTACCATACAGCAAGCAGATAAGTCAACTAATATATAATTTTCATCTTCATCTTTCAAAAGGACCCACGCAAGTGGGAACAAAGCTCAAAGGCATCAATGTAATTAAAGGGATTGAAGAGACATTGCAAGATGGTGTCACTTTGTTTACCATTCGCAAGAATCTAAATCGTTCATATCTGATTTGGCACAGATCCTGTTCAGTCACAAAACAATGGAGAGCGCATGTGGCCACCCGTTGACGCGGGAAGGAAGGTTGTCCAATCACCCCCATAGGAAGGATGTGTTACACTGCGAAGGGCTATGGTGCCGAACACGCTCCCTGCAGATGCGGCCCAGGCAGGCCTGCACTATTGCTTTTAGAACAGCCACCCTAGGGGTGGGTCAGATGGGGTGCCCGAGAGGCAGGGCGGGACTGGCCATAGCAGGCATTGGGCGTTTGCCCGGGAGGCTGGAAGTGATTATTTTACAACTGAAACCGTCAAACAGTTTGTCACATTGAATAATTTATCTCCTGTGTGCATTCTATGCAGAGAGCTATCCTTTTTTTGCTATTTCCCCCCCCCAGGGAAAGCAAAAAGTTTGGTTTAATGTTATAAACAGGATTTCGGTATGAAAGCCATATAAACAGCACCTGTGAATGCCTGTTTTACTTGAGTTAGCACATGAACGCCAGTTCTATTGGCTCAAAGTTCCACGGATCATTCTTTTTTTCCCTTTCAAAATCCACGTCTTCCACACAAAAATTAACAAAAGAAACAATTGCTACATGGTGGATTTCACCTGAATCTCTTTGTATTTCCTTGGTGCATGGAGGTACTAATTTGGGAATAGTGGACTGGCTGTACTGTCTCAAGATCATGTACATGAATGCTCTACCATTAGTCCGTTCCACAAAAATGAATGCCTGCTCTTCGTATCTGTTCGGGTTGGCAGTTTTTCATGTCTTGTGATTTCAGTTTTCCCTCTGATGCTGCTGTTGTGTTTACTGTTTCCTAGGCCTGTGCTTTTTTTCTGCTGCGCTTGGGTCAAAATGGCGGCTTCTGTAGACTCGAGATTTATTATTGTACCTACCTCAAGTCAAGAGAATGCATGCTTTGGTGTGTGGCGCAATCCCCAATGACCCGAGAACAGAAACTCAGTAGTTAGTAGGTGGCTTAGAAATACCCACTGAGGATGTTCTTGACTCAATCACGGGGAAATCATCAGTATGCAGGTGGGCCCTAGCCCAATCATCTTTCATAATCATTTAGGTCATTGGCCCACAGTATTCAACAAATAAAAAAAACATTTTAGAACAGCAAGGTAGGCAGCAGAATTTCTTCTAGGTTCTGTTGAGGAAAGTTCAAGGAAACATCTTGTTGCCGTGCATACATTTTTATTTACTCATATATTATCTTGTTGCACAGTGGCGTGTTCTGTGGTCCCCTACATACTCCTGCAGTACGTACTACCAATTGGGTGATTAGTAGATATCATTAGAATTACACCCCCTGTTCTCTACACCACTCTCTCAAAACATCTTCTTCAATTCAAGAGGGACTTGTTTTTAGACACCAGTTTAGCTTTCATGCTGGGTGTTGTACTTAAAGGAAGACTCCTCCCCACACCTCCCACCCCGGGTATAATCCTTCTTAATGCCTGGATGGGTATTTGCAATTAGCCAAGTTTTCACCAGGCTGGATCTCATTCACCTTGCTTCCTTCATTGTCTCTCCCCAGGCGCACATGTACCATGCAAGTCCTTCAGGATACTCTGGGCTGACACAGTCCTAGCTGACTCACGCTTCCCTCTTGTGCATTTATTCACAAATTGTTTCCAGTTCTAGGTGTGACATTCGTCTGAAAGGAGCCTAGGCCTGAGTAATTTGAGGCTGACTCAAAATATGAAACATTCATACATAGATGTGTTATGCGCATCTGCACACGTAGGCCCTGGTATGTTTAATGCACATGTAAATTGCACGCACATATGAACATGGAATCTTTTGAAATCCAGTGTAGAGGAGGTGAATATTCACAACACCATCAGACCAGTTAATGAGTGATTTGTTAAAAGGCGCTCCGATTCCATGGGTAGGCTCTTTACAAGCCTTCTTTGTTCTCCATTTCTTGTTGTGTGGCCTGGTCTTCCATGTCCCTTCACATCAATCGTATACCTGAAAGGCTGAGACATAAATGCTACACTAAATATAGGAAGCTGTGGTTTCAAAGTGCCACATACAAGTGTCTGGGAAGCAGTCAAATCAATGAGAAGTTACCACAGCTGTAAATGAATGCTAGACAAAGAGATGCTTGTATTGCCGCCACTAATGCCTGTGGCATCGGCAGAATCTCACACCACAGTATTTTCTTGATTCTCTGATAGGGGGCGAACAAGGGTGTCAATCCATCAAGATCTGAACACTGTCCCAGACTGCAGGGAATTGAAGAGGCCGAGTCATTTGTGGTGAACCACAAACACGCTGCGCACAGATTCACAGCCCCTACAGAGGCCCAGTCCCAGGACTTAAACAGTGGGTCCTTGGATGTCAACACAAATAAGGGCCCCACCCGGGCAATATGTATCAATGCTGACCTTTCAGGGTTGGACTGGGTACTAAAAGCTGCCTTAGAAAGCCTTTTAATGTAGGTTTCATATTGAAGCTGCCTTAGAAAGCCTTTTAATATAGGTTTCATATTGAAGCTGCCTTAGAAAGCCTTTTAATGTAGGTTTCATATTGAAGCTGCCTTAGAAAGCCTTTTAATGTAGGTTTCATATTGAAGCTGCCTTAGAAAGCCTTTTAATATAGGTTTCATATTGAAGCTACCTTAGAAAGCCTTTTAATGTAGGTTTCATATTGAAGCTGCCTTAGAAAGCCTTTTAATATAGGTTTCATATTGAAGCTGCCTTAGAAAGCCTTTTAATGTAGGTTTCATATTGAAGCTGCCTTAGAAAGCCTTTTAATGTAGGTTTCATATTGAAGCTGCCTTAGAAAGTCTTTTAATATAGGTTTCATATTGAAGCTGCCTTAGAAAGCCTTTTAATGTAGGTTTCATATTGAAGCTGCCTTAGAAAGCCTTTTAATGTAGGTATCATATTGAAGCTGCCTTAGAAAGTCTTTTAATATAGGTTTCATATTGAAGCTGCCTTAGAAAGCCTTTTAATGTAGGTATCATATTGAAGCTGCCTTAGAAAGCCTTTTAATGTAGGTATCATATTGAAGCTGCCTTAAAAAGCCTTTTAATGTAGGTTTCATATTGAGGTGCATTGTTTCCGGGCAAGGCGTATCTTCGGGGGGTGGGGGGGAGGGGGGTTGGTTTGCAGTGTTTTTCCTCCCTAAAAAATGTACTCTGTAGTAAATAGTTGGGTACAAGTGCTTTCAGTCGGGAATTGTGAAGTGTCTGTCGGATTTCACCTGGGATTTTTACATACGCGTGCGCGCGCACACACACACGTCTATGTTTTGACGTTCTTCAAAAATGTTTATCAGTTTGCAAAATATTGTTTTAATTACCCCTAACAATCCACATTCCTTTCCCTTTCCACTGACTCTTAATCCCACCTCTTGTCTTGCTTCTCTTATAATGCATTTGAGCAAAATATGCCAGCGAGATTATTGAGAAATCTGAAGCTCACCCCCTAACCTCCCCCCAATCTTACTGAGCAAGCTACACCCCTATTTCCAGGTGAGGTTGGGGGATATACTGTTTGCAGTGCTTAATGTGAGCCGGTGGTTTCCGGTGCTCGGCACCAGTACATAATTGGTGACACAGGCACTTACGACAGTCTGCCACATGGTGGGCTGTTTGTCTCATTTAGAGTAAGCACAACAACAGTTGTGTACTAATTCAACATACGTTAAAAATGACTAATACCTGCCGCCCATTCTAATCTTATAGCTTTGGGGGCCTGGAATAGTCGGAATTGGCACACTTGTAGGAGTGTGATGGTTAGTAGCTGGTTTGGCACTGTCATTGGTAGCACTAGCAGGGGCAATGGGTGGTGTAGGCTGCAATGGCCTCCTGACGAGGGTCCTGGCACTAAACGTTTTTACAAATTAAGCAATGACTGTTTCAGGATTATGTAGGACTAATGTTCCTATAAAAAGGTTGTTACTTAGTGGTAGATCAGGATTACGTACACACAGGACAAACGTCATTATAAAAGATTTACTGTTTAATGACAGATCAGGATCACATATATACAGAACGAATATCCTTATAAAGAGGGTCTTTCTTTAATGGGAGATCAGGATCACATATATACAGGCGACCACCAGGGGCGGGTTAACCACACTGCCTTCCTCCTTTTCACTTCTCCTTTAATGTCAGACCTACACTGTATGACCTCTACGCAGTTCATTACATCATATTTCACTAAGTGAGCAGGAAGTACAGTACACCCGGGGATGCACAACGAGACAGGACATCTTGCACACCCTCCTTTACAATCATGCACACAAAAAAGGCAAGAGGGAAGGACACCTCATACTTTTTACCTCTACGACCCCACAACACGCACAGCTGACCAAGGGCGCTCACACCCTCTGGCAGAAAACCAACTATTGCAAGTCTGCTTTCCTTTACCACATTGCATCACACACACATACAGTGATGGGGTATGTTCACCCATCCATACAGCAACAACACCAAGAGACCTGGTACCCAGTGCCCCATAATATAGTCCTATAGTGTTCTCCCACACATTACACACAGCACTGTAATGGGTTTTGACAATCACATCAACAGATAACACCATCAAGGGACCTGACTTACACAATCAGCACTGTCAAGGGTCCTGGCATCCAGACGTGGAGTTTGCCTATCTCTACCTTACTACAACATGGCCATCACGGCCCCACGTAACGTCAAAAATGTAAGGGTACGGGGATCCGGTCATCAGTACTACACAATAACATATTGTTGGCAGACCAAGAGTCAGTAGCACGCCCTTCGGCAAATCTACCTGGATTGACTAGGAAAACGAACTGACACAGCAATAGCTCAAAGCCAAGACCCTTCATAGGGTGCATATAAATTATGTGTGTAAACATAGTAAAGCACACAGCTGTACTTGAAGCACATGTACTACATAAGTACACAGAGAAGTAATAACACCCATTCAGGTCCTTTGGCCACGGATATTGGTACAAATTTATACTAACATGTTCAGCAATACTTGACACAATGTATACATGGTATGCCAAAAGCCACAGAGCTCTTTTAGTTACAAGTACACTGAGTAGCTAGTGGTATGCATACAAATTCACAAGCCAGTACAGTTCACAATTAACGCACGGGCACAACTCAATGCAATAATATTTATTCACGTATATATGGACGGAGTATCTGGGTGAAAATCCACTAATACATACAGCAATGCATAACACACATGTAACATGTAGGCATACCAAAAAGACATATGTCTTCCCAACACTCTGCTTTGAGTAACAGCAGAAAGACATACTTTTTTTCTCTCTTGACACTTCGATATATACTCTTAATCTGCATCTCCAGATGCTCAAAGGGTGAACACCACAAACTATTGGACTAAGAAGCAGCATGTTGGCACTGAATGTCACAACTGACCTTCTCTCTGCCTGCCGGTCTGATGCCTGAAACCTTCACCAACAGACCATCCAAGTTCTAAGCCATCAAGTTAAGGGTCGTCGCCAGTGGAGGGATATTCAGATTCACCAAATGTTGTACTTGAATGCCTGAACTCAGGCTGTAGATGAACACCACAACATCTCCAAAGTGTACATTGCCCGCTATGTTGCATATAAAAGTTGTCTGATACATCCTGTGCCGGCTTTAGATCTGGTGGTTCCCGGTGCGACAGTCCTTGGTGGTGCCCCCCAATTACCTCCACGGATTCCCTCACTATCACCTGCCAACAGTGCCACTTTCTCTCCATAGCCCCAACTCACATCCATTTCTTTCGTTTTATAGCGCTACTCATACCAGTGAAAGGTGTGAGAGCACTTTACATCACACACATTATACAGAGACAATGAATCACACCTGTGTAAATCCGTATATAGAAAATGTTACACAAGACATTAAGGATTACAAGATGTAGGAGACACGTCAACCATACTGGTGGGCAGTATATTTTATGAGTGATTGGTCTGGAGAAGCACAAACTCAGTATTTAAAAAGTACCTCAGTGGTTGGGGTTAGATTTACTATTAAGAATGTATAAACGAACCCTTTTTAGCAACATTAGGATGATGAAATACCGGGGGGAAAGCATAGCGTTCTAAAGTGTATCATGCACGATGCATACAGCTCTTTAATGGCAGTTCATTGGTCACTGTGTTATATTTGGATATTAAATTACAAATGCAGGTAACAAAAGGATCTCTTTGACAAAAGCAGTAACCCACTGAGCTATCCACATAAAATACAATTCTCTTCCAGGGGATACTCATCAATAGTCATAAGCACTGAATAATCCCCGCCCATGTGCAGGACCCCGGAGCATATACAACAATGCATATATATGTTTATGTTTAGAACCACAAGTACATAGTACTATCCAAACATACATATATATACATGTATAAACACATAAATATGCAGCCTATTATATATCCAATAGGCAAAGAAGCCAAAATTACATGTATTTCTATTGTGTGAAAATAATATCACATACAAATACTGCGATAGAGAACATGCACTGCAATAGTGTTCCACAACAACCTTTTATTTTCAGAAAAGAAAACAGGTAATAGCAGGCAATTAGCCCAGAGGCTGCATAGATAAATAACATCACTGTATAGAAAAAACTGGCACCTTGCCTGTAAGGCTTCCAAGAACTTGGGCACCGTGCCTTTAAGACCTCCAGGAGCCCCCTGCTCCCATCATGCACCACAGGTGACAGTTAGGTCAGTCCTTTTTTTCCGGCTCCTTCTGTGAGGATCCTGGAGCTTGAGTTCGTCAGTTTTTGGCTTTTCTAGTCAGAAATTGTTTTCTAACAACTTTATTCGATATTTTCTGCTGCTGGGATTGTTTTCCAGTATTTTTCTGACAACTTAACAGTTATTTTTTGGTCAGAAATGCCAGCTTTATTCTACAAGTGCCCTTCCTGTGGGAAGAAGATGGCTAAATCTGACCCTCACTCTGTGTGCATTGTGTGCTTGCCATCCTCACACAACGTAGAGGTTTGTTATCATTGTCAATAATTTTCTAAAAGAACTCTGCGAGACAGAGAGAAGATCAGGCTTCTTGCCTCGTTGGAGAGAGGAAAACACCATAAAAGTGGCCTAGAGAGTAATCCTACCTCTAAGAAGCCCTCCTCTCAGGAAAAACAGAAGAAGCGGCGAAGATCTGCCTCTCAGGCCTCCAAAAGTAAGAAAATTCCTGAGTGCTCGCCGTCAGCGTCGAGATCGGCGTCGGAACAACAGGTGAGACACTCCTCGACGTCGAGAGACAGATCGCCGTCGACACGAAGAGAACCTCCATCGACGAAAAGTAAAGCGACGTCGAGGCATACTACTTCGGGCTCGAAGTATGGTTACGACAGACCTAAGTCGTTGTCGAAGCCTCCGTCGACGTCAAGACATCGGTCAAGGTCTCCACCTCCTTCCCGAAGGTCGGCGTCGAGAGGATCGACGACAAGAGCACCCTCACAGACCCACAGGCGGTCGACGTCGAGGGCACGTTCACCGCCGCAGGTACACCGACGGTCGACGTCGAGAACACCTTCACGGTCAACGTCGAAAAGACCGACGTCGAGAGCATTGCCGCAAAGGCGTGAATCCTTAAGTGGATCTCCGCAGCAGCGGACGACGTCGATGGAGGCACATTCCGTGTCGTCGTCGAGACATCGCTCGATGTCGAGGGAGAGGAATCCTGCCATTTCTGCTGGGGACGTACCAGAGAAGCCTAGATTGAGATCCCTGCGCTCGACGTCGAGAGGAGAATCTTCGTCACCTTGCATCACCAATATCCACGTTACGCCGGAGGGCTCTCCGACTCCCAGAGAAAAGTCTCCTTTGATTCTAATGTCACCAAGATGGCTGGAAAGCTTAAGGCACTGGAAAGTTCCTCCCAGGTCTTCTGAGGGACCTCCTCCTACAGAATCCTCGAGACCATCTCCTCGCAGGTCTCCGAGACGATCTAGATCTCCATCACAAAGGCTTTCACAATCAAGAGGGCGCTCAAGATCTCGCCATTCTCCTACTCCAAAGAGGAGACGGAGGTCTCCATCAACAACCTCATCTTCCAGGTCTTCCTTTAGGGACTATTCACCAACCCTATCTTCTACACCGCCATCCAGGGTTTCCCCGATTGACGATATCGGGACTTTCAATGAAGTGCTCTGCAGGGGTGCCAGCAAGTTGAACATCAATATGACTGCACCACCAGTTTCAACTTCTGTCATATTTGAAACCCTGCATCATAGGTCTTCGGCCAGACCTCTTCTTCCTTTGATCCCAGGTCTGCTAGAACCAGCAATGCAGACTTTCCTGACTCCGGCCACGGTGGGCTCGGCTCACACTCGGATCTCGAAGAAGTATGAGGCCCCAGACCAAGACCCGTTGTTTCTTCGTGCCGACCCACCTCCAGACTCTTTCATAGTGGCAGCGGCCAGAAAAGCACATTCCGCTACTTCCGCCTTCTCTGTTCCTCCAGAAAAGGACAGTAAAAATATGGATTCCTTGGGGAAAAGGATGTGCAATACCTCTGCGTCAGTCATGAAAGTGGCTAGTGCTTCCGCCCTGCTGGGTCGGTACGACAGATCACTGTGGGACTCTTTGGCAAGGTTCACGGACAAGCTACCAAAAGAGGACCAACGAGATTTCCAAGAAATCCTGCACTGGACCACACAAAACCAAAGTCAGACGCAATCAAGGTCTCGCTACCAACAGAGGAGACCTGGACGAGGGAGAGGAACGCAGAAACAGCAGTCAGCTGCGCCTAAACCACCAACAAAACAATGAGGTGTGGCTTCCTCCAGGCCCGTTGACCACTCCGGTGGGGGGGGAAGTGTTTCTTTACATCTGGAGGAGTGGAAAAAGATAACAAGGACAAGTGGGTCATCAATATTGTGCAGAATGGGTATCTGCTCAGGTTCAAATCTCCATCTCCATCAATCCCTCCGCGAGAGAAATCTCTCCACGACCACCATTTGTTACAAGAGGAGGTGAACATTCTTCTACAAAAAGGCGCCATAGAAAAAGTTCCCATTCCACAAAGGAAACAGGGGGATTTATTCTTGCTATTTCCTCATGCAAAAAAGAGGCCCCACCACAGAATACAGACCAATACTGGACTTGAGACTGTTGAACAAATTCATTCGCAAAGAAAAGTTTTGAATGTTGGCACTGCATCAAAACTTCCCACAACTTCATCAATGGGACTGGATGTGCTCCATTGATTTGCAGGACGCATACTTCCATGTTCCAGTGTCCAAGAAACATCGCAAATTTCCAAGGTTTCGGGTTTTATTCCAGCATTACCAATTCACGGTGCTCCCGTTCGGGCTCAAATCGGCCCCTCGAACATTCTCAAAATGCATGGCTGTGGTGGCAGCTTTTCTCCGCAAGCAGAGGATATTCATACATCCCTACCTGGACGACTGGCTCCTGAAGAGCTCGTCCCCTGCCCTGCTGCAGACTCATCTCTCGTACTGTCCTCAGCTACTAAACCGGTTGGGCTTTCATGTCAACTTCAAGAAATCGATCTTCAATCCAGCACAGAGGATCCACTAACTGGGTGCCTCCCTGGTTACCGAAAAAGCAAGCGTGTGTCCTTCGGAGGAGAGGTTATCCTCAATCCACGAGAAATGTCTGAACCTCCTTCACACGCAACGTCCCACAGTCCGACAGGTGTCATCACTGCTGGGCTCAATGGCGTCATGCATTTTCATCGTACCAAACGCAAGGTTAAATATGCATCCTTTACAACAATGTCTGGAAGACCAGTGGATGCAGGTATCAGGACGCTGGGAAGATCATGTGATTCTCGATCAATCAGCCAGAGATTCCATCAGATGGTGGATGAAGTGATCCCACCTGATGAAGGGAGTTCCTTTTCACCTGGACCCCCCTACTCAGACGATAGTCACGGATGCCTCACTCCAAGGATAGGGTGCTCATATGGGTCCTCTGCAAGTTCAAGGTCTGTGGTCAGAAACAGAACGAGGTTACCACATCAACCTCTTAGAGCTGAGAGCCGTGCATCTAGCTCTCAAATCACTGTACCCTTCGCTCCAGTCTCGGTCCATTCTGATTCAAACAGACAATACAACGACGATGTATTACTTGAACAAACAGGGTGGTACCCGATCGAGACCTCTTTCAATAGAGTCTCAGACCATCTGGAACTGGCTTCTCGCACGAGACCTATCGATTGTGGCCATTCATCTCCCGGGGGCTCTCAACTCCCAGGCAGACGCCCTAAGCCGAGACTTCGTCGAAGCCCACGACTGGGTGCTCAACAACAAAGTCACTCAAAACATCTTTCAAAACTGGGGTGTACCAGAGATCGACCTGTTTGCAGATGCGATAAACGCAAAATGCCCCGTCTTCGCATCCAGGTTTCCCCAACCAGGCTCTCAAGGGAATGCCCTTTTGATAGAATGGTCTCAGACATTACTGTATGCCTTTCCACTGATTCCGTTGATTCCCACAGTAATCAACAAGTTCTACAGGACCAACACCAGAATGATCCTGATAGCCCCGGAATGGCCTCGTCAGTGGTGGTATCCGGCCCTTCTTCAGCTATCGGAAGTACCAGACAGGAGGTTGCCATGCCGTCCGGATCTGCTATCCAAGCACGCAGGGAAGGTTTTTCACCCCAATATCTCATCCCTACGGTTGACGGCATGGCTCCTGAAGTCCTACAGTATGGACACCTACAGTTGACTTCAGAATGCATGGACATTCTCAAAGAAGCAAAGAGACCTTCCACTAGGAAATCGTATGCCTTCAAGTTGGAAGCGTTTTTACCTATGGTGTGTGAACAATGGACATGATCCCGTCCGGGTTCAAGAACAGGTGATTTTACCATATTTGCTGCATTTGGCCAAATCTGGTCTCCAGTTCTCCTCTATTAAAGTCCATCTTGCAGCTATCACAGCATATAGAAAGTCCCCTACGCAGATTTCCTTTTTCAAAATTCCTGTGGTCAAAGATTTCCTTGAGGGTTTGAGAAAGGTTTACCCTCCAATCAGGGCTCCTTCTCCTCCATGGGAGCTTAACATTGTTTTAACAAAGTTGTTGGGGGCTCCTTTCGAACCTATTCATAGAGCTTCTTTACAACATTTGACACGGAAAGCCGCTTTTCTAGTGGCTAGTACATCTGCTTGCAGAGTGAGTGAGATCCAGGCGCTGTGTTGTAAAGAGCCCTACACTGTGTTTCATGCTAACAGAGTGGTTCTAAGAACACATCTGAGTTTTTTACCTAAAGTAGTCTCGGATTTCCATATTAATCAGGCAATCACACTCCCTACATTCTTCCCGAATCCTTCAAATCCTCCGGAAAGGTCCCTCCATTCTCTGGACCTCAAGAGGGTTCTGAAGTTTTATTTAGACAAAACAAAGGAACTAAGAAAATCGGACCGTCTGTTTATTAACTATGGTTCCATAAACACCGGCTCTGCAGCTTCCAAAAGATCTATCTCTAGGTGGATAGTATCTTGCATATCATTGTCATACCAACTGGCCAACAAAACCCTCCCGGGCAAACCTAAGGCCCATTCTACCAGGGGAAAAGCCTCTACCATGGCTCTCCTTAGGAATGTGCCCATTGCAGAGATTTGTAAAGCAGCTACATGGCGATCAGTTCACACTTTCACTCGTCATTACTGTTTGGACTCTGACACACAGGCGGATGCTCAGTTTGGGCAAGCCTCTCTGAGAAATTTATTTGGTTAATGCCATGTAACATGTTTTCTTTAACTGTGCTTGCTGCTGTTTGCTCGTCCGCGATGAAGTGGGTATGGGCTTGCTACTCTATTCAGTGCTTATGACTATTGATGAGTATCCCCTGAAAGAGATGGATAAGTTACTTACCTGTAATCCTAGTTCTCTTCCAGGGGTACCTGTTTTCTTTTCTGAAAATAAAAGGTTGTTGTGGAACACTATTGCAGTGCATGTTCTCTATTGCAGTATTTGTATGTGATATTATTTTCACACAATAGAAATACATGTAATTTTGGCTTCTTAGCCTATTGGATATATAATAGGCTGCATATTTATGTGTTTTATACATGTATATATGTGTATGTTTGGATAGTACTATGTACTTGTGGTTCTAAACATACACATATATATATGTATTGTTGTATATACTCCGGGGTCCCGCACATGGGCGGGGATTATTCAGTGCTTATGACTTTGATGAGTATCCCCTGGAAGAGAACTAGGATTACAGGTAAGTAACTTATCCTTATGTTATCTGCATGGTACATGTTCTTTGCAGCAGGCATATTAACCCTCTGTTCTACTTTATGATGAGTCAAAACTCCCACTAGACAAAAATCCCAGCAAGAACATTAATCATCAGTGTTTTGTTGACATTTTTTATTGTTGCCTGAAAACTGTTGTGCACTCAAGGAACTCTGCAGCAGGTGCTTTTAAACCCACGTTATTTCTAAACACACTGCGCCCCCTTGAGCTCAGCGCCATGTGCAGCTGCACCAGTCGCACCACCCTGGAGCTGGCCCTGGAAACATTTGAAACAGGTGACGGCTGCAAGGAGGCGGCACTGTTTCTTGCAGCTCCAAAAAAAGGCCTCCACAGCATTCATCCATAGCCTATTTTTTTGTCCTGCAAATGCATGCAAACAAGAAACACCGTAAAATATTCCTTGCTAGTCTTTCTTTTCTTTCCCCTACCACTACAACATGGTGTGCATGGTCTTCAACCTCATCCACACCCTTGACAGGATCATCTATGACTGATCCTGCACCACAGTGCAACGCCAGATTCAAGTAAGATGTCAAGGGCAGTCCAGGTGGAGCAGACGTAAAGTAAGCGCACCCGACAGCACAGTAAGGCAGCCCTGCAGATAATGTCGATCCGGTCAGTGACGCTCCCACCTGACACAGGACATGCACCATATCACACCTCTGTGAGCTGCAGTCATATGTAAGTTAAAGCCTCCAGTAACAGTCATCGTATACAGCATATAAAAAAGTAATTAAGTTAAACTTATTAAATGATTTAGTTCATTTAAAAATATGTCTTAGCTTCATTGATGACTCTTGGAAACAAGTTTGGAAATCATGCCTGCAGATGGGATCACTGCGTTCAGTTCCATCAGGGCCGCTATTTGGATTGGATGTTCACACTGCCCTCAGCTGGAAATGGTTTTCCCAGTGTCTCCTGTGGCCAGTCTGGTCCTATGCAGAAATGTAGGTATATTACAACATCACAAAATGGCCACAGTTAGGTAAAGATTTACAAAGAGATCATGCGATAAAGTGCACCAAGTAAAGCTGCTGGGCTGCATTGCATGAATGGGAGACAGTTGAACAGGACCATATCTACTAAGAGGTGGCACTCTTCTGTTCTCTCCCTGCGCTGATGCACTGTAAGCTCCCATGCACCAGCGCAGATACCCTTGCGCCACAGTGCAAGGTGTCGGCATTGTGGTAAGCATAGTTTTTGTGTCGGAAGGTGTCCCGTCATATACAAAGACTATACTTTCAGGCATTTCCCTCTTTGTATATGTGCTGTAAAATACAGCTCACATACAAAGAGGGAAAAACCAGTAAAAATTAAAACACTTCTCCTTGTTACGCCTGCCTTAGTGAGACGCAGTATTGCGCCTCAAATCCCTGCCTACAATTCTTTGCAGATAGGAATTTGCTTCCAAAACCCTGGGTGGTTGCATGAGAAATGACCACCCATAAATCACCCCCTTGATGCAAAGTAATGTAAAGCAGCGTGTTACACAGCTTTCTGTCACTTTTGGTTAAAAGCCAGCACAGATCTGCATTGCATTGTAAATCCCAACCTAACACTTTGCGTCGTTGTAGGAAGATGGCTCTGTATATACTATACCAAAGTGAGGTATAGTGTGCACAGAGTCCAGTGGAACCCCAAAGGTAGGCAGAGGTAAAAGTAGATAGCACCTTACTCTCTATTTGTGGTAGTGTGGTCGAGCACTAAGGCTTTATCAGAGGACAGTGTTAAGCATTTGTTGTCCACACTCAATCAGCAAATAATATCACACACCCAAAGACTGAACTTCAGACCAATTGGTTTTGTATAAAAGTATTCTTTTAGTTATTTTATTTTTTAGAACCAAGCAAGCCTGGCACAGGTAAGCAATAAGTACTTTACAGTAGTAATGCAGTTTGTAAGCAGTTTGAATTGCAATTGAATATGCACTTTGATTTGATTACAGTAGAGATACTAGTAATGCAATGCTTTTGATATACTGTACATATACTTTGTATTGGCTTTTTAGTAGAATGTCAAGCAGATTACTTTACAGATTACTTTTCTTACACAGTGCAGTATACCTGGATACTGCACCGGGACATTTCCTGTAAACAGGTAAGTAAAAGCGTTTTTGTTATTTAGTTACAGTTTTAAAGGGTTTCTTAGATTTTCCAACTCCACACTTCGAAACTTTTCACAGAAAAACAGTCAATGTTATCCTACAGCGGAAAATAGAGTTATCGGTTCAAAGGTAAGTGTTCGGTTGTGGGAGTTGGTATTCTGGGGGTAGACTCAGGGGTCCCCCAGGGTCAAGGATGCACTCTTGTCACACCCTCAGCAGCACTAGGGTGGCCGAGTTCAGAATGCTGAGGCCTAATGTTATCCAATGGGGGATAGGGGGTCTCCGGTTGGTGGCTGCTGACGAGCAGGCCACTGGGTTGTGGGAGCAAAGCTCCTAGACATAAGCTCAGGACAAATAGGGGTTCAAGCCAGCACAAAAAGTGCACCCTCAGCGGCACTGGGGCGGCCAGGTGCAGAGTGCTGTTATGGCGTTGGGCGCCCTGTAGTTTTCAATGGGGAGTCTCCGGTTTGCAAACACACTGCAGGCTCAGGGACGAAGGTCTTCTGGGTGCGACCACCACTTGGAGAGGTAAGTTGGGATGTTGGGGGTTGGTTAGGCACCATCGGTTGGGCCACCCAAGGCTGTGGGGCATCGGGTGCAGGGGTGCCTTTTAGGGTCGGATCTTCTTACCAGCTCCTGGTCGCGTTTGGGGGGGACCTTCCGGCTTGAGGCTGCAGGCGTCAGCTGGAGGCTTGAGGCAGGTCCGGGGTCACCGGATCTCGGGTCAGGATTGCCGGTGAGACCTCCTCTTGATGTTGGGCCACTCGAAATCGAGCCATGGGCGTCGGGTGCAGAGTGGTGCAGACTCACAGACTTTGCCGGACCTGGATTCTGTTGGTGAACAAATCTGGTGTTCACAGGAGACAGCGTCTTTTCTTTTGAAGGCAGGGCAGGTCCTCGGGGTTCTTGAAGCTGCTGGCTGCAGGACACACCAGAGTTTTGCTTCTGCAGGTTCGAGGTGGGGACATGCCGGTAGGGCTGGGGCCAAGTCAGTGGGCATCCTCCTCTTGTTAGCTTTGGCACGGCTGTTCGGTCCTTCTTCTTTTCTTCTTCTGGTTTCTTGTCTGAAGAAGCAAGTTTCGGGGTGCCCCCTAAATACTAGATTTAGGGGCGTTACAGGTAAGTTGGGACTATTATGCCACCCTCCATCGGGCATATGCCTCACTCTGGTTGGCTGGGTCCGCCCATCTGCAAGATGGCGGGGACTGAGAGTTGTGCTTCACCTTGCCTCCCCCACCTGAGGGGTGGAGTTGGCAGAGGTGGGCACACCTCTCTCCCTCTTTTGTTTTTCCCGCCGGTTCTCCCGCCCAAAGTGGGGTTCAGAACCAGTGGGGACCAGTTGCTGAAAGCAGCAAGTGGCCTGGGGAAGCTCACAAAGGTGGCAAGCCTTTGAAGCTTCCCCTTCGTGGACCCTGCCCATCCTGGGGGAGGAGGCTTGGCACCTCGTCCCAGGATGTACATTGTTTCAGGCCCAAGAGAGCAGCAGGCTCTTGACCCAGGGGTCCAGAAACATGTCTAGTGGTGCCAGCTGAAATCAGCCACTCAGCCTGGACACTAGTGGTGGTTGTTTTTCAGGGGGCATCTCTAGGATGCCCTCTGTGTGCATTTTTCATTAAATCCCACACTGGCATCAGTGTGGGTTTAATGTGCTGAGAAGTTTGATACCTAACTTCTCAGTTTTCAGTGTAGCCATTATGGTGCTGCGGAGCTCGTAATGACAGACTCCCAGCACCATATACTCTTAATGGCAGCTCTGCACTTACAATGTCTAAGAATGGACTTAGACACTGTAGGGGTACAGGGCTCATGCACCTGTACCCTCACCACTGGTATAGGGCACCCAGCTAGAGGGGCGACTGATCTATGCCAGGGCAGTGGGTTGTAGGCATGGCACACAGAGATGTGTGCCATGTTGCCTCCACTTTGTTCTGCACCAACACACGCAGCCTGCAAAGGCAGTGTGTGAGTGTAAGTAAGTAAGTAAGTCCGTTTTTATATAGCGCAGCTACTCACCCTTACGGGTCTCAAGGCGCTGGGGGCCGGAGTGGAAATTAAGTGAGCTATTGCCCAGAGTCACATGTGTACAGGGCCTCTAAGGGTGGCACAATAAGTGCTGCAGCCCTTAGAGGTCTTCCCTGGTCACAGTGCCCTGGGTACCTGTGGTACCATTTACCAGGGGCTGACCTGTGGCCAGAGATGCCAATTGGGTTTGGGTTTCATTGCAGTTTTAGGGAAAGAACATAGGCCCGGAGTACCTGATTAGCAGGAGCCAGGGCACACTCAGTCAAAGCTTATCAGCAGTTCAGCAAAAAGTGGGGGCAACCATGCAGAAAGAGGGCACTTTCTCACAGTCGTGTTTGCATTAAAAAAAGAATGCATACCGGATGCAAAGTCTTTGTAAATCTGGGCCCTAATATGGTTCCAGTGGATGGGTGAAGAGACATAACATTTTCCAGTGAACAGAATGCAGGAATGCCGAGACATGACTCAAATCGACTACAGTCATGGCACAATGATATTTCCCCCTGGGGTCCTCATAATTTAACCTGACAGCAGCTGCGCTTAGTGTGTAACATCGCTCAAGAGGGTAAGTACTGTACTGAAACATGAGTCCAATATAAATGTTTCTTGTAGCCGATGCTGTCACCCCTCACTAACAGAAGTTTCAAATGTGGTGCCAGCGTATATAAACACTTGCATATCTAGAGGAGGGGAAGATGGAGACTGTGCCCCATCTTAGTTTGTATTGCCACCTCAACCCTTTGAGCCTGACCAACATAGCTCTTGAATGTGCCAGAAAATCATACAGGTACTGCACCTTGCCACACACATTAATTTGTCTAAATACCTTTCACATATTTGCTTAAAATGTTTACATAGCTATCTATCTATCTATGTATCTATCTATCTATCTATCTATCTATCTATCTATCTATCTATATATATATATATATCCAAAGCAGTGTTCCACCTGGGGCTTGCTGAACTCGCGGCGGGTGCAACCGGGAGCGGTGGTGGGAACCGCTTAAAAAACAGCAAAAAACAAGGAGTTCATAATACTCCCAAGGTCCGGTGCACTCACGGGGTATGTATCGGCTATAAAACATCCGCAGACGCGTTTCTGGCTCTTGCCGTCATCAGTGCGGAAAAGCCGTTAATAAAACAAACACAGTCATTAAAACGGTCCTGCCATATGGTTGGTGGATCCTTAGCCAATGAAGGAGCAGCAATGGGGCGTCACTGTCTTAATTATTTATTGCCTAATGCAATTTCTATGGCGCTCCCATCGCTAAAAAAATCAATTGGCAGCCGTAATAACTGTGCCTGTACATTCCCTCGCCTGCCGCTGGATTAAAAACGAAAACACTGTGAGTGTCCCACATATGGTGAAACACTCTAGCTTTGTATAAGCTACGACCTAAATAGGTCAACAGAGTCCGTAAGCGGCGGTTCAGACAGCCCAAATTGAATCCAAAGCAGTGTTCCACCTGGGGCTTGCTGAACTCGCGGCGGGTGCAACCGGGAGCGGTGGTGGGAACCGCTTAAAAACAGCAAAAAACAAGGAGTTCATAATACTCCCAAGGTCCGGTGCACTCACGGGGTATGTATCGGCTATAAAACATCCGCAGACGCGTATATATATATATATTCACTGAAAAAAACATAGGTTTCAGGCACGTTATAGTTAGAAATTTGCATTTAAAAAACCTTAGAAATTCACTGAAAAAACCATAAGGTTTTAGGGACAGTTATAGTTAGTTGGACATTGCACTCGTACAAAACCCGTGAAATTCCCCCGTTATAGTTAGTTCAGGTAACTATAACTCGCGCCCCGCAATGCACTGCTGATGACGTCACATATTACATCACTCATGACATGGTCAGTGACATCACTGATGACATCACTGATGACATCTCAAATGACATCACTGATGACATCATCCAGTGACTGTGTGTTTGTGTAAAGTTTAAATATGTTTAATATATATAGGGAAAGGCGTATTGAAGAATGAGTGGGTGTATAAGTGTCTGAATGGATGATTTAGTAGGTGCGTGACTGAGTCTATAAGTGAGTGATTAAACGTATCTTACTGGATGCATGGGTGAGTGACTAAACTGTGTGAATGTCTGTATCCGTCTGTCTGTTGTTGTGTAAGCAGCTGCATGGGTTTCTGACTAGCTAAATGAGTGTCTATATGGGTTATGGATTGGTTCTCTGAGTATCTGTATGGGTGCCTCAGTGTTTGTGTGGGTGGGGTGAGTGTGACTCTGTGCATAGATGTGTGAGTGGGTGATTCACTGGGTGCATGGTTTCAAGAGTGCGTCTGTGATGGACTGTATGGGTGGGTGAGTGTGTGTATGGGTGTGTTAGTGATTGAATGTATATCTCAGTGGTACATGTGTGAGTAACTACATATGTGAAAGGCAGTATATATGTGTGTTGGAGTATATAAATGGCTATAAGTGAGAGTGTGTGATTGTGAGAGTGGCTATATGGATGAGTGTGTGCTTGCATCAGTGATTGCATAGGAGCGTAAGAATGTGCTAGTATTTTTATGAGTAAGTGAGCTGGTGTGTATAACTGTATAGGTGAGTAAATTGGAGTGTGATTAATTATTTGCATGACTGACTAGGTGTGTGAGTACCTCTATGGATGAGTTGCGTTGTGTGAGTGTTTATATAGGTGTATGAGTGCATATGATAGTCCTGTACTGAGTGACTGTAAGTATGAGTGACTGTACGGGTGAGTGAGTAGATGTGTGTGTGTAGACCTAAGAATCAGTGAGTGGGTATGTACTTATTGGTATTGGAGTGTGTATGGTTTTGAGAATGGCAGTCTGTAATTTAGAGTGGGTGTTTCAAAACTTAAATTAGGGTGTGAGAAGATGCATTAAATTCTCACATGGATGATGTCATCAGTGATGTCATTTGAGATGTAATCAGTGATGTCATCAGTGATGTCACTGACCATGTCATGAGTGATGTAATATGTGACGTCATCAGCAGTGCATTGCGGGGGCGCGAGTTATAGTTACCTGAACTAACTATAACGGGGGAATTTCACGGGTTTTGTACGAGTGCAATGTCCAACTAACTATAACTGTCCCTAAAACCTTATGGTTTTTTCAGTGAATTTCTAAGGTTTTTTAAATGCAAATTTCTAACTATAACGTGCCTGAAACCTATGGTTTTTTCAGTGAATTTCAAAGGTTTTTTAAATGCTAATTTCTAACTATAACGTGTCTGAAACCTATGGTTTTTTCAGTGAATTTCAAAGGTTTTTTAAATGCTAATTCCTAACTATAACATGTCTGAAACCTACGGTTTTTTCAGTGAATTTGAAAGGTTTTGTAAATGACAATTTTTAAATGTATTAATTGTTATATTTATTTTTTATACTGATTTACTACATTTTTAGAAACAATTCTTTTTTACATATTTTATTTTTTAAATTACATTGTAATTACATTATACATTACAAAAAATACTTTCTCAGAATGAATTACTTTAGTTTAAATACTTTGCACATAGGCAATAGACTTTTAAGTACAGTAGTTACAGTTGTTGCAATGGGCAACACATTTTCAAACACAATGCAACATTCAGCTCAATGTGAATTTCTAGTTAAATGCAATTAGTTACTTTATGGATTACTTTTCTAACCACAGGACTGGATCCTAGATTCAGTCCTGGGACATCTCCTGTAAACAGTTGAGTAAAAGCGTTTTGGTTACACTAGTGATTTTTAAGGAATATTATTGTATTTTAAAAGTTGACACTTTGAAACTTTTTCTCATAGAATCACCAATGTTATCCTATGGAAGGAAATTCACTTAGCAGGTAAAAACTGTTATCGTTACTTTTTCTTACTCAGTGTTGGATCCTGGATCCAGCACTGGTGCATCTCCTGTAAACAGTTGAAAGAATGCGTTTAAGTCATACAGGCGATTTTTAAGGAATGTTTGTAGTTTGTGAAAATCGACACTTTGAAACTTTTCTGCTGAAAACCAGACAATGGATTCCTATGGAAGAAAATATAAGTTACTGGCAAGTACGGTTAAAATTACTTTTCAGGGTCAGTGCTGGGCTAAAAGATGCAGCACTGAGGTCTCTCCTGATAACAGGTGAGTAAATAGGAATTCGTATTTCGGCTAATTTTAGAGGAATATTTGTATGTTTCAAAAATCAACACAGAAACTTTTTCAGCAAAAAGCAGGCAATGATATCCTATGGAAGGAAATTCAAGTTACTGGTAAGTATGGTTAAAATTACTTTTCAGGATTAGTACTGGGGTGAAAGATGCAGCACTGAGGTCTCTCCTGATAACAGGTGAGTAAATCAGAATTCGTAGTTCGGCAGATTTTAGAGGAATATTTGCACAATGGTGAAGGGAGGGGCGGGGCCTGAGATGACATCTGTGCAAACGCGCCCCGTGGCGCGTTTTAAGTTGGGGGATTAAGTCCCCTTGAATCATGAGGGTCCCTAGGGGCCAACTAGCCCACCAGGAACCTCCAGTATGCGCCAGGGGCTGCGTTGCAGAGACGTGTAGAGAGGCCACACCCCTTTTACACCTCTCTGCAACGCAGCTCTGTGGCGCTTTCTGGATGTACCTGTTGGGCTAGTTGGCCCCCAGGGACCCTCAGGATTGAAGGGGATTTAATTCCCCATCTTAAAACGCGCCACGGGGCCTGTTTGCACACATGTCACCTCAGGCCCCGCCCTCCCTTCACCACTGTGCAAACGCGCCCGTGGCGCGTTTTAAGTCGGGGATTAACTCCCTTGAATCCTGAGGGTCCCTGGGGTGCAACTAGCCCACCAGCTACCTCCATTAAGCGCCACAGAGCTGCGTTGCAGAGAGGTGTAAAAAGGGGCGTGGCCTCTGTACACCTCTCTGCAAGGCAGCCCTCTGGCGCATACTGGAGGTTCCTGGTGGGCTAGTTGGCCCCCAGGGACCCCAGTATTCAAGGGGAATTACTTCCCCTTCTTAAAACGCGCCAGGGGGCGCGTTTGCAGAGTACTGCAGGGAGGGGGGCGGGGCCTCCGGCACGATGCTGTTTTTTTTTTGTTTTTTTTATGGGAGGGGGGCTGCGTGGCCCCCCTTCCCTCAGCCACTTTTGGCCCCGGGGACCCCATCCCCCGGGGCCTGAGCATTTTTTTTTGTTTTATTTAAAAAAAAAAAAAAAAAACGGGAAGGGGGCCGCGTGGCCCCCTTCCCTGGGCCTCTATTGGCCCCGGGGACCCCATCCCCCGGGGCATGCCCTGTTTTTTAAATAAAAAATATGGAGGGGGGCTGCGTGGCCCCCCTCCTCAGGCCATTTAAGGCCCCGGGCACCCCATCCCCCGGGGCCTGAGCATTTTTTTTGTTTTATTTAAAAAAAAAAAACGGGAAGGGGCCGCGTGGCCCCCCTTCCCTGGGCCTCTATTGGCCCCGGGGACCCCATCCCCCGGGGCATGCCCTGTTTTTTAAATAAAAAATATGGAGGGGGCTGCGTGGCCCCCTCCTTAGGCCATTTAAGGCCCCAGGGACCCCATCCCCCGGGGCCGGCCTTGCCCTTATTTTTTTTATTTATTTATTTTTTTTTATTTGGGGAGGGGGCTGCGTGACCCCCTCCCGGGCCACTTATGGCCCCGGGGACCCCATCCCCGGGGCCTGGCCTCTGGTTGGGGACTGTGGGGGGTCCCCAACTCCCCACAGTCCCGCCGGCTCCCCGCGTCCTATGGGAGCCGGCATTGCTTTCCACATGGGGAGCAGCTAAGATGCTGCTCCCCATGTGGAAAGCAATTGGTTTGCATTTTGAAAGAGAGAGCAGGTTTCCTGCTCTCTCTTTCAAAATGCAAACCAAGTTTGCTATGACAGGACGGAGCCGCGAGGCTCCCGTCCAGTCATAGCAAACAGCAGTGTCCCG
Organism: Calotriton arnoldi; assembly: GCA_963921515.1. Taxonomy (NCBI): domain Eukaryota; kingdom Metazoa; phylum Chordata; class Amphibia; order Caudata; family Salamandridae; genus Calotriton; species Calotriton arnoldi. The sequence goes on along the minus strand of CAWUFW010002762.1, from coordinate 1,686,654 downwards.
GGGGTAGGCACCCCGGGACACTGCAGGAGCCGGCCCTGGGGGTGGCGGTCCCCAGGGCCATCAAGGGCTCCAGGAGGGGGCCACGCGGCCCCCTCCCTACATTTTGAAAGCCCCGGGGAGGTGGTGGTCCTCGGGGCTTGGGGGTCCAAAACGGACCCCCATTTTCAATTTTCTTAGTGCCCCGGGAGGTGGTGGTCCCCGGGCGTGTGGGGGCTGGAGCCCCCCCACACAGGTTTTAAAATAAAATAAAAAAAAGCCCCGGGGAGGTGGTGGTCCCCGGGGCTGCGGGAGGGCTCAGAGCCCTCCCGCACCATTTATGATAAAGCCCCGGGGGGTGGTGGTCCCCGGGGCGCCCTTAGAGGCCCCCATACATAAAATAAACACCCCCCAGCATGACCCCGGGACTTGGCCCACCCGGGGGCAAATTAACATCGAAGCGCGGAGACCGCGCTTCGATTTTTTATCGGCAGGATCCGCGCACCCTGAGCGCATCCTGCCGATTTAAAAAAAAAAAAAAAATGCTTTTTTGCCCAGGGGTCCTTGTGGGACCCCTGAGCAGACCTAGGGGGTCAGGGTGTTTCTACCCTGCCCCCTTTGTGCGTTTTGCGCACTTTTTTACTGCTTTCTTGTTCCTCGGTTCTACCGAGGAACAAGATGGCTGCCAACACTTCCTGGTTTGGAGTGTTGACAGCCAATTAGCAGACAGCTCGTGATCGGGAGGGTGCGCGAATCCGACGTGGCCATAGATATATATGTACTTTTACTTTTGATTTTCTCAGCAACTACTGAACGGATTTACACCATTTAACAAAAAGGGTTCTTTCTGAACCAAGAACTACCTCTTTGCCAAATTTGGTGTAATTCCGTTCAGCAGTTCGGGCTGTAGCCGTGTCTAAAGTTTCCTATGGGAAATTGATTTTTTGACTCTTATTTTTTTAATTTCTCCGCAACTACTGAACGGATTTACACCATTTAACAAAAAGGGTTCTTTCTGAACCAAGAACTACCGCTTTGCCAAATTTGGTGTAATTCTGTTCAGCAGTTCGGGCTGTAGCCGTGTCTAAAGTTTCCTATGGGGAAAACACGTTTTGGGACCCCCCTTTTTTCTCGGCCCCCGCTTGACGAATCACCCTGAGACTTTCAGGGTAGGAGCGGACCGGAGCGGGCCATAAAGTTTGAAAATTTCGCGAAGATTCGTCAACCGACGCAAGAGTTATTTCAAATAGAATGTCGCGGATTTCCTATGGAAAATAGGTCCTAACTATAACTATCTACTGGCGACCGCCAGTAGATAATATATATATATATATATGTGTAAACACTCACATGTCCTATATTGTTTCCTTTTTTTTTTATTCCATTGTTCACATAGGACACTTGGACATCACTTTTTTGTACCTAAGATAATACAATAATATTCAACACGATTGTTTTGACTAATTTTTATTAATTTGCATCCTTGAACAGTACAATTGTGTTCTGCCATTGAGCCTGTCTTTTTATTGTTTATCTGCACATATCTCCAATAAGAACCGCTGTTCTCTTGATAGAGTTTGGTGATATAGAGGCATTTGGTAACTCTGCCCTTGTTTCCTCTTTCACTCTAGACTTGTAGGGCCACTGCATGGCATCACTGTCTTACAACATCATCGGGTAAATGTCCCATTGCTGTCTGTTGCCCGGAAAGGCCAAATAAACTTTCAAATTCCAAATTCATAATAATTACACACACACACACACATATATATACACACAGTAGTGGGATCCAGGTCCATGTGCACCCAGCACTCATCTAGCGACGGTTCTCCATTGTGGCTAAGTGTGTCATCACTGTTTCTGTGCCACAAATTTCTGAAACTTTAGCACTATGTCTGGACACAAGTCTATAGAAGTCCTGAAAGAGGCGTACAACGTGAAAGTAATACATTTGTTACTCTATGGTTGCGAGGTTTTGTCAGAAAACAATATTAAGTGCTTGCAAATTATCTAAACCATCATCTGGAAATAATGGTTTGGGTTGCCCACAGACTCAGTAAATAGTGCCTTGAGGCTTGATTTAGGCCTCAGTAACATCTTATTTAAAATATAAAGAGAGGTTGCTCAATTATTGGGCTTGTCTTTTAAAATCCGAAGAAGGCCCCTTGAGTCATTTCATAAAACTCCACTTACAAGGGAAGTATGTCGGTCAATGGGTAGACAACCAACAGGTAATTCACTCCTTCCTGAATCTCCCCTCCAGGTATGACCCCTTACACATGTCAACGTTCCCACAGAAAGGAGCACTAAAACGTTTGGTAAAGGTATGCTCGCGGAACACCGACCTAGATGATGTGTTTAAGAGAATGAACCTGCAGCACTTATTGGACGCAATCCAGCCCTACCTGCGGGACACAAAAGGTAGATCTGTTAGGCAGTGGGCCCTGAAAGTCAGGCTGGGTCAAGTCCCTCCCTTCATGAGGTGGAAAGGGATTAGGCATGCGGGGTCAGACAACGATATGCCCTTTTTGCAAGCTTGATGCACTGTCACTTTCGCACATAATTGTTTTCTGTGTTCATTTAACTAAAATAAGAAGTAGCCTGTTGCTGCTGGTCTTCAGAGAGTTGCAGGTTTGTCGAACCAATGATTTGATGAGGATAATTTTGCAGTATAATAAATAACATGACGGTATGTTGGACTTTAGCAAAATTCTTGTCTTTTGTAGCCGAAAGGTTAGCTACCATGACTACTTTGTAGCTATGTGTTTGTGTTAGTCATGTAATTGATCTTTTTAATTGTAGCTCAGGTTGTTTATGTCCGGAAGAATGTATGTACACATGTTTAATAATAGCGGATATTAATTTTTTTAATGTTATTTGATTTTTCCACAAAAATGTTGGCTGCTCGGTCTGTATGAATTTTATTAGGCCTCCATCTCTCAAAATTAATGAATGCGAACTTTTATGCAGATTAGCACAATTTCCTTTTGTAGTGCATATTTCTAGGACCTGGCTTGTGTTTGCTCAAGCAGCCTCGGGTCTCGGGTTAGGGTTTGTACTGTAATTATCTTTATTAATATCTTTTTAAGCGTTATGTGTCTACCTTTTTTTATCTGAGGATTTGAGGCCTGTCATTGCCTCGGCTCATTTGTTTCAGAGTGGGGTCGAGGGTATTTTGCACTTGGGTCGAGGGATACCGTCCTACAGTTCCTTAATTGGAGGTATATCTATGCCTGTATGAGAATATCGGGTGTCTTGATTGGTGATTTTATGAATTTTGTTGAATTTTATCTTATTATGGATATGTTATGACATGTGTGGTTCGTATTGCCTAATTGGCATGATATCAAACTAATAAATAATACTAGGTCTTGACGGCGGTCGCACAACAGTGTGTGCACTTTACCCACAGACACACACATGCATGACATAGAGTAGAGAGAGATGAAAAGGCAAGCAGGCAGCAAATGCAAGTATTGTTATTAAATAGACAGTTGCAAAAAAAGAAGAAAAAAACTTTGCTAAGAATTCGTGCATAGAACTGCGGTTTAAATACCGTTGGAGCACTACAAGAAAAGAGGAAGGTGTTGGTAGAAAGTAAAACTTGTTTTGAGAAATGAGGATATTTTGAGCAGATAGCCCTCGCATCTCCCCCTCCGGTAGAAGTTTCTCTGTCATGTTTTGCTTCTCTCTTTCTCACGCCGCCCACCCCTCGTTCTCTATTACTCTCTCACTGTCTGCTCTGCCATTGTTTCCGTCAGATGCAGAATTTTAACTCACATTGGCTAACTATTACCGCCGGGTCAGCCAATGGGGGGTTGCAGTGCCATCGGCAAACGGAAAGGCCTCAGCCAATGCCCTGGCAGCAGCAGACGACATTCTGGAATCCACATATTTGTAATCAGCACAATTTGTGAAATCTATAGGAGGAAAGTCGGCCCCACCAAGCCACATGGGGTGAGACTAAACGCAATGCACTGGCAGTTGTGGCGTGGTAAGGGTGACTTGGGCCCTCATATAAGGAAGGAAAATGGGCCCTCATCTCCAGAGTTTGGCAGAAAAATGCATCCATAATTGCGGTCCAGAGTGCCCCGGTGCCGCTACACCTGTTGCACCCGCAGTGTGGTACCTGTACAGTGTTGTTTCCGATATTTTCACAGAAATCCGGGCCAAGCAGT